>OU744316.1:86589718-87036715 GCA_916610145.1 Eristalis arbustorum | reverse complement strand
TCTGAGCAACAGAACTAATTTTCACGGCCCCACCTCTTTCGAGTCGCTGACAATGCTCAAAGAGTATTTCCTGTCTAGAAAAAGCTTCTCAAACTTGGCCGTTCGGAGTCGGCATAAAACTGTAGGCCCCTTCCACTCGTGTGAGAACAATAGCACAACACGAGTGGTTGGTGAGAAGCTAGGCCCTGGCCCTCTATGGGCTGTAGCGCCACCCATATTATTATTATTATGCCTCACAGAGTCGCCTTAGGACCTTCAAAAATGTCTTTCCATTCAAGAATGCTCTCTGTCCATAAACCTTGTCCAGCTGGCCTGTGGCATCAGAAATCTGTTCAGCAGCACAGTACAGAGCGCCTTTAGAACGTAACACATCCTCCCGGACGTTAGGGACAACAAAATGAACGCAAATCCATGCGTCTGCCTTCACTCTAAATCCAATCTCATCGTCCACATCCAACATCAGAAACATTCCGAATTCGGTTCAACAGCAAAAAGGTCAGTCACGCTGGCCGTGCAACCTTGCATTGGTTACTCAACACAAAACTAATCTCGGCTCTTTCTCTTTCGCCGCGTCTTTCGTATCTCAGTCCAAGAATTTCCAATCCCCAGCCTATTGCACGCCACGAAGCGTATATTTCCACACGTTAATGGGTTTTTGTGTGTTTTTTTGTTGGTTTGTTGCGCTATCCTCTCGAGCTCCGCTTGAGCGCTTGCGGGTGCTTTAGGGTTTACTTTCAAACGCACGATGAGGCAAAGGGCTTACAAGACGTTGTAAAATATTGATTTTCTTTTGACAAGAAATTACGAATGTCACGCGATGACAATGCAGCGGTTGACCTGGTTTGTGTGTGTTGTTTTTTTTTTCTCGTAATTGCAGATGTGAATCACATCAGATATGCAGATTGGCCACTTAGGTGGCCTCCGGTTGGGGAGCTGCACTTCGAGTTTGTGGCTTTTGAAGGCGCTCAAATTTGCACACTGTTGACAATAGGCGGGGGTTTTGCTTCGTCAATGTCATGTGCTTCATGTCGTTTCTTGGAAAATATCCAAGGGACGTGGAGTGTGGTCGATTGTGGATCATTAAAGATGCATCAACGAGGTGCGGGGGGAATGGTGAACATCGATTTTAATGGTCTTTTGGTGTGAACAGCGCGTGTTTTGAAACGACTTTGTTAGGAGCTTAAAAGTTGCCATGTGATGGAGACAGTGACAGTGCAGGACGGGGCTGTAAGAATCAATTGTTCATCGAGAGAGACTGATGGACTTGGTGCTTCCATGGTGCATGTATGGAATTTTGTAAATATGAAACGACAACACATATGAAGTATTCCTTAAAAAAAACTATGTAGTTCTTCCAGAGAGGTCAGCATCAGCAATGTCTGCATTTTCCTGGGCAAAATCGTGTGAGCCAACGCTTATAAGTATCTCTTTGTGAATCGCAAACGTATGAATTTAACACCCAACAAAATATAGTTGTCTAAGAGCAGTGTGAAATTTAACATGTTTAACTAAGACACGATATGAATTTTATTCAGAGCCTTGGAATTGAATTTTTGAATTTTTAGTCTATCATCACATAGATCTATTTCGATACAGGCAGAATTAAAATCTGGACAACTAGTAGTAGAATCGCAGTCGATGCTGAGAATTTGGAAAAATCATTTCTGAAGACTGTTAAACGGCGATGACGACACAAATTCCGCTGTCAGGCAGAATGTTTCACTCAATTTGGACGATGATGAACATGAAAGTCCCCCCGATCTAGACGAAGTCAAGGTAGCGATATCGAGACTGAAGTCGAACAAAGCTGCTGGAGCGGACGGATTGCCCGCGGTACTGTTTAAGGCAGCTGGAGATGACCTGGTTGGGCGCATGCACCAGCTCATCTGTAAGATATAGTCGGAGGAAAGCATGCCCGATGAGTGGAATCTCAGCGTCGTTTGTCCGGTCCACAAGAAAGGAGACCCCTTTGACTGCGCCAACTATAGAGGGATCAGCCTCCTTAACATCGCTTATAAGATACTCTCTGCCGTTCTGTGTGAACGCCTGAAACCCTTTGTCAACAACCTGATAGGTCCTTATCAGTGCGGTTTCAGGCCAGGAAAGTCCACTATCGATCAAATTTTCACATTACGGCAGATCCTGGAAAAGACTCAAGAGATGCAGATCGACACCCACCACCTATTTGTCGACTTTAAGGCCGCATATGACAGCGTGCATAGAGACGAGCAATATAACGCCATGTCTAGTTTTGACATTCCTGCCAAACTCGTCAGGTTGTGCAGGATGACGATGGAGAACTCTCGCTGCTCCATCAAGGTCGGTAACGAACTCACCGGGACAATCAATGTCAAAAAAGGTTTTAGGCAAGGCGACACGCTGTCATGTGACTTCTTTAACATCATACTTGAGAAGATCGTGCGAAACTCAAACGTAAACACCCGAAGCACGATCTTCCAAAAGTCCGTTCAACTGCTTGCTTACGCGGACGACATTGACGGGATTAAACGAACACAGCGAGCCGTCAATGAGGCGTTTGCTGGCATTGAAGTGGAAGCGGCTAAAATGGGTCTAGCGATAAACCAGGGCAAAACAAAGTACATGCTGTCATCACGAAAGGACGCACAACATCGACGTCTCGGACAGAGCGTCATATTGGGCAGCAGAAACTTTGAGGTAGTCAAGGACTTCGTCTACCTAGGCTCCGGAGTAAATAGGGACAACAACACCAGTACCGAGATCAAGCGCAGAATTACTCTTGCCAACCGCTCCTTCTTTGGGCTCAAGAGGCAATTGAGTAACAGAGCCATCTCTCGAAACACCAAATTGACCTTGTATAAAACCCTGATCATCCCAGTCCTGCTCTATGGCGCAGAGACATGGACGCTATTGAAAGCGGATGAAGAAGCTCTTGGTTGTTTTGAGAGAAAAGTTCTGCGTACGATCTTTGGTCCTGTTTGCGTTGATGGCGTTTGGAGGAGAAGGTTCAACCACGAACTATACGGGCTGTACAGCGGCATGCACCTAGTTAAGCGTCTTCGGATCCAACGCTTAAGATGGCTAGGTCATGTAGAGCGGATGGACACCACAGCTCCGGCCCGAAGAGTCTTCGACACCGAGCCATTGGGACAGCGCAACAGAGGACGTCCTCGCACTAGATGGCGCACGCAAGTTGAAAAGGACCTCAACAAACTTGGTGTGCGCTTCTGGAGGCAGCTGGCGAAAGATCGTGCTGGCTGGAGAGGCATGTTAGTTGAGGCCTAGGTCCACCCCGGACTGTAGCGCCAATCAAGAAGAAGAAGAATTAAAATTGAGGCCCTAATTTGTAAGCGGCTCATTAAAGCCATAATTATATAAGTGTCTTGGTTGGCTTAACAGGTTTCTTGATCGAAGATTTCTTTCTCTCTTCATACAGTTTAACACATTGAAGTATATCAGGGCAGTTTATACGGTACGAGAACATATCATAAATAAACATAATAGATTGAATACTTCGTCTTTTTTCAAGTGTATCTAGTACTATTAAGGCACATCTTATTTTATAAGAAGGCATAGATTCAAGGTTACAATTCATTCTTTTTGTAATGAATCTCGTAAAGGACTTTTGAATCTTTTCTAAACGTAACACGTGCTTTGAATGCGACCATATTACGGAACAGTATGCCAGATACGGACGTACAAGAGATATGTAAACTGACTTTAGGGCATACGGATTGGAAAAATCATAACAAGAACGTTTAAGGAACCCAAGCATTAAGATTGCTTTAGCAATTACGTCAATATTAAGTCAATATGAAATGTAAACTTCAATTACGTATCAAAAATTATACCAAGGTCTTTAATTTCATTTTTTTCTCGTTAGAGTCGTCCCATATATAGTATATTCACAGAGAATTGGCAACAAAATATGGAAAACAGAAAACTTATGACATTTATTTACATTTAACTCCAGATGGTAGATATCACACCATTTGACTAACGCGACTAAATGACACGGTACATTGTCAGGACCAGCACTAACACATGAATTTAAGGATTCAATTCCTTGTAAAATATCCTCTGTAGACAAACAGACTTTGCCAAAGTAAGCAAAATTATATCTAGTTTCATAAATATTTATATTTAGTTTTATTATTGCAGGAACGCAATATTCGACATTTAAACATAGAGCTACGTGATGAATAGCATTTTTCATTAATGGACATGGACAATTTCTCTGACAGAACAGTTAATGGAATCATTTGCAAATATTAAATCGAGAATTCTATAGATAGAGTTTTGACAACCACTCAATTGGAACACATTTTCGAATAAATGAATAGTTTACAACTATTCGATAGTTCCCATCACTACCTAGAATCATATCTATGTCCACATCATTCTTGGATAGATGGCTCTTCTGTACGATATTCCCAAGCGATTTGATAACTATCCTCAATGACCGGATCTACCGAATGCCATTCAAATTACAAGGCTGACAACAAAATTTATGGAAAACATGCTTCGAAGACTTCCTCTTCTTTGGTTAGCGCGACAGTCCGAGGTGGACCTGAGCCTCAACCAACACGCTCGGTTGAGTTAGTTGCTTCCAGCCACTAACGTTAAACTTATTTAGGTCCCCTTCTAGCTGTGTGCGCCACCCTAGGTGTGGTGGGGTTGGAGTCGAAGACTTTCCGTGCCGGAGCATTGGTGTCCATTCGCTCTACGAGTCCTAGCCATCTGAGACGAGAGATTCGAAGAAGTTTGACCAAGTCGAGGTCGCTGTACAGCCCGTACAGCGTTCAGTCTCCTTCCCCAAACACCATCCGTACATACGGCACCGACGATAATTCGGAGGACTCTTCTCTCGATGCGCCCAAGAATATCCTCGTCCGCTTTAGTTAGAGTTCATGCTTCTGAGCCATACAGCAGGACTAGGACTATCAGGGTGTTATACCCTTGATTCTTCGAGAGATGGCTTTATTCCTCAGTGGCTTACCGAGTGCGAAAATGCAGTAGTTGGCCAACGTGATCCTCCGTTTTACCTTCGCAGTAGTGTCGTTGTTTGTGTTAACTTCGGAGCCTGGGTAGACAAAGTCTCTCCTCGAAGTTATAGCTGTCTATAGTGTCGTTTGGTGGACCTTTTTTGAAGACAGCATATACTTCGTCTTACCCTCATTCACCGCAAGTTCCATCTTGGCCGCTTCCTTCTCGATGCTCACAAACGCCCCACTGACAGCCCGTTGTGTTCTTCCGATGATGTTAATGTCATCGGCATATGCGAGCAGTTGCACAGATTTGTAGAAGATCGTACCTCTGGTGTTGACATTTGAGTTCCGCACGATCTTCTCGAGAATGATATTAAAAAAGTCGCATAACAGTGCGTCCCCTTGTCTAAATCCTTTTCTGACATCAAAGGTCTCGGTACAATCATTACCGACCTTGACAGAGCATCGGGCATTCTCCATCGTCATTCTGCAAAGGCGGACGAGTTTAGCAGGGATGCCAAAACTAGACAACGCACTGTATAACTCGTCTCTATAAATACTTAAAGTCGACGATGCTAGGAAGGAATTGAATTCCTTGAGAATGGTTGAGTGGTCAGTTTTGAGTTCCGACCACAATCGGAGTGTCTTGAGTGTCAAAGCTGTGCTTGCTGCTGCTTGTTTCCCGAATATTTCCAATGGTGGAAGATGAAGGAGAATATTCAGTGCGTCTGACGGAGTACTTCTCAGTGCCCCGCTGATACACAGGCAGGCCAGTCTTTGTACTCGGTTGAGTGCATTGCAGTTGATAGCCTTGTTTAGTGTTGTCCACCAAACTGAGACTCCCAACAGAAGTGTCGGTCTGACGATAGAGGTGTTAATCCAGTGAGGATGAGTGGTTGTAGGCCCCTTTTGCATCCAATGGCGTTTTTACAGCTAAAAATGGCTGAAGAGGCTTTTTTGACCCTTTCCTAGATATTGAGCGTCCAATTTAGCTTGCTATCGGGCGTGAGACCCAGAAGTTTTGCACTGGTGGTTAGCTGTAATGTAGTGCCACACAGCAGTGGGGCGACAAACTGGGGGAAAGTACGATATCTGCTTTTTGTGGGTTGACGCCGAGTCCGCATGTTTGTGTCCATGCTTCTAGCTTGTCGTAGGCATTCTGCATTATGTCTCTTAGAGTAGAGATGAATTTGCCGGATGCCGCTATGGCAATATCATCCGCATAGGCAATGACTTTGTACCCAACCTCTTCCAGTATTAATAGCAGTTCATTTACCGCTACGTTACAAAGAAGGGGTGAGAGAACACCTCCTTGTGGGGTGCCCCTATTAACTCCTCTATGGATCTTAGCGTCTCCCATCTGAGAGTGTATTACTCTGCTGGTGAGTAGCTGATGAATGAAGGCCACTAGGGGCTTTCCGATCGCGAGGTTGTTAAGCGCAAGTGAAATTGCTTCCGGTTTGATGTTGTTGAACACACCCTAGATGTCGAGAAATGTCACAAGTGTATATTATTTAAACCCGAGAGATTTCTCAATGGTGCCAATCAAAGAGTGGGCTGTCTCCACAGACTTGCCCTTGTTGTAGGCATTTTGTGCAGATGCGAGTCTGTATGCTGGGATAATTACTTACTACAGTCCGGGGTGGACCTGGGCCTCAACCAACAAGCGTCTCCAGCTAGCTCGATCTTTAGCTAGCTGTCTCCAGTTTCACACGCATAGATGGTTGAGGTGCGCCACTTGCCACTTGCGTGCGCCACCTGAGTCGCGGTCTTCCTCTACTGCGCCGTCCCTCGGGGGTGGATTCGAAGACTTTTCGGGAGTATGCTGGGATAGCTTGCCTGATATATTGGTCTATAAGTTTCTCCAGGGTTTTCAGGAGAAATGAGGAAAGACTTATTGGCCTGAGGTCCTTCGGTTTGGTATGGGAGTATTTACCCGCTTTGGGAATAAACACTACTTTCACCCTTTTCCAGGAGCGGGGAACATGAATAAGACTCATATTGCATAGGAGGTGTGCGATGATTTCTTCCTCATCTTAGTCTTTGTAGCTTCTGCTTCATCGTAAGGGAGACCTATCCTAGAGGCGTGGGTACCAAGGGCGCAGAGCCCGGTTATAACGGCAATGAGGGTTCTAACATTAGGCCTGCTCATGTTCTTCAAGTTAAGTGATTTTTCGGGATCGAGTTTAGGTCAGAGCTGGTTTGTTATGAGGCATCCTGTGCCAGTTGAACATCTATGATTTGCTTAGGCAAGTGTGTCCAGCTTCAGTAAGACAGATTAAGCATGCTTTTGGCATCGACGTCTCGCCATCGGAAATGGTTCAGAGTTTGTACCCTTTGTAGAGAGTTGACCAGCCTTGCAATTAGCCAATGGTCGGAGTGCGGTGGCAATTTACGTGAACCATGGCTTATTCCCAAAATTGCCTACAAACCACTGGATCAAAAAACAATTCGAGATACAGACTCTAGATTAGCTTTCTAAGTACCCCTTGAACAACCTGTCTTTACAGTCAACAGACCATTTACCATTTCCTCAAGTGCGCACCGCCTTGACCATCACCAGCCCTCGCTCCGCCCCTTCAAATTGACACAATTCACCGCTAACCGAGTCGAGGGTCAGTGAAATGATGCTCGCACTGGACACCAGCCAGACATAAAGACACTCCAAGCACTTATCTTGGTCTCTGCGAAGGCCACACCAATGATCATGAGTTTATTGTGCTTCCAACTAAACTAAAGTGAGTGAATTTTCAAGGCAAGGCAACCCATTAATTTCACTTAACGAGTACAACGCCGCTCGCGTCGAAGAGTCTCGTGTTCGAACGCCTCGCTTGTTATGCGTCGTACGCGCCTACGCAGGAGAATAAATCTCCCACATGTCCGGCGACATGCAGCCGACAGTCACCGTCAGTTGGGTGGCCAAGAAGAGCACACTGTTCGGCCCCAAGTCGGCGACAGTTGTGTGCCGCCGAATTTTCGATCCATCCGTGCCTCCGTGCCAATCGATTACAATTCCACGAATGAATCACGGCCTGCGCTGCGTTTCCGTCCTCCAAGCCGACTCAATTATGTCACGAAAGTGGATTTCCATAAATCGCGAGCACGACGACAATACGCGCGCAGCACAACATGCCCGTGTCCAGTGAAGGTGAATGGCTCTCGCCTCGCTACTGGGCTTGTCGTCTGTCGTGCGCGTCCGTCCGCACTGAACTCATTCACTCTCAGACAGGCCGCCCCGCCGCCTCTCCGCCTCCCCCGCACAGCGCGCGTTAATTATGCTGTGAAGTAAATGATTTATTATTCTACATTGACTAGCCGCGCTGAGGCTGTGACTGGCCAGCACGGCGGCGCTGCGTCGCAACATTAGTGCTCCGCGAAAGCCGTTGCCAGCTCTGAGAGCTGGCCGTGCCGCGCTGTGGCGGCGGCGGCGGTGCGTTTGGCTGTGTGCACTTGTCGACGAAGGACAGTCAACTGGGAAATGCTTCCCAGCATTGAATGAGAACAGTCGCTTTGTTTTTTGCTGTTTGTCTAATGAAAACAGCACTGCCTGGTTGGGGGGTATAGTTATGCAATGACACACACCCCTCCGGCACGACGCCGCTGAGGAGGGCCCACTGTTTGTTGTGAGACCATAGAGGGGCATGTGTGAAGTCACTGCACGCGTGTAATGTCCTCCCATTCATGGATGGTCGTTTGCGGGCCTCCGTTGGATAAGACAAACGACAAGAGACTGTTGCAACAATTCCATTAGGCGCCATTGGAAAGTTATTTGACAGATGAAGCACGCTAGGCGTAATGATTGCAGCAGAAGCAGTTATGCGAGCTTGAGGTTGGAGTGTGAAAGTGTCATGACTGGCCTCCTTGGGCCTTGGGAAACTGCAGCTTTATTAGGCTCTCTTGCGATTTGGACGTAATGTGGTCAGTTCAAGCTGTTTAATGGCGGCCAGTGTGATGTATTCGTAGGACAGGTGGCCTTTAGATGGAGCCACTGATGGGGAAAAGTATATCAACCACTGTACATGAAAGGACTCTCTATCGTATAGGAAGGCAATCATCCACATCGACTATGAACAACATTGTAGAAAAGTTACATCGTCGCCAAGCGCCACCGATAGTATTCAGACAGGCCAACTTTCGATCTACGGCGGAAGGATACCCTTTGGCAAAGCTAAATACTTCTAACCGGATGGATCCAAGACGGAGGATGGAGTAGGAAGTCGAGGGTCTTAACCTGAACAAATATGTTAGTTTCCCCGATCTCTGCAAAATGTAATGTCCTGGCTCAGATGGAACGTGATATCTGTATCTTTACGGATAGCCGGGCAGCTATTAGACTCCTGGCATCGTCCTCTTTAAACTCAAAAATAGTAATCGATTCGTAGTGTGTCGTGTCGCGCATCTCCTAACGAAATATCCGACCAGTTCAACATCCGCCTGGGTTGGGTGCCAGCCCATAGAGATATTCAAAAAAAAACTGTGGTGCTGACGAACCCGCCATGGAATCCCTTATACCGCTCAGAAAATTAATACATGACAGATGACTGACAGGGAGCACCTGTCAAACAACAAAACAAATCTGCCTTCATCTCAATGCAAAAAGATCAAGTAGCCTGATCTCCTTAAGACGATCAAATTTAACACTGCAATAAGAATAGTTAGCGGATAGTAGGCAGTGACTAGGCCCTCACGCAAAAAGACTAGGATCTCTTCTCACTTGTCTAGAAGCTGCCTAGACGAGGATGATGAGGAAATCACCCAACATCTCCTCCGCAACTGTCCTGAGCTCGCCTAATCTAGGAAGCCCACTATAATAATAGCTCATACTTTTAAGACAGCCTACACGATCTCAGCAATACACTGGTAAAATTTGCTAACAAAAGACTGTCTATCGTAATAAGCCTCGTGGCGCTATAATGGGCTTATTGTGGCCTATGTACCGCCTACCTACCTACCTGAGGCAACCCGAAGATAAAGAAGACAGTTGCAGTTTCAGTCTTCAGGTCTTTCTCACTCCTGTTTGCCACAACATTGTGGTACAAGTCGCAACACAGCAGACATGGCTCGACAAGGCCTTCCTTATGATCATATCCTATGTAGGTTAGCGCGTAAAAGCACCAAGCACGTCTCGCTTAGGTCTTCGTGAAGCCATTGTGATGCCCGGAGAGAGGAATAAATTCCTCTTAGCCCTTTCTCGTACCTGTCAAGGCATCGTAATACTTTCTAAAAATTCAATCATGCAATATATAAATAATCGGAGATGATATTCTATACGCCGTGAAAGTTTTACATTTGGAAATATCTAAGGCATTGGGTTTACACCATTTCGATTTGAAATTTAATACAATTGGTAACACTATTTATCGATAAGTATAATTTGAAGTCCTCCGCGAATGTTAGAATTTCGCAGTAATTAAATTATTACATGAACATCGTTTATAAACATAAGAAGTAGTAATGGACGCGAATGGCTACCTTGCGGCACACCCGATGAAATCTTTACCCAACTGCTTGCTCCCTATCTAACATACTGAACGACTTAAGCTTGCTTAGAAGCAAAGTGTGATGTACTTTATCGAACGTTTTCGAGAAATCAGTTTAAAGTATATCAACTTGAGCCTGGGTTTTAGTTAAGTTTACAGTTCTTTAGAGCATATTAGAACTTCAGGTATGTTTGAGTAATGGTTCATTGTTGTCTGGACTTGATATCCATTATAGGCCGACTCAAAGAAGTCGGCAAATAGGTCAAAGTTCCATTCAAGTTAGTTGAAGTTGCGTTTCCTAATTCCATTGCCTTAGGTAAGCCTAAGGAATTTCTTTTAGAATTAACGTAATTCCAAGAAGATGACCGATGATTCCTTGGACGATATATATTGCTTGTATGAATATCCACGCAGGAGGCATGGGCTTATGTACACAGGGCAAATGTATGCAGCGATCCCCCTCTGCCCGAGGGTCAAATAATGGGCCTGGCCTACCAGTTGTAGGTTGTGCGTGAGTGAATGAAAATCGACGGTTACGAACCGACAACAGGCCTCGGATATGGACGGATTCACAGTTGACGACCCCTCAGCAAACGATCAAAGGACAATGATTGGATGAGTGGATTCGTTGTTCGAGGAGGACTTAGGCAACAAGTCTTAAGCTCATAACAATTCGCATCAAGGCTACATTCGGGAACATCAGCCTGATTTGTGCACACGATCCGACGGAAGAGAAGGATGACGATAGCAAGGATGACTTCTATGATCTCCTAGAAAGAACATGCGATCGATGCCCCAGCTATGACACCAAGATTGTTCTAGGAGATTTCAACGAACAGCTGGGCAAGGAAAAAATCTTTGCCAGAGTAATCGGAAAAACACAGCCTGCACGGAAACACATCCGGAAACGGACTCAGGCTAGTAGATTTCGCCTCGGGGCGTAAGCTCTCTGTGATGAGCACGCGGTTCGCACACCTCAACATACATAAGGGGACCTGGCGGTCTAACGACCAATCAACCGTAAACCAGATTGACCAAGTCTCCCTGAAGCTCTCTGAAAGTTCGACGCCGCCTGCACAAGCCATCGAAGAAGAATGGAAACGTTGTCAAACAGCCATCAAAGAAGCTGCCACTGATGTGCTGGGTTTCACGACACCACCCAGAAGGTACCCATGGTTTGACGACGAGTGCAGGCAGGTACATGCAGCCAAGCAGGATTCCTACAAGGCAACGCTGCATCGAACAACGAGAGCTGTTTGTGAGCTCTACGAACAGAAGAAACGGGAAGAGCACCAGCTTCTCAGAAAGAAAAAGAAAGAGCATGAGAAGCGCGCGGTCGTGGAGATGGAGAGGTGTTACGACAGGAATGAGGTCCGAAAGTTGTACCAAAAGGTAAAACAAGTATTCGGAGGATATAGACCTCGGACAAACCCTCCCGCCAACAACTGGTAGTAGAATCGCTGTCGATGCTGAGCATTTGGAAAAATCATTTCTGTAGACTTTCAGAACAGGAAATTCCACAATAGACCAAATATTTACACTTCGGCAGATCCGGGGAAAGACTCAAGAGATGCAGATCGACACCCACCACCTATTTGTCGACTTTAAGGCCGCATATGACAGCGTGCATAGAGACGAGCTATACAGCGCCATGTCTAGTTTTGACATTCCTGCCAAACTCGTCCGATTGTGCAGGATGACGATGTAGAACTCTCGCTGCTCCATCAAGGTCGGAAACGAACTCACCGAGACCTTCAAAGTCAAAAGAGGTTTTAGGCAAGGCGACGCGCTGTCATGTGATTTCTTTAACATCATACTTGGGAAGATCGTGCGAAACTCAAACGTAAACACCCGAGGCACGATCTTCCACAAGTCCGTTCAACTGCTTGCTTACGCGGACGACATTGACGGGATTAAACGAACACAGCGAGCCGTCAATGAGGCGTTTGCTGGCATTGAAGCGGAAGCGGCTAAAATGGGTCTAGCGATAAACAAGGGAAAAACAAAGTACACAGACATGGACGCTTTTGAAAGCGGATGAAGAAGCTCTTGGTTGTTTTGAGAGAAAAGTTTTGCAAACGATCTTTGGTCCTGTTTGCTTTGATGGCGTTTGGAGGAGAAGGTTCAACCACGAACTGTACGGGCTGTACAGCGGTAGCACCTAGTTAAGCCTCTTCTTATCCAACGCTTAAGATGGCTAGGTCATGAAGAGCGGATGGACACCACAGCTCCGGCCCGGAGAGTCTTCGACACCAAGCCATTGGGACAGCGCAACGGAGGACTTCCTCGCACTAGATGGAGTATACAAGTGGAAAAGTACCTCAACCAACTTGGTGTGCGCAGCTGGAGGCATGTTGGTTAAGGCCCATGTCTACCCCGGACTGTAGCGCCAATTAAAGAAGAAGAATAGCCATGCAAGAACTCATACTCTTTTCTAAGTCTTAAAAGATCTCTCACGATTTAAACTCGTTTTGTTGGAAACAGAGTTAGAATATGCCTCATTTGTAAATCTGTCTAAATTGGTGTTCTTGGTTCCAAAAATGTGTCCTCCCAGTTTTAAGTGAGTCTGTGTTTCAAAAAGGACAGACACCTCCCAATGGGAGACTTAAAAAGAGCTTGGTTTTCTACTCAATGTCAAGTCAGCACGAACTTTAGCCATCTGCCTCCAGTTTCTCACACACAGTTTTTGGAGATCGCTCTCTACTTGAGTGCACCGCCTGAGTCGCGGTCCTCGTGCGGTTGCGTTCGAAGACTGCCACAGCATTGTTTTCAATCCGTTGTTCACGTGTCGGTGGGGGAGTTTGTACAATTCCGTCAAGAATGGTGTTAAAGAAGTTGCACAACAGGACATCGCCTTGTCTGAATTCTCGGTTAGATCTTTACCAACCTTGAAGGAGCACCGTGCATTCTCCATGGTCATTCTACACAAACGGGCGAGTTTGGTAGGAATGCCAAAACTAGACATGCTGACATGCATATCTCGTCTCTATAAATGTTCGACCTTAAAATCGATGAAAAGGTGATGGGTATCGATCTAGTGCTTCTGTGAATATTTGATCGATGGTGGACTTTCGTGACCTAAAGCCACACACACTGGTATGGAACGACCAAGTTGTTGACGAACAGTTTTAAGCTTTCACACAATACGACGTATAAGATCTTATGGGCGATGCTCAGAAGAATTGTGACTGTTGCCAATGAATGCAAAACTGTTTCAACCCTTCTTTTAGTTGATTGAGCAAAAATAGGTCCGTTAACGCGGTCTCTGCTGAAGCTAAAGCGACCAGGCAGAAATCTAGACAATCCAACATCTACTTTGACACTGCCCAGCTCTTGCTGGGCGCAAAATTCAATCTATTTTTCATGGAATATGACGTCTTACCTTAAACAGCTGTACTACACCGG
The DNA here is from genome assembly GCA_916610145.1 of Eristalis arbustorum. Lineage (NCBI taxonomy): Eukaryota > Metazoa > Arthropoda > Insecta > Diptera > Syrphidae > Eristalis > Eristalis arbustorum. The sequence goes on along the minus strand of OU744316.1, from coordinate 87,022,863 downwards.
TGTTCGTCTATTTTGACATCGACTATTGGGCACTCATTTCCTTAGGAAAAATACTTCCACCTCCATGACGGAATGAACATGAAAAAATGGAAGCGTCCCACGCACTGTTACTGATGTGTTCCGCTCAACCACAGTGACCTCGCTGACATACATCAAGGCAATTTCCCTGTTTTTAAGCATCAACTCATTTCAATCAACACAGTGGCACAATCGAGCTTCACACACCAGCCAAGGACCACTCGAGAATGATTTACTTTCCAAACAACTCCCATCAATTACATCACCGAACAGATCATTAGCCTCGCAAAAGAGAGAGAAATAAAAAAAAACTGCTGAACCAGTTCAGCTCCTCGTCATGGTGACATCGCGGCAATAAAACTCACAAGTTCGTCTCGGCTGAATCACAGGAAGGCACGAGGAATTCATCAAAATCCGTCCATTAGACGTGATTCATCCCCATTCAGCTGCAAAAGGACACTTAACTCGAGCGCCGTCTGGTCACCGCAAAGGCATTCAGCTTTGAATCGGACGACCGTCCAGTCCATCCATCAAAAGGGACTGAAAAACTGACGCTTTCCTCGAAGCAGGTGCAAATGAAAGTTAAGTACACGCTGCATGCAGGCACAAATTATACCTTCCAACAGTAGTCGGTCGGCTCGTTACTTATGCAGACGACAGATACGGTGTCTCTTCAGCTGAAGGGATGCGCGACGAACGAAAAGTGCATCCACTCACAGTGACTGGCAGCAGTGTGACGGTGACTTTCGAACGTCTGGACGGAGGTTGAAGGTCGACCAGAGGAAACTCGATTAACTGAGTGCTTGTGCCGCCTGCACCGGGGATACACTTCCATCTCGTCGTCGTCGTTGTCTTCGTTGCTTCCCAATTAATTCGGTTCTCGTTGGTGGCGCGGCGGTGGTGGCAGCAGACGTGGATTGCCAATTTCAGGCGCAAAGAAACACAATCGAAGGCGGATTAAATGCCAGCAGATAGCGAAATGATTTCATTATTATTTATTACGTCGGTACTTTGTATTTTTGCGCTTAATCCCACTCGAGTGGCCGACCGTTGGGATGACGACCGCGCCAAGCGGAGGAGCATGAGATACTCGGCGCGGAGCCTTGGGAATGATAGATGAAACGTTTCGCCATTTAATCAGGCTAGAAGGTGCAATATACACATGAGAAAAAGGGCCAACGCCGCGTCGTTGGTGGTGTGTCCGTGAATCGTGCGGAATGAGTTCAGGCGGAGGAGAATTCGAGGGTAAACGGTTGGAAATTAATCGATTTCGTGGCGGTGTGGTGAGTCATTTGTTTGGGGTTCGTAATGAATTTGGGGAAAGATTGTCTGAAAGAGAGGGAGCGAGAGGAGAGCCAAGTTGGAGAAGCTTTCTCTAGACAGGAAATACTCCTTGAGCATAGTCAGTAACTCGAAAGAGGTGGGGTCGTGAAAATTGTTTTCGTCGCACAGAGCAGGAATCGAACCTACGACGTCGAGGTTGGAGTCGACGCACATACCCACAACGCCACGGGCCACCACTGATTGTATATTTACGTACGCCTAATTGGCCGTTTATTTGAGTATGAGTTTCGCTGAGCTACTAAAGGCAGTTTGCTAAAGTCTCAATCAAAGCCAAGTGTCGCTTAAGCCTGAAATTCAACTCGAGCTTTTCTTCGTTGCTCTTAAATATTTACGTCAAGCTTAACTATGATCTAGTTTTTTGTTCTTAAACGAAATTAACTTCACCAATCACAGAAGGATATGGCAATTTAGATAGTTGTCCCCATTATGAATTTATGATGCTTTAAAATGGATTCGAATCGTGCATTCATTCAAAGTTAACTATGCTCTGCAGACAAGTTCCAATCACGTAAAACTTTAAGAGGAAACCTAGTTGATTGATGTTCATATAGATGCGCAAACGAATAGAAGTTGAAGTAAAATTGTTCTTGATGGGCCACAGAGGATGACAAAACGAAGTTCTGTTGAATTAGAATTCACAAATCTCTCCACTTTTTTATGTCACTATCAGTATTCAACTTAAAGTCTTACGATTCACTATTTCTTCGGCTCAGTCCCATTTAAGCCACTTTGAATGGTTCCGTTTTCATAGCTCCAATTCTTTAATATTAATATTTCTACTGATGATTTAGACGTTGTTGATGTGTGTTTACAATCACCACAAGCAAAATAAGACTCTGCTGAAGGCAATGCAGATGAAAATGAAGGTGGTTTAGTCATTGACTTACAACCAGTTACATCAGGAAGCGGAAATTGAGTTCTTTAGAGGTCCAGATGATGATGGTGGACTAAATGCATTGGAAACAGAATCGCTGATTGTAATCAATGATCGAAATAAAGCGACAATGCCGATAACATAATCCAGCTATTCCACCTACTCCTTGGCTATATGTAGTTCTAGAAATCGGAAGTTCGACGTCCATTCCACTTTTTCAGGACAAGTTGAAATGGTCAAATAAACGTTGTAGTGCCACCAAGCCGATAATTTCCTGCTGCAAATTATGCGGCCTGTGGTGTAGAAACGCACCATGTTTTTTCATGAAAGCAACCAATATGGTGTACTGGTTTCGCAAAAAGAATACAGAAATTACTTGAGACAAATTGAAAGTATTCTTCGGAATCATGGTTTTCACAGGGTAAAATAATGTTTCAATCAAACGATCATACTGGTGGAATGGTCTCTAGGGCAATGACTCCTAATCGCTTCAGTACAATTGAACGCTTCATACATTTTACTTCCAAAATTATTATCGATCAGAGCGTTAAAATGTGAAAACTGCGAGCACTGGTGGATAAGTTGACGGAAAACTTCTTGAAAAACGTTCACACAGAACAAAATCTGGCTGTAAACAATTCATCAAAGGCAAACCATTACGTACCATACCGTATTAATTCATAATTAGAGAAACATTATGGCAAATGTCTAGTATCGTCACTTTAATTTATACATGAGATCCTAAAATATGCAGAATTTGAGTAATTATTTTCTTTTTGACAACCTTTCGCCGGATTTCCTGTGCTTCATTACTTGGCCAACATGGTACTGGAAGCATAAGGAAAATTCGCATTCGCCCATTACGGAGTAATCAGGTCATGAACAAATCTGAAAGAGGGCAAATTGAAAGTGTTGTCCTGAAGGATAGAAAGATTATCACCATAGGCAGGTACAACTTCGAGGTAGTAAAGGACTTCGTCTACCTTGGCTCCCAAGTAAATAGTGCGAACAGCATCAGAACCGAGATTGAACGCAGAATAACTCTTGCCAACCGCTGTTTCTTTGGGCTCAAGAGGCAATTGAGTAGTAGAGCCCTCTCTCGAAAGACCAAGCTCACGTTATATAAGACCTTGATCATCCCTGTCCTGCTGTATGGCGCAGAAGCTTGGACTATCTCAAGATCGGACGAAGACGCACTTGGTCTCTTCGAGAGAAAAGTTCTGCGTTCAATCTTTGGTCCTGCTTGCGTTGAAGGTTCTTGGAGAAGGAGATTCAACCACGAACTGTACGGGCTGTACAGCGACATGAGTCTAGTCAGGCGTCTACGTATTCAACGCCTAAGATGGCTAGGCCATGTAGAGCGCATGGACAACATTGCTCCAGCCCGAAGAGTCTTCGACTCCGAACCAGTGGGACAACGCAATAGAGGACGACCACGAACTCGATGGGGCACTCAAGTGGAGAAGGACCTCAACCAACTTGGAGTGCGAAATTGGAGGCAGCTGGCTAAAGAACGTGCCAGCTGGAGAGGATTGTTGACCGAGGCCCAGGTTCACCCCGGACTGTAGCGCCACAAGAAGAAGAAGAAGAGTCCTGAAGGATTACAGCATTTCGATCACCCAATGTCATGACAATAAATGCGTGTGTGTTAGCTCAACATTTTATGGTAAGTACCCAGTAAGTATGGTATAACACAGTTCATCAATGTGAAGAATGCAATGTTGCTTTATGCAGTCATCCTTGCGTCAAAAACGTGCACGTAATTCAGCAAGAATAATGCTCATCATTTTAAACTGAGTGCATTCATTGTAAATAAACGCAGCGGGTATTTGAATTGTAGGTTTAAGCAAATGAAGACAAAAGAAAGAAATTCTTATTCAAAAGGATTCGGATATTTTAATGGCCAGTAATATCACCATGCTAAATTCCTCAGCGACCAAACAAAAACTATAGGTGGCGATATTAAAGTTATCCTTTTGAAGAAACTTCAAAAAAATTATTGCGTGAACGTTCATTTAATAAAACATGCACAATAGTATTAATTAAAGTACTGCCCATCTGAAACCTTGACCTAGCCATCTTTCTGGCAATTTGTGGATCTTATCCCAAAGAAATGAGCCCGCTTGGTAGCCAAGAATGAATCAAGCCAATTTATGATATTCTGCTTGACTCACTCTCACTCTCACTGCACGAATTAAGTTATAGACCCGACTCTTCATTTAACAACTGTTCATATTCATCGCCAATGTTCTGCTTTCTCCTTCCTTCAATGAAGAGGAAATAAAATGTATCAAAGATTAATGTAAAGGTATCACGAAAACATATGCCAACGAAATAAGGCAACATGAAGATTAAGAACGATTTTTAAATAAAGAGCTGGGTAGACTTTTATCGGACTATAAAGACTTGTTTCAAGATATCATTCCATCGGTGAAAGTTATGAATTCTTTAGATAAAGCGAATAAAGAATTATTCATTCAGAATTATGATGGCTTTAATGTGTTACAATGGTGGCGCTTGCACCAAATAGAGTTTCCGTTGTTATATAAGTTTAGCTGCAAAATTCTATCTACTCCAGTGAGTAGTGCTTCATCAGAGCGAATATTTTCCTCGGGCAAGTAAGTAACTTTCGGCCAGACAGTTAATACCTGAAAAAGAAGTTTAATTGGTTCCGACCCAATATTAGTGAAGCAAATAATGTTTTTACATTCCAGTGTTAAAAAATGATATTCATAAAGATTTGTCAGAAAACATACATTTATTTGAAAACAGTACAAATTTTGAATCCATTCATTGTATTGAATGGATTGAATGGATTCATTACACTCGGTGTACTCAGTGTTGTGTACTCATTTTTTGTGAGTACACTGAACTAAATGCTTGGTTGCCAGGGGGTACAGTATTCAGTGGGTAATCAAATATCGGGTGATGTATCCATTTTAGTTTTCAAGATATGAGTGGAATGAATATGGTACTCGAAAAAATATGAATGTCTTGAAACTGGTTTCAAGACATTCATTGCAGACCTCTAATATGTATGGTATGTCTGTTTGCATGGAATTTAAAAAAAAAAAAAACTTTCCAGCACAAATGGGTTATAAAGGGTGATTTTTTAAAAGCTTTAGGAAAGTTAAAAAAAAAAAGGAAAACACATAAAGATTCATAAAAATTCAGAAAAATGCATGAAATCTTTATTTGAATCGATAGTACAGTCCATATAATTTAATGTTTGAAGATTATTTCATGCAAATGTTGACCTTGACTGCGCCTCCAATGGTCCATCCGCTTAGTCCAATTTTGGCATACTCTTTCCAACATTTCGGCCGGTATCCCACGAATAAATGCTTCAATGTTGTCAAACATACCATATATGTTTAGAGAGCCAGGCAACCAAGAAGGTGACTAGTTTTTATAAGTTCAGGGTTCGTCGGTTGTTCTGAGTCGAAAAGTATTCTCGTGGCTACGAGTGGCATCACGTTCGTACTGGACTTCACTGTTCACTCTACGCCATAACAACTGATGCCGAACCCTGTATGAAGCCAGTTGTCTCAATTTAAAGGCCGGAGGATAGGGTAATGTGGAGCAGGAAAGTCCTTTACTCACTGTACGAGATAAAACACGAAGGGGATGAGGATTTCCTCAAGGATAGGTCTTCTCTCGCCTTATGTGGAGCCTAGTTGTAGACGAAATACTAGAGACACGATGGTCTTCAATCGCGATGACTTGGTCTGTGTACCGGAAGTTCGGTCTTCCTCTCCTTCTAGAACCAGGAGGCTCGCAATCAACCAACCTCTTTGCTGGATTGTTGATGTCCAAGGGCACAATGTGGCCGAGTTAGTGTCTTCTTGTTCTTTGAATGAAGCTACAATTCGGGGTGGACCGAACCTCAACCGATATGCCTCTCCCGCCAGCACGATTTTTCGCCAGCTGGCTCCAGCTTCGCACACCAAGTTGGTTAAAGTACTTTTCCACTTGTGTACACCATCAACGTTGTCCCAGTGGCTTAGAATCGAAGCCTCTTCAGGCAACAGTGTTGGATCCGAATACGTTTAACTAGGTGCAAGCCGCTGTACAGCACGTAAAGTTCGTGATTGAATCTTCCCATCCAGACCCCATCATCGCAGAATTTTTAGAGACATCGAATATGTGATCGAAGTTTTTCACGAATAAATGCTTCAATGTTGTCTTCCAATGCGTCAATTGAAGTGGGCTTGTCTGTATAGACATGAGCTTTAACATAGCCCCACAAAAAGTAGTCTAAAGGCGTTAAATCGCACGATCTAGGCGGCCAATTAACCGGTCCCGAACGTGAAATAAAATGTTCACCGGACTCGCCTCTCAATAAGTCCTTTGTTGCGCGTGCTGTGTGGCATGTGGCACCGTCTTGTTGAAACCACATGTCATGCAAGTCAAGCTCTTGCATTTTGGGCAAAAAAAAGTTGGATATCATCTCACGGCAGCGCTCACCATTCACAGTTACGTTACGATTCGCGTCATCATTGAAGAAGTACGGTCCAAGGATGCCACCAGCCCATAAACCGCACCAAACTGTGACTTTTTCTGGATACATTGGTAGCTCTTGCAATGCTCCTGACTGATATTCACTACAAAATCGACAATTCTGCTTATTTACGTACCCATTGAGCCAAAAATGAGCTTCGTCGCTGAACACAATTTTTCTGAAGAAGCGCGCGATGAGCTTTCTTAGCAGAGCACGCATTTTGATAGTAAAATTCAACAATTTGCAAGCGTTGTTCGTTTTGTGAGACGATTCATGGTTAAATTATAGACCAAACTGAAGATGTTTGACAGTGAAAAAAAACACGAAACGTGAGTCAGCTGTTTAAACCAGCGTTGCCAATAAGATAATAGCTAAAAACTAGCCCTTTATGACTGCTGAGTAAAAACTTCTCGAAATTGCCCATTTGGAGTCGACATAAACTGCAGGTTTCTCCTACTCGCGAGAGAACAAAACCATCATATATAGAAACTATTCGAACTACCATTTGAAAAAATGTTTTTCTTGTCACCTTAAGCCTTGTGGACTTTCCAAACATACCTCTGGAAGCTTCCAGTCGGTAAAACATATAACATTATTATGTGATCAACTTGCAAATTTGTGCACTATTGGATGCAGAATTTGTAAAGAAAATACTAGGCGCGTGCACAAACTGTGTGACAATGTGCATGCAAGAAGTACTAGGAGTGAGTTCAAGACTATAACGCCAGGTTTTGTGGTGGGATGAGGGTTTTCCAATGAAAAATACCTGGAAAGAGGAATAGTACGTACAGTCTTAATCAATCACAAATTAGTCACAAACAGTCACAATCTAAGGGACGGTATCGGTTTTAAGAACATATTAGTATAGTTTTTGCTGTGGCTCCTAGACCGAGAAGCCCATGCCTTTCAGAAACCTTAAAATATTCCATTTCTCATTACAATTTGTACATATATTCCCCAAATGATTCAGTGTGCAAATCCTCATTCGACCTGGCGTTGCGTAGATATGTATTAAGTGCGCTTTCAATAATGAATATTAATTTCACTACCTATTGGGACACTGTGTAACAAAATCGACGTTGCTTTGCAAATCAAGAGGATCTCTATAGTGCAAATAGCAAAAGTTCTTCTTTGTGGCTCCCCAAAGAAGCTAGCCACAAATGTGACGATACCTGTCAAGTAAGCTCGATTTTTAGTTTCCTTATAGGTCCATTATTTGTCATCCTTCGCTGCATATTCTGAAGCAAAGCCATGAGCTTTGACGCGCATAATTTATTTCTAACAAAATTAGATGTGTCCGAATGGAACTTATGGCAAAGGCATCCTCGCGACACAAAAATAAAGTTAAAGACAACCCTCACGCAATTCATTACTCAATCAGACAAGTCTGGGATCGTGCCGGATTATCAAATTGAGTTGTTCGTCCCATTGTTCTTATGTCCACAACCGAAGTCATTGAAAATCATGGCACTATAGGTTCTCGATTTAATTCCATTTTTGGCAATAATCTCTGAAAAGGAAAACACGATCTTTTGACACGGGTGACGATCAGAGCACGTGTATCATCAAAATCGCCAAACTTTTCAATGTTAATGTCACATTTGACGCGCAGCTATAAAAGTGATGCCAAGAAAATTAAACAATGATGTTTCTTTATTTAATTCGTTTTACTTTTGGGTATGTCACACCAGAGGTAACAGACGTCTACCTCTCACGTCTCACAAAATAGTTTGACAGCATTTTTTTAATGAAACAGATCGGAAATGGATGAAGTGTCAAAAATTAAAGAAGTGTCAAAAATGCATGCATACTTGCCCAAGAGACATGATCAACTGAGAAGCAAATAACACTCAGATCTGTCAAGTCATGGAGACAATCAGCTATTTAGTCGTCTTGCTTTCCAGTAGCAACACTCCACCCACCGCCTATCATCACGCGTAATCCACGACTCCACCAAGTCATTGCACTCACAAAACTGCTGTCGCCAAGGCCACCCGAATGTCATCGTTCAGCACAAATTCCCCAAACCTTCACCGTGACTCAGCGCACATCAGCTATCAGAAGTCCTTCTCAGCACAAATATGGCGCCGCGCTGCCACAGTCACCAAACCGCAGCCCAAATTCGGCTCAAGATCGCTTCAAAACAACACCACCGCTCCGTTGCCAGAGTAAATACGTTTTATTGGTAATTTATAATTATCTATCGTTTCCAATCAGTTGCTCTCTCGCGGACATTTGCATACAAATTGTGTCATTTGTCTCCCAGTGCCGCACGGCGCACGGAGTCAACAACAAACAACAGAAAAATTATCTCCCTCCCGAGTGCGGAGACGCCCGGACACGTCCCCACACACGCACCCCGACACCGAGTGCATGTGTATTCGCAAAATCGACCGGGCGACAGAGACACCCCCGAAACGTCGTGTAGTTAATCAATTATCGAACGAAATTCGTTCGCTGTTCCAAAATGAATAATTCATGCCTGTGGATATCTGCCATCAGCGCTGGAGGGCCGGCCGACTACATGAACTTCCCTGCCTACGGTCTATTATTATCGCACCGATAGCGGGCTCTCCCACCGCGCGCTGTCAGCCCGTGAGATGGATACTGTGTTCTGGCGGCAGAGGCGGTGGAGGCAATAAAATGTGCCTAACGCGCCCGTCCTACGGGGAACGTGACGTGAATCCGGAACCCCTGGCAGTCGATACTCTATTGATTTCCTACAAGTCCCGAGTGTCGGATCGAGTGGAAGCATGGTAACTTTCCGCCACCAAGGGCTCGATTGTGCAAGATGGCAAACAATTGAATTCCGATTGTCAGCTATTGATTTACGGGGAGCGTTATCGATGACGTCTCCCTGGCCCCGAGCCGCGGAGGAGGACCCTATGATTCAATCAGAAGACGAAGCCATCGCGTTCGAAATCGAAAATCAATGCACACCCGGCGCACAAGTGACTTCTGTCACGTGCACGATGGCTGAGTGAAGAGGCCTCACATCGGTTTGGTGGAGCCAATCAATATTTGACGTGATTAAACTGCTTACACGAAGGTTACCCAGCGACAATAATGTTACCGCATCAGTACACTCGTGAGAGATAGATAATTCGAGACTGGTGCCGTGGTACCGCGGTGCGGTGGTGCGGACGATGTTCTTTGGCAAACATGTAAAATGATCCTCTTGACATCCAATTAGACACGGGGAACAGCACTTGGGTGTGTTCTCGTTGACATTTTGCAACAAACGCAAATACTGTCGGACGACACTTTGAATTGGGTTATTGAAAGTGAAGAGCCTGTTGTCGCAGCAATGGAGGGTGGTCTAAATTGGTCGCTGGAAATTAAAAAAAAAAAAAAACTGTTGGAAGTGATGACAGTAAGTTGATTAAACACCTTGAGGAGCTCATAGGCACACAGTGGGGCGGAGCACGACTCTAATCACAAGGTTAGTCGCTATTTTCATGTGGTTTTGAGGAATCCTAGATGTTTAAGCTCGCTAGATAAGCTTGGTGTTGTATTAACTTTCCATTAGCTTCCCTCGTTTCTCCTCCGCGTCCAAACAGCTTCCAGAGTAGTCGTTGTAAGGCGCTCCAACTCTTCTGGATTGATTGCCAATTAAGCAGTGGCCTACTATTTTACTAACGCATTACCTATCTAGTTCTAGGAGAGCTTTAGTTTTCCAAGGATCTAGTGTACAATCGTCTACGATTTGTTTGGCGTCTGCGATTAGCAATGTTTTTCAAGTTTTCAATAGCGACTGAGGTGCCATGTTTGGACTTAACCACAATTGTAGTCTTTTTTGCGGTTGACTTCGCACCTACTACCCAAAGTGAAAGATCTACCACTGTTTTGAATTCATCTTTGTGCCATTTATTGTTATTTTTTGACTGGCCCTCTACAATTCGAAGCGTTGACAAGCGACTTAAGCAGGCAGAGGCGTCTGCACTTAGCCTCTGTCAATGAACTCCTACTCTCTCGAAATCCGGGAGCCGAGCACCTTCGACTGAAGATGGGGTACCCAACCCTCGTGGGACGTCATTGGCGACTGCAAACGAGAGAGGGGGAGAGTGGATGAGTCTGTATCAGGACTCATCTGTCTTTACGAATGGCGGCGGAGGAGCTTATCCAACTGCGACAACCCGAGCTACCTGGTACACCCCCTCTTAGAGCAACTCTGACATATACGGAGCTCAGATCTGAAAGGTTGCCTCCAAGTCATGTCGGGATTTTGAAGTCGAGTTGGCGGCGGAGGAACCTTATTATATAGGGTCAACGGCGGCACTCACAACCTCAGCGAGGTTACCGATACCGGAGTCATCCGGACCGTTCGCCCAAGGGTAATGCCATTTACCTGGCCTCCCAGTTGTTGGCTGTGCGTGGGGTTAACGCCCTTACCAAGAAAAAAACAAAATGTTCAGAGACGACCAATTGCCTCGGATACTGACGGATTTACTGTTGACGACCCCAGCGAATGAACAAATGACCATGCTTTTCGGTTCTGCACGTGGAATGTGAGGTCTCTTAACAGGCCACGTGCAGCCGATGAACTCGCGGACCCCCTTGACCAGGCCCCATCCAGGAAATGCGATGAAATGCTCCGGGCAAGAAGAGGATGACGAAAGAGGACTTCTACTACTTTGATTGCAGCAGAGAGTGGCACTTATTTGGTTGTGGATTTATTGTTTGAGACAGACTTAGGCAAAAAGTCTTAAGCTTTGTCTGTAAAAGCGAACGCCTCATAACAAGCCGCATCAAGGCTTGCTTCGATAACAACAGCCTGATCTGCGCCCACACCCCGACAGAGGACAAAGATGACAGCAGCAAGGATGACTTCTATGATCTCTTAGAAAGAACATACGATCAATGCCCCAGCTTCGACACCATGATCGTTCTACGAAAAAAAATCTTTGCAAAAGTCACAGCAGGGAAACACAGCCTACACGACACCACGTCCAGTAACGGACTAAAGCTGGTGGACTTTGCCATGGGCGTAACATCTCTGTTGCTAGCACGCGGTTCCCACACCTCAACATCCATAAAGGGACATGGCGGTCCCCAGATCAATCAACCGTCAACCAGATTGATCACGTTGCGATCGACGTCAGACACTCCTCCTGCATTCTTGATGTCCGAACGTTCCGAGGAGCCAATGTTGACTCGGACCATTTCCTTCTTGTAGCCAAGGTAAGAATCAGGATATCAAGAACACCACGGTTAGTCGCAATGGACAGCTGTATCTTTGCCGACCGAGTCTCCCAGAAACTCTCTGTAAGTTCGACGCCGCCTGCACAAGCCATCGAAGAAGAATGGAGTCGTTGTCAAGAAGCCATCAAAGAAGCTGCCACTGATGTGCTGGGTCTTACGAGACCACCTAGAAGGAACACATGTTTTGACGACGAGTGCAGGCAGGCACATGCAGCCAAGCAGGAGGCCTACAAGTCAACGCTGCATCGAACAATTAGGGCTGTTCGTGAGCTCTATGAACAGAAGAGAAGGGCAGAGAAACGGTTTCTCAGAACAAAAAAGAAAGAACATGAGAAGCGCGTGGTCGAGGAGATGGAGTGATGTTACGGCCAGAAGGACAGAAGCCTGTCGGAACAAAGAGGGACAACTCGTAGTAGAGTCCCAGTCGATACTGAGAATGTGGAAATATCACTTCTGCAGACTCTTAAAAGGCGATGAGGACCAAAATACCGCTGTCAGGCAGAAAGTTCCACTCAATCTGGACGATGACAGACGCGGATTCCGTCCCCCATACTTAGACGAGGTCAAAACAGCAATATCAAGACTGAAGTCTAACAAAGCCGCTGGAGCGGACGGATCTTTAAAATAGCTGAAGATGATCTGGTAGGGCGCCTGCACCAGCTCTTCTGTAACATATGGTCTGAGGAGAGCATGCCCGACGAGTGGAATCTCAGTATCGTTCCACGAAACCTGTGAAGTCAAATAAGGATTCACACAAGGGGAATCATTGTCAAATGACTTCTTCAACATCGTCTATGAGAAAGTCGTACAAAATCCAAATATTTACACTCCAAAAGATTGCCCAGCTGGTAGCGAGATTGGTCGATAGCTACGAGTCGCCAATGAGGCGCTTGAACGCATTGAGAAGGACCACTGAATGAGGGCTAAACGAAGTATGTATATGATGTCCCTTCAGAAAAGACACACAATATCGACGTCTAGGAAAGTGGGTCACAGTGGCCAGCTACAGGGTAGAGGTTGTAAATTGTGGTATCGTCGAAAGAAAAGTTTTGCTTGCGAATTGACAGCATTTGGAGGAGAAGAAGATTCAACCACTAACTGGATCGGGAGGTACATCGACATGAGCCTAAGTAGGTGTCTATGGATCCAACGCTTAAGTTAGCGGTAGAGTTAGTAGAGTGTAGCATGTAGAGTGTATGACCACTTTAACTTCGGCTCCAAACGTGTAAGACAACCCAATACAGTTTGGCCACAAAAATGAGTGCGAGCACAAGTGGAGAAGGACATCAATGAACTTGTCGTTTGAAATTGGAGGCAGCTGGCTAAACACAGTGGCGCAAATTTATAGTCGACTCCACTTTAATGGTTTTACTCTGAGCTAGTTATACGCAACTTTAAACTTAAAAGCAAGCTTCAACTTTTTGTCAAAAATAGTCACTTTTAACCTGCCGCTAACTGGTTTCTACTTTACAACGTACCTATGAGAATTTTCGATCAAACACACTTAAAAATGACAGTTCGAATAAACCACGGGATAAACAAACGAACTTTCACTGCTGGCATTCGCTTGTTTGTTTATCTTTTAATTTGCCGGATCTAAAAATTAAGCGTAAGAAATAGACACAAAGGTATAATTTAAAATTAAACATGATACATGGTAAATGACAAGAACGAATAAATTTCAGACTAAGCAAGAAAGGGAGCACAATTGGGATAGGATGGAAAAGGAAATGTTGCGGCAGCTGATAGAGCAGCACTTGCTAACAATCGAGGACAGGTTAGGTTAGGTAGTAGTGGCTGACTGCTGAAGAGCAGTCACACTTAGGCCAGAGTAGGCCCATTGTGATCCCACGCGGATTGACTTCTCCTAACGCTGGAACCAGTTGGTGCTGCCAATGAAACGATTTAGTTGGCAAATGCTGGCACTTTTTAGCTCGTTACGGCTGATGACAATCCAGGACAAGAGCAACGACTTGCGGATGATCAACAAGAAGAACGCTGCTTTAGAGGCATGATTGCTGCTATCCATCCACGCCTACACTACCTCCGTCAAAAAATCCGCTGAAGAGGTTGAGACAATTGCCGAAAAAACCGACAACAAAGTACCAGTTGATGTCGGCACGGGAAAAGAAGCCACTTCCCAAGCAGCAGAACTTCACTTGTCGTAAGCGCGTCATGCGGAAGAGCTGCTTTTGAAAGCAAAAGAAGACACTGATCATGCAAGAGAGCTTCATACGCTTGGCATTGAACAGCGAAAGGAGTAACAAAAAAGAGGCTCTGAAAAAGTGCAACTGCAACACAGGGCCTTAGTAATATAATTTGTGTGATAATATGCAGTGTTCTTTCAAAATGTTAATGTATTTATTGTTATGTACCAGGTGTATCAGTATGAAGTGAGCGTCAAGATACAAATGTCTCGATAGAGAACATTTCTTGTGAACGAGCCCTAATTTTTTTTTGTTTGTTTGCTATGACATCTGCAAAAAATATTTAGTATACATCAAGTCATTTTGTACCAGAAAGTGATGATTTGCGGAAAGCATTAATTTTTTGTTTTCATTTGAAGAAAAGTGCTGCAGAGTCGCATCGAATGCTTGTCGAGGCATATGGTGATCGTGCTCTATCAGAAGAACGTGGAAGACCACCAAACAAGTTTGAAGACGCCGAATTGCAAACGATATTGGATGGAGATGACACTTCGAGTCAAAAGCAAATGGCAGCAATGTTAAATGTTGCACAACAAACAATTTCTGACCTTTTAAAAGCTATGGGAAAGATTCAAAAGTGTGGAAAATGGGTGCCACATGAACTGAATGAAAGACAGGTGGAAAACCGAGTGAAGTTTTGCTTCAAAGACACGTAAGAAAATCGGTTTTGCATCGGATTGTTACTTGCGATGAAAAATGGATTTATTTTAAGAATTCTAAACGGAAGAATTCATGGGTTAATCCGGGACAACCATCAACATCGACTGCAAAACCAGATCGATTCGGCAAGAAGACAATGCTGTGTGTTTGGTGGGACCAGAAAGGTGTGGTGTACCACGAGCTCCTAAATCCTGGTGAAACCGTTAATACTGGTCGCTACCGACAACAAATGATCAATTTGAACCATGCATTGATCGAGAAACGACCAGAATTGGCCAGAAGACACGGCAAGGTAATTTTGCTCCATGACAATGCACCTGCACACAAAGCAAAACCAAACTCTTGGCTGGGAGAAGCTACCCCACCCGCCATATTCACCATATGCAGTGTTCTTTCAAAATGTTAATGTATTTATTGTTATGTACCAGGTGTATCAGTATGAAGTGAGCGTCAAGATACAAATGTCTCGATAGAGAACATTTCTTGTGAACGAGCCCTAATTTTTTTTTGTTTGTTTGCTATGACATCTGCAAAAAATATTTAGTATACATCAAGTCATTTTGTACCAGAAAGTGATGATTTGCGGAAAGCATTAATTTTTTGTTTTCATTTGAAGAAAAGTGCTGCAGAGTCGCATCGAATGCTTGTCGAGGCATATGGTGATCGTGCTCTATCAGAAGAACGTGGAAGACCACCAAACAAGTTTGAAGACGCCGAATTGCAAACGATATTGGATGGAGATGACACTTCGAGTCAAAAGCAAATGGCAGCAATGTTAAATGTTGCACAACAAACAATTTCTGACCTTTTAAAAGCTATGGGAAAGATTCAAAAGTGTGGAAAATGGGTGCCACATGAACTGAATGAAAGACAGGTGGAAAACCGAGTGAAGTTTTGCTTCAAAGACACGTAAGAAAATCGGTTTTGCATCGGATTGTTACTTGCGATGAAAAATGGATTTATTTTAAGAATTCTAAACGGAAGAATTCATGGGTTAATCCGGGACAACCATCAACATCGACTGCAAAACCAGATCGATTCGGCAAGAAGACAATGCTGTGTGTTTGGTGGGACCAGAAAGGTGTGGTGTACCACGAGCTCCTAAATCCTGGTGAAACCGTTAATACTGGTCGCTACCGACAACAAATGATCAATTTGAACCATGCATTGATCGAGAAACGACCAGAATTGGCCAGAAGACACGGCAAGGTAATTTTGCTCCATGACAATGCACCTGCACACAAAGCAAAACCAAACTCTTGGCTGGGAGAAGCTACCCCACCCGCCATATTCACCAGACTTGGCTACTTCCGACTACCATTTGTTTTCATCGATGGGACACGCATTGGCTGAGCAGTACTTCTATTCCTACGAAGAAGTCGCAAATTGGGTGTCTGATTGGTTTGCTTTAAAAGAATTTTGCTTAAAAACAATTTTATTGGCGAGGTATTCACAAAGTTGCTGAGAAGCTAGGCCCTGGCCCCCTATGGGCTGTAGCGCCACCCATATTATTATTATTATATTCACAAATTGCCAGAAAGGTGGTCAAAATGTGTAGAAAACAATGGCTAATACTTTCCCATTAATAATTAGTGTTTTATTTTCAAAAAAAAAACGCTCTTTCATACCGGTACACCTGGTATATTATTAAGCAATATTTATTGAAAGTGTTGTCTTATGAAACTACTTCGAAATGCTATTCCAGTTGCTTCTGCAGTTTCGTTGATGTTCGTTCGCTGTTCCAATTGCTCCGGAAGACTCGATGGAACTGTTTCTTCTTCCAAAAATGGAAGATGCCTCTCCTTGGCTATATTGTGCAGCACGGCAACGGTAACGTTTTTTGCCGTACCTAGGTCCACTCGCAGTCGGTCTAAAAGTGATCGAAATTTTGACTTCAGTTGACCATTGACACATTCAATCTAACTTACTTGCAACCATGTAGGAGGCAGTCTTCGATTATTCAGAGGTTCTTCAACATTAATGGTATCAATCATTAACTGCACTGTGGTTCTGTCGAATCTATATCGGCAGTAAAATTCTCCACCCGCAAGCTCCTCAAAAGGATTGGCAATATTTTTATAAACTTTAGGTTTGCGCAATAAATGAAAGTCTTAAAAAATATCGAAATATTCATCTTCACAAAACATGTTCACAAAATTCTTTCACTGAAATGACATGACATATAAGCTTAACTCCATGTTAAATATTTTAAACGACGTTTCGGTTGAATTTAACTTTGTCACGAGGTGATAACGATAAAGTGGGCTTTATGTCGACTATAATTATCAAAACACTTTGTTACGTGCTATTATAATTTTAACCGATTTAGTTGGCCAATGCTGACACTTTTTAGTAGTAGTAGGCTCCTAGGTGCAGGAACCTACGACTGGCAAGAGCACTGCAGGAGCAGAGAAGGTGATGAGTATTTTCTTCCTCCTCTTCATCCATGCAGCTTCTGCAAAAATCATTATATGGAGCACCCATTCTGCGAGCATGAGTGCCAATTGCACAGTGCCCGGTTATGACTCCTATGAGGGTCTTTAATGAGGGCTTGCTTAGTCCAAGTAGACTGAGTGTCCGTTTTAGGTTAAGTGATGGCCAGATTTCTTTTGTTTTAAGGCAGATGGTGCCTTCTAGCCATTTGTCATTGGTTTGGTGGTTTTAATTGTATGAATCTTTTAAAGATGATAGGCTGTAGCGATCGGCATGGAAGGTGGTACCCCTGCTATCGAATATAAACGCTACAGAGATCAGGGAGCTTCACCCGCACCCACCCCGTTGTTTGTCTTTGATCCATCTGTGAATACGCGCAGAGGATCTTTCAGTGTTTGCAAGTCAGTCATCCAGTCCGATCTGGAGGGAATACTGATTGAGAATTTCTTTTCGAAGATGGCCTGGGGTAGTAGGCGGTCGGTGTCGTTAGGTAGGAAATTGAATTCCTTGAGAATGGTTGAGTGGCCAGTGTTGAGTTCGGACCACAATCGAAGTGTCTTGAGTCTCAGGGCTGTGCTTGCTGCTGCTTGTTTCCCGAGGTGGGAGATGAAGGAGAACTTTCAGTGCGTTTGACGGAGTACTTCTCAGTGGCCCGCTGATACACACGCAAGCCAGTCTTTGTACTCGATTGAGTGCATTGCAGTTTATAGCCTTGTTTAGTGCTGTCCACCAGACTGAGACACCATACAGAAGTGTCGGTCTGACGATAGAGGTGTAAATCCAGGGAGCGATGCGTGGTTGTAGGCCCAATTTGCATCCAATGGCTTTTTGCAGCTAAAAAGGGCTGAAGAGGCTTTTTTGACCCTCTCCTGGATATTGAGCTTCCAATTTAGCTTGCTGTCGAGAGTGGGACCCAGAAATTTTGCACTGATGGTTAGCTGTAATGTAGTGCCACACAGCAGTGGGTGTCAAACTGAGGCATTTTGATCTTCTGGTAAATAGTACGATATCCGTTTTTTGTGGGTGACGCCGAGTCCGCATGTTCGTGTCCATGCTTGTCCAAGGCATTCTGCATTATGTCTCTTAAAGTAGAGACGAATTTGCCGGATGCCGCTATGGCAATATCATCCGCATACGCAATAACTTTGCATCCTTCCTCTTCCAGTATTAATAGCAGTTCATTTACCGATATGTGTATTACATCTGAGAGTGTATTACTCTGCATTGTATTACAGAGTACTGGCACCCTGTATTACTGGTTCCAGCGTCCTACTCTGGCCTAAGTGTGACTGCTCTGCAGCAGTCAGCCACTACAACCTAACTTAACCTAACCTATTATAATTTTGGAGAGCACTTTTGCCGACTATAATTTTGCGCCAGTGTAAATTGGAGATGTCTAAAAGATGAGATTCAAATGGGACGCAGAACCTACCTCTGTCATTGTCCATTTGACAAATAAATAAAGAAACATGGCCAAATCAAATCCAATATGACACAAGGTTATTCCGAAAACGGCCGTCAGGAGGACTATATTTTCCCCACGGTCTCCCGCACTATGCGTCATGATCGTGGCAACTGAACCATACCCACTTACCTGACCTAACCCCACGTCTGTAGGAAAATAAACACGACTAAAACCACTCAGTTTCGACTGCCTAGAGATGATTCGACACCCACACGTCCCAAAGTCTCCCCCCAACATTCATCATCTTCCCGAGCTGATTAATGGATCTGCCTCATCGCACTCCACGCCACAGTACATTTTAGTTTTATTGCCACGCCTTGTATGGAGGATATGACTTGTTCTCGAGTCAATGCGTCTCCCGGGCAACCTTCACACGGATGACCTTGACTAAAACCACCACCACACAGCAATTAGCTTCATGACTGCGTTCATAAAAATCAAAGAGCCAGCATCCGCCCATGTAATGACTCTAATGGGAGCAATCTTCTGAATTGTTTTCTTTTCTTTTTACGCCGCGCCGCCCATTATCCAACCGATGCCGAAGCCGAACATCAAACGTCTGTGCCTAGTGCAATTAATTATCGAAATCTGCGCGATTTCCAGCACACTTGAGTAAACATCAGAAAGAGATACACTCCCCTACACACAGCATCGTGCCCCGCCGAAAGCACAGAACCAAATGAAGTGTGAGCACATGTGTACGTACATCCAAATCGAAGCGAAAGGCGAACGCCGAACGCAAACAGCGAGTGCAGATTCATTCAATAAAACCGAAGGACGCCTCAGTTTCAGCTTCAGTGGCGGAGATCTATGAGCTGTGAGTGTTGCGCGCTGGTAAACACGGCCACCGCCACATCAATCACACTCCTTGCGCTTGACGTGTGTGCGCACAGCAACCGAAGCCTGTGGCATGAATCCGGCCAAATATTTGCATAAAATCATAACTGCCAGTCGCCCCCGGGGGGACACAGATATCAATTGCCAGACAGCACAATAGTGGACACAAGTAGACCGAGCATCGATTACACAAAGCGGACGCGAAGGATCCTGCCACAAAAGGTTAACAACAATCGAAGCGCACTAATGGACGACGGTCCAGCGACCTTAGCGGGCGGAGGTGGTGGCGGCGAACTGCGCAAGTGCATTCAGTGTCGTTGGGGATGCAAGGTGGCCGACTGTCACTCGGCGGGCAATTAAATCGAGTCGAATGTGTATCACATCGCTTTGAGCTCGATCCTCCGTGGCCTTCAACTCGTGTTTTGAAATTACATTTTATGTCGAGCGTGTGTGTATCGTTGCATGCACTCCAAGTGTGAATGACAAACGGAGAGACACCAGGCGGTGGAGGTGGTGTTGCAACAACTGCACCGACGATGTCATCGATGTTAACCTGGTGCACGTCACGTGCTTGCCAGGCGTGAGCGATGGGAAACATTTCATTTCGGGGGAAATGAAGCGAACTGTGTTCGAAAATGTTTTGATTTGTTCGAATGGACGGTCTTCAGCCCTCTCTCCGTGCGGATTGACAGAACATGTCATGTGCATCGGGCACATGAAGTGATGTCTTTTGTGAAACGTTCCTCGAGTGGAAATCGAGGAAATGTGATTGAGAATTTCGTTCTGAAGGACAGGCAGGAGAGTTTGTCGTTGAAGGACATCTGACTAGGAAGTGAAAAGAACACTCGTCAGAGGAGAGGTTGTGGTTTTTCGGAGAGAAACATCTCAGAAATCTCACTTCATGGTCGACCAGGGACATGGCTTGTGACAGTTACAAGTGAACTTTCAATTTGTTTTACTAAGGTTATCACGAAGAATGAGCTTCATCGCTGAAAATCGTAGGAGTGTTTTTTGGCATGTCCTGTAAAATACGGACTAAGTTACTCATCATATTTTGTGCGGTATGTGAAGTTGACGAGGGATAAAAACAATCCAATCATTAATTCTTGCTTGCTATCGATTGAATTGAGTTCTCAATTGAAACGTCAGGCGTGTTTTTTTGACTTATCAGTACTCAGCTTAGTAATGATTCTCAATAAAACGCAATTTGGTGAGTAACAAAAGTAACAAAGTGCTGCTACTGAGTAGTCATATAAAGCCTTCCATCCTTTTTCTCCATTTAAAATGCTAATTACTTCATCTTCGTCTAAATTATGTTTTCCGAAAATTGAAATTCGAAATTCTTTAAGAATCGGACAAACTCCAAGAAAGTGTAAAATGTCTTCTCTCTTCTTCATATTGCATAGGCCACAGGGTATTGGTAAATCTGGTCTATGAGGTATAAAGTTTAACTGAACGAGTTCCCCTCTCAATTTGAAAATGGTGCGTATTTTGTCAGCTGTGTGACTGTCAAGAAAGCATGTTTTTTCATTTAGAAAATGGTTTAGTTTGCTGTAATAATTTCTAAACAGTGATGATTCAGCTTCTTCGACATATTGGTCATATCAATGTCTACCAAAATTCTCTAAAATCGAGTTAAATTTCTCTCTTAAGAGATGAAGATGCTCATTCTCCTTAATAGACAGGTTTAGTCCGCATTCTGAAGCTGTTTTCTTCCATTCTTCGCAAAGGCATCCGTTTGTTCTTATTACACTTCTTAAAACTACATTTGGTAATCTGCAGTCGTTCATCTCTGCAATTTTTATGATATAGTTGAAGTGTATTTTCCGCGTGTACAATAACAAATGAGGAGTTCCCGTTTCAAGATGCATATAGTTCGGGGTATTTTTTGGTAACCGGAATATCTTCTTCAAAAAGTACCGAAGAAATTTTTCCACGGCATCGTAGATTTGTAACCCCATACCTGAGCTCCGTAGAGCATTATCGACACTGCGGTTGAGTGGAATAAAGTTTGTTTTGCACTTTGTGATACATATTTATTTTTGAAGCAACGTTCCCAAATAGAAGCTAATTTTTCTTCGAAGTGTGGTTTAAAATTTAAAGTGGACGATATTAGGATACCTAGGTATTTGTATCTGGATACTACTTCAATCTTTTCCCCGTCTAACTTCCACTTTTCCAAATGTGAGATGCGGCCTCCTGCATTTCTGAATATCATCATTTTGATTTACCAAGATTTATGGTGAGATTCCAACTTTTACAAAAAGCATTAATCCTGTTTACCATTAATTGCATACCTTGTATAGTGTCGCACAGAAAGACGATATCATCGGCATACATCAGTGCCGGAATTAATACATCATTGAATCTTATACGACCTTTGACATGATCTGTTATATCATTGATGTATAATATAAAAAGCAGTGCGCTAAGAATACAGCCTTGTTTAACCTGAGTTGTATTTACTCAGTGAATTGTTTTGTTGTTTTGCTTCCCGTGTGAAATCTTACTAAGCTGAGTACTGACCAGTCGAAAAAAACACGCCTTTCGTACAATTCAACCCTCAATTTATTCGTTTGACTCGAAAAACAAATTCAAACCTTGAGAGGCATTGAAAATGTAAGTGAAAACTATTTTTTTCGTTTTCCTTGCAAAATTTGTCCATTCCTTCAAACAACTGACTGTTACAAATGTCAAATATCATCCATGCTGCCAAGTTCTTCTGATAAGTGTTGAAGCGCTGCTGATCGTTTTTTTGAGCACTTCACGATCTTCCGCGAATCTGAGTAACCGCTCGCATATGCCGATGACCTTTAACATCATCTGAAAAAAAGAACGGGCTGTCAGTGGGGCGTTTGTGAGCATCGGGAAGGAAACGGAGAACGCCCCCTCTCCCCCCCCCAAAATGGGGCTTGACTTTAATGAGGGTAAAACAAAGTATATACTGTCTACGAAAAAGGTCCATCAACACCGACGCTGTATTTTTGGACTTGGAAGTTTACTGAGGAATAAGACTCTCTCGAAAAATCCAGATATCCCTATAGAAGACCTTGATAGTCTCACTTCTGTTGTATGGTACAGAAGCATGGACACTAACCAAAGCGGACGATGATGTTATTGGTCACTTTGAGAGGAAAGTCCTTAGAATTATCTTTGGGCCCGTTTGTACTGATGGTGTTTGGAAGGAGTGATCAACGAACTGTGGGGGCTGTACAGCGACATCGATCAGGTCAAACGGGTTCGAATCTCTCGTCTCAGATGACTAGGTCACGTAGAGCGAATCGACACCAATGATCCAGCCCGGAAAGTCTTCGACTCCAACCCCGAGAAACAACGCGAAAAGGGCAGACCACTCCTCCGATGACGCACGCAGGAAGGAAAATGACCTTAATCAGTTGAATGTGAGTGGAGGCAACTAACACAAGACTGAATTCCATTGTCTGAAGTACAGATGCCAACATCTTCTAGAAAAAGGACCTGAAAAAGAATTCTAGGAGTCTTATGGAAAGATCGGACGAAGAATTATCATTTGCTGTTGAGTCTAAGCTAAGAATAAAGCCGTTCTAAAGCCGAAGTTGTTAAATGGGCCGAAGTTGTTCGAATATTCTCCGACAACAATTAAAAGGCGTAAAAAACTTGAGATATCGAATACGGTCAAGCCATAGTCATCTGAAGTAGCCCTGGCCCTTATAACTGACTTGAAACTCCCAAAACATCAATATAAGCAACAATAAGGCGTAAAAGAAAGAAATGCTTATACCTGCGCAGCTTATGATACTATTTTAACAGCAAGACAAGAGTTTTATCCGACAAGTACCTTTTTGACTGCAACCGAAACCATATGTGAAGTCAAACTATTGTCATTGTTGTTTGTTTGTTGCACGTCTTGAAATTTTTGAAAATCAGATAGAAAACGGCGAAATGGGGCTCGTGGAGGGCACTCGCGTTACAAGCTAAACTTTTTGGTAAATCCTGAGGCAAGTGATACTGATATTGTACATGCATAGTACTTTTAGAAATACAACAAGCTGGTTCAAGTACTGACAATATTTGGATGAATTCAAAAACACCTTCGCCATGATACTGCCGTCCAGTACGTTTCGAATTGGCGAAGGAAAATATTGAGGCAATAACTAGAGTGTTCAGCCATATGGAAGCCGAGATAAAAAGTCTCGAAGCCACAAAGGTAACCATTAACGACAAAACTGTTTTAGTTTACCGTGCTCAGGGCTCAGCCGAACTTATTGTTTGGACACGGCAAAATTATCTGTTTCCAAATACAATTGGTACACAATGGCAGTAAGTGTCCACAAAATTCTGTTACACGGTGCTGACATCATTGAAAGTTTTCCAATCCCCATCGGACAGCTTTCGGAAGATGTCTTAGAAGCTCGTCGAAAGGATAACAAAATTTTTCGAAGCGGATTTTCAAGAAAGATGTCCCGTATTGCAACAAATACTGATATGATTCACAACATGTGGATATCTTCAGATCCAAAAAGAAGCGATTTGAGACATATACCAACTCGACATTACAAGGTACCACCCCTTGAAATGGGAAATAATTTTAAAAAAGGGAATAATTTTAAATTGATTTGAAAACATATCCAAAGAGCAGAATAAAAGAAAAGTTAGGTGATCAAACGGAGCTGGCCAATCGCATGGCAATTGAAAGGCCACTGAGGAATAAAGCAATCTCTTGAAGAACCAAGATATCCCTATATAAGACTTGATAATCCCAGTTCTGCTGTATGGCGGGCACTAACTAAAACGGACGAGGAAATATTTGGACGCTTTGAGAGGAAAGTCCTTAGAATTATCTTCCGTCTCGTATGTACGGATGGTGTTTGGAGGAGGGGACTGAACGACAAACTGTACGGTCTGTACAGCGACATCGATCTGGTCAAACGAGTTCGAATCTCTCGTCTCAGATGACTAGGACTCGTAGAGCGAATGGACACCAATGCTCCGGCCCAGGAAGTCGACTCCAACCCCCAAGAAACAACGCGGAAAAGGAAGACCGCACCTCCGTTGGCGCACGCAGCTTGAAAAGGGCCTTAATTAGTTGAACGTGAGTGGCTGGAAGCAACTAACACAAGACCGGGCTAGATGGCGAGGCATGTTGGCTGAGGCCCATGTCCACCCCGGACTGTAGCGCCAGCCAAAGAAGAGGAAAAAAAAACATCTAATGTTTGTTTTTCAATCACCATGTCGGGGTATGGACACGCGCTAATCACAAAGCTTCCACTCCTAGCCATTCGGAAAGAAGACACGAGCTTACCATAAGGCTTAGCAACAAAAAACGCTGGAGCAATGAATCCAAAGTTCATAGACTGAGCAGCAATGCGGTGAAGTGGTCACAGTCGCTTCATTGGTCATTTCTGACAAAATTTGGTCATTAGTTTTCATCTCGATTGTCGGACCGTGACTTCCGTATGGAGTTCCAGTTTGGTAGACAGCACCAAACAAAGCTATCAACTGCAAGGCACACAATCGACTACTGCTTGTGCATCAACGGAACACAGAGAAGTACTCCGTCAGACGCACTCAATACCCACCATCCACCACTGGATCTATTCGGAAAACAAATAGCAGCCAGCACAGCGTTGAGACTCAAAACACTCCGACTGTGGTCCGAACTCAACATCGGCCACTCAACCATTCTAAAGGAATTCAATTCCCTTCATAGCAACACTCACCGCCTAATACCCCAGGCTTTCTTCGAGAAGAAATTCTCGATCAGCATTCGCTCTAGATCGGACTGGATGTCTGATAGGTAGACGTTGGAAGATCCTCTGCGCATTTTCACAGATGGATCAGAGACGAAGAAGGGGTGGGTGCAGGTGTCTATTCTCAAGACCTCAACATAGCTATCTCCGTGAAGCTCCCTGATCACTGTAGCGTTTTTCAGGCAGAAACCATAGCGATTAAGGAGGCGCTGTCATGGCTCAAAAACAACGTGATATCAAAAAGGGATAACACCATCTGCTCCGATAGTCAGGTCGCCATAAAATCCCTGGACAGTGTCATGTTCTACTCAAAAACATCCCTTAATTGCAGGCTGTCTCTTAACGAGATGGCCGAGCATTTTAACATTCACCTCATGTGGGTGCCGGGACACTGTGACATACCAGGAAACTGCAAAGCCGACGAACTCGCCAGGTGTGGTACAACCTCATCTAAAACGGTCGCTCAGTCTACTAGGACTCAGCAACCCCTCATTGAGTACCCTCATTAGAGTCATAACCGGGCACTGTGTAATTGGCACTCATGCTCGCAGGATGGGTGTCCCACATAATGATTTTAGCAGAAGAGGAATGAAGCATGGATGAAGAGGAGGAAGAAAGCACTCATCACCTTCTCTTCTCCTGTAATGCTCTTGCCAGTTGTAGGTTCCTGCACCTAGGAGCCTACTACTTCAGAGGCCGTAATGAGCTAAATAGTGCCAGCATCGCTTCATTAGCAGCACCAACTGGTTCCGATGTTAGGAGAAGTCAATCCGCGTGGGATCACAATGGGCCTGCTCTGGCCTAAGTGGGACTGCCCTTAGCAGTCAGCCACTACAATCTAACCTAACCTAAAGAAATCTGCGTCAGGGACGGTATCCAGACTCCTACATCTTCAAATCAAAGCTTGTTTGGGAATGCCCACAGAAGCTTAAGGAGCTGAGCAGAAGTAACAGGGTTAAACTCTGCTGCATATCTGGCCACATAGGGATAGAATGCTATGAAATGGCCGACTCCCTCGCTAAGAATAGAGCATCGGAAGCTTTTATTAGTCCCGAACCATTGGCGCGTACGTCTTTAAGATCAAACCCATATTTAACGAGTTTTTGTTGAAACTGCAGCCTTCCCTGCTCTGTGCAAGGCTTCATGGGGGGGCTTTAGTTCTTCGACAACTTGAGCGGGCTGACAACCAGCGAAATTGCTTCGCAGTAAGCAATATTTAGTTTCAGAAGAACTGGGCATCCAGGCTGGGTAGTGACTAGGTGAGAACAACTCTACTCTGCAGTCACGTATGCCTAGACTCTCCAAAGAGGAACTCTGATTGAATTTTGAGAAGGTTTGCTGTGGATTTCCCGTGAATTCCAAAACACTTTGGCATGGTTAGTGGCATTAAATCAACTGAAGGACGTAGCTTTTCTTATTCCTGGGGCTGTGTAATCCCTCCCTCTCGACCAGAGAGTTAAAAAACAATCCCCTCCACTTTCCAATTAGCCTTCTCCCGTTTCTCACTTAAACTTTACATGAAGACCTTCTGAACCTGACGAACTGAAGAACATACGAGTGTGTACACACGTGTTTCAACATTTTGATGGCCTTAACATGCCCTCAGTGAAAAGCGGATCTTTCTTATTACAAAGCTCGAACCCCATTCAACGCCTCCCCTTTCTAGGAAGGTCGCTTCTTGTTTGACAATGAAATGAAAACGTACCTCCTCCTCCACACTCATCAGAAGAATTGTAGTTTCAAACGCTCATAAACACACCCCCACTCAACGGCGCAAGAATGCCTGCCAATTTATGGCGCTCCTTAAGATCCAAGGACATCGCCGGCGTCGTCCTTAACATTCACCCTTCCAGCATTCAGCAGATGGCACCGATTTCCATACACGTCTCAACAAAGTTTCCAAAACCAATTCATCCTCGTCTCGGCGCTCCGGTCTAATGACGCTGTCATTCAGTCCCAATGTGCCCCTTAATCTGCCTGCCCGCCCAGCGCGGCACAAAGGACAGCCAAGCGAAATTGAGATCCAACCCAATTCGATCGAGTTAAATGGATTGCCATCGAGAGTACCTTTTGCTGGTATGAATGGCTCCTCATTTATCAAATAGCGGCGTGCAGGGCACATGCCCCCGGCGAGGACAACCTCGCCATTTGACATTCATTATTGTTCGACAGAGTGTGCCAAAATGCCGGCCCATTTGAATACACAGCCATTCATTCATCAATCAATAAAAATTGATTTACGTCACTTGAATGTCTTGCTGATGTGTCAATTCCCCTGACTGCGAGTGCGACAAAACGCTACGCGTCGCTGTCGTTCAGCCTTAAGGTCGTGTCTTAAGGCGGTAGTGGCTGCCTCTTTCTTTTCATGTTACGCCGTGTGAAAATGATTCTGATATAATTACAAATCGATTAGCGAACTCGATAGGCACTCGATAAGTCATCAATCAAGCCGAGTGTGCGAGTGCACTTGTAAATCTCGTCGATTATAGATACAAGATAAACGAGTCAAAGTGACATTTATACGGTCGATTGGCTGCTGGCTGCCCAGGCCGGGCCACCTCGGTCCGGTTCGCAATGAAATAATTACGACGAGACACGATGACGGACTGCCATATCCGGTGTGTAACCAAGTGCTGTCTCCCCACCCTGCCGACGAAACGGATATGTCACGACGGGCTTATATGGGCTTTAGCTAATTTTTTGTAACGTAAACGGGACTGGGATGGATTCACTTTAGAACAGACGATCGCGTGGCAATCAATCAAGTGTCAGCTTGGGCGGGGCAGTGTGCTGTGCACTAAATATGTAAGCGTGTCCTCGTACAAGTCGAAGTTGTGCTTTTGGACGCGATAGCCTCGTTCACGCTGAGACAGGAAGAAAGTCTCCGAGTGGCTGTAGTGGAGAACTGAGTTTGCAAAGTTCTTTTTAAAGTCAAACAAAGTCGCGACTCAGTGGGGGTGAGACAGTAAGTCGATTCGACTCCACTGGATGTGTGCCATATGTGGTCAGTGCGAGCATTCGCCTTAAGCACGGCCTTGTGTGCTGTCTACGAAACGACGTACAACACTGATGATTGATGCTCTACATTGTTCGTTTTTCTCGGTAAACAACTTTCAGCCTGGATCTACTAGGCCATAGATCCTGTCGAGCGTACTGTGTAGAAGTCTATAGGCGTTTCTAAGCTCGTACCTGTGTGGCTGCCGGCATAAACCAAATATTCTTCTCTGCTTACTTTAGATAATGTCATCTTATTGCACCATTGTGTTGTCCATTGTGATACCCGGTGTCGTTAGTAAGATCCCAACGGCAAATGGAATTCGAACCTGGGACCCCTATAACCAACGGAAGGCAATCAACCAACTGCGGCAGCCGTTTTACTTTAGGTCAGGTTATGTGCTTGGGTCGACTAGCCAAAAGCCCGTCCCACTTCAGTCATTGTCGAATCATGAGAAACGTGTTCTCCTTTGCCCCTTCCACGTGTCCAGTTCCATTATGTCTCACATTCCGTGTGTTTATTGTCCAGCCAGCCGGACGCTTCCAACAAGCTAAGTTGAACCTCTGCTACCTCCTTTAGGTCATGGAAGAAGTATTTTCGCAGCGTTATATTTCTTAATCCGCATAGGCTTTCACCAGACTTGGCTACTAGTGCTAAACATTGTTGTTAATGTTGAGTTCGCCTCAATTGCGGATGTGCTTATGGGGAAGGATACGGCGGATTAGGGCAAACAAGAGCAAGCCGTATTGCTAGCTACAGTTATTGCCTGCAATTTCGCTGCTTTATCTTTCGGAGACCTACTTACTGCTAAGACTGTTTCCCGCCTTCTGCCGGATTGACACAGGTAAAGGAAGAGGGGATCCCATCAGTGCTTCGGTGCCTTTGAGTACTTGCGGAGCCACGTTCGCGTAGTTAGCTAATGGCTGTTCTTTCCTTTAGATTCCTCCACCCGATCAGTCCTCGAGGATAGTATTTCACATAAGAAATCAACTGCACTTTCACCGCCCCTATGTTTTTTTTCCGCTTAGTCTACGTAACGTCTGGCTGCAGTTGCTTAATTTGCTGCATAGGGAGTTGACAGACGATACAGAGTTTTTTTAAGAGCTATGGATCAGGAGTCGTCATCCTCAACAGTTCATTAAGGCTTACTTCTCCTACTTCACTGACAGCTAGTACCGAACGTTAGCTAGCTGTAGACTGAAGGAGGATGTCTTTCTCTTCTTCCGTTAAGGTTTTTTCTTTTAATTTACTTGTGTCGGCTCAGCTGTCAGATTGATGCGCAACACCTTTTCTCGGTTTTAAAGACTATGCGACGGAATTCATCGCGAATAGCCATTTGCTGCCATGGCCACCTTCGAGATCCCGGGAAAAATTATTCGGTGCATCGTTCAGATTTCTAAGCCCTTTTAAACCCGCATCGCATTTGGAGAAGCACACGACAGAACGTGTGATTTATTCAATCTGGTACTGAAGGCAGGCTACAAACACCGGAAGCTCTTTCGTCTACTAGTCATTACACCAGGACGTTCCTAATGTGGCGTGGTGGAAACTGGAAGAACAACCGAATTGAGCAGATCTCAAGCTACATAAATGATGAAGTATATGCTGTCGAGTCAGCTGCACTTCTTCACGGATGCTTGGGGTAAACATTAACGTGAACACTACAATTGATAACGTACGTGCAGCAGAATTGCTCTTGCGAGTCGTTGCAACCTTGGTTTGTCGATAGAACTGGCTCAAAGGACGGATCCCTATAAATAAAAATCAATGTCTGTTTGTCCCTTACAGACTCTTAAATGGTAAGGGATAGTGCACGGATGTCGATGAAACCGTTTTTCAGAATTGTCTGGACAAGCATAGCAGGAGTACCGATTCTCGGCGCTTTCGAAAGAAAAATTCTACACCTGGTAAATGTTCCTGTCTGCAAGGTAGTGAATGAAGCCGATGATACTGCGAACTCTGCGAGATGCACTCAGATGTTAATGTAGTAGCGAATCCAACTTCACTGGCTCGATCACATCAATTAATTGATGATGAGTGTCCGAAGTTAGTGCGCGAGCGGGCTACTATTGCTGAAGTCTAACAAATCTGGGATGGTACATGGTACAACATATATCAAGTAAGTTTAATCTTATACCAGTTACCAAACCAGATAGATCATACATATAAGGCTATGTTCGTAATCTTAATTACATATGAGGCAGAAAACTGACAAGCATAGTGGCTTAGCATTCCTTGTTGTATCCCACACAAGATAATCCTCTTAGCTGAAATGCTGATAGGTGCCTCTTCAAAATCATCGCAGACGTAAGGCAGATTAGATGATTGCAAGCACTGTGCAAAAATTCCTATAACAATGGAAGTTAGCCTGCCATATCTGCAACTCTCAACAATCGACTAACCAATTTCAATATCTCCCTCTTAATGTGAACAATGCAAGTAGGTGTACTCGTCCCACAAAAAAAAATTATTTAGCAAATATTTATTTAAAACCAGTTTTGGCAAGGAAGCCTCTAGTCGCTCAGAGCTGGAATCGAACCTACGACATTGAGGTTGGGGTCGACGCACATACCCACAACGCCACGGACCACCAGCTTTGTGGCTGTGTAAATAAATTGTCGGCAAGTCTTGGAATACGCGCCATTTAGAACTAAACGGCTTGCTGATACTAAGATGATAAGTAAGTAATTTTTTGATGCACTGCTAGATCTCCCCCATATCCTCGTCATGCAATCTCTGCTTAAAAAGATATGGTCTCTTTAACAACTCGCACAGACACCAGTACATTAACTGTGACGGATATAGAAAGTGCACTTTCCTTGCACTCAGGGGTCAGGACTGACTTTGGCCAGAATCTGAGCCAAGATAGAACTGCTGTCGAAGCTTCACGCACGGCTCCAACACGGAGCTGTTGCCTTAGTGGAGGGCTACAATGTCAGATTGCACACCTCATTAGGTAGTTTTGCGTAGGTTTCCAAGTGGACACGTATGTTATCTTAATGGCCAACTATGTTATGAAAAGAAGGTGGAACTGCCGAAATATTTGTGTCTGTAGCGAAAGACTTCCGATAATGAGAATCTGGAAAGATCACTTCTGCAGACTGTGAAGTGACGGCGATGAGGACCAAAATACCGCTGTCAGGCGGAATGCTCCCCTCAATCTGGACGATAACAGACGCGAATTACGTCCCCCCAGACATAGACGAGGTCAAGACGGCAATACCAAAACTGTAGTCTAACAAAGCTGCTGGAGCAGAGGGTCTGTCCGCGGAACTGTTAAAAGCAGCTGGAGATGATCTGGTTGGGCGGATGCTCATCTGTAAGATATGATCGGAGGAAAGCATGCCCGACGAGTGAAATCTCAGTATCGTTTGTCCGATCCACAAGAAAGGAGACCTCTTCAACTGCGTCAACTATCGACAGATCAGTCTGCTTAACAACGCTTATAAGATCTTCTCTGTCGTTTTGTGTGAGCGGCTGAAACCATTCGTCAACAAACTGGTCCTTATCAGTGCAGTTTCAGGCTTGGGAAGTCTACCATCGACCAAATATTCACACTTCGGCAGATCCTGGACAAAAGAAATGCAAATCAACACTCACCATCTGTTCGTCGATTTCAAGGCCGCATATGACAGCGTGCATAGAGACGAGCTTTGCAACGTCATGTGTAGTTTTGACATTCCTGCCAAACTCGTCAGCTTGTGCAGGATGACGATGGAGGACTCTCGCTGCTCCATCAAGGTCGGTAACGAACTCACCGAGAACTTCAATGTCAAAAACGGTTTTAGACAAGGCGACGCGCTGTCATGTGATTTCTTCAACATCTTCCTTGAGAAGATCGTGCAAAACTCAGGGGCCAACACTAGAGGCACGATATTAAAAGAATCCGTGCAATTGCTAGCATACGCGGACGACATTGAAGCAATTGGCAGAACTCAGCCAGCCGTCAATGACATTCAGACGGAAGCGGATAAAATGGGTCTAGCGGTGAATGAGGGCAAAACGAAGTATATGCTGTCCTCAAAAAAGGACATACAACATCGACGTCTTGGACAGAGCGTCACAATGGGCAGCTATAACTTCAAGGTAGTCAAGGACTTCACTTACCTCGGCTCCGGAGTAAACTGTACTAATAACATCAGTACCGAGATCAAGCGTAGGATAACTCTTGCAAACCGCTGTTTCTTCGGGCTCAAGAGGCAATTGAGTAATAGAGCCCTCTCTCGAAGAACCAAGTTGACTCTATATAAGACCTTGATCATCCCAGTCCCGCTATACGGCGCGGAGGCATGGACAATCTCGAAAGCGGATGAAGAAATCCTTGGTCTCTTTGAGAGAAAAGTTCTACGTGCGATATTTGGTCCTGTTTGTGTTGACGGGTTCTGGAGGAGAAGATTCAACCACAAAATGTACGGGCGGTATAGCGACATGAGCCTACGCAGCCAACGGTGGCAAGGTGATGTAGAGCGGATGGGTACCACAGCTTTGGCCCGAAGAATCTTCGATCCGATTTAGTGGAGCAACGTAACAGAGGACGCCCGAGTTTAAGGCGCACCGAGAAGGAGAAGGACCTCAGCCAACTTGGAGTGCGAAATTGGAGTTAAATGGTTAAGGATCGTGCCAGCTGGAGGTTGAGGCCCAGGTCCACCCCGGAATGTAGCGCCACACAAAGAAGAAGAACCGCGAGACTTTCTCAACCACTTCCAGAGGCGTGTGGAGGGCGAGTCTCCGAATTTTATTGGCAGTCTAAATTCGGTAGTGCTTTTGTAATTTCCAGGCCGCCGCTGGAGCGCAGGAAATGAGATCGCCGATAAGCTTGCTAGACTTGGATCAGATAAGGACCCGAACATGCGTCTTTGGTTTCAATTGAGGGTTGGACCAACCCAGAGCTCAGAAAGAAGGGAAATGACTTTCTATGTTGCAGGCAGTACAATCGCATGACTCAAACATCTGTATGAGAGCCTTATTATTATTTCTCGACAGAAAAGACTGAAGATGACGACGACACGTTCCCAAACACCTAAACATGCATGACCTAGGCTATGAAAAAATCTGCGAAGCACTTCCTCTTCCAATGTCCCGCCTTTCATCGGATCAAGTGGCAACCTTTCGGTGTTGATGAGGTCTAAGCTGACGATGTTCTGTCGAAGGAAGAAGCTGGTAGCACAATGAATCAATGTCTGAGTCTCAAGGCTCCAGTGTAGTGTTTTTAATGTACGGAGAAAGCAAGAAATTACTTTAATCCTGAATATCGCACAAATTCCTTAAAACGCTCGCTTATGTCGAAATTGTAAGAACTTAAAGAACTTACATCAACTGCCTGAACATGCTATGTCTCGGTATATTTCTTGTCTGGGTTCCCCCCACAAGCATTTTGAGAGCTTGGATCGCCTGGTTACTAATTCTAGGTCCGGTTTCATAATCCATGACTGGATAAACATGAACACCCGTAAAGTATTCCATTCTGTTCATTGCCTTCATCCCCGTTTCCTGCAGTCTCCCACAAGCCACGTACAATCTGAAGCCAATTACACCACCACCGCATATCTGCGTTGTTATCAAACATTTCATCAGACATCAAGCCCTTTTTTGGATTCTCCGCTCCGAAATTCTGCTTGCTAAACACCCGCACCAAAGTCGCACTCGCAGTCGCCGTCCAACTCGGAAGTCGTGATGCAAGACCACAAAACATCACACCTCTTCGGCTTAAGTACGCCATTCGGTCGCCCGTGCACGTACGACGAACCTATAACCGCCGCTCAAAATATTGATTCGTGTTGACATCAATTTTGTTTTTTCTGTTTTAATTTATTGATTCGTGCCGCGACAACAGGTAGGCGCAATTAAGAGTGACTGCTTGTGAAGCGCGACCGGCAAGCATAGGCAAGTACCAACCACCACACGCCCACTCCCGCCTGGGCGGTTTGCCACCATGCACTTTGGATTCGCGTGTGCACGGCAATCAGCCAGCAGCATCTTGCTGAGCAGAGTCATCGAGGGGCTCTACAATGAGCCCGTTGTGTGCGCTGTGTCCTTGTGCAGGCCGAAGGAGATAACCCTGAACTGTGCCAGATACTTTCGCCGCGCTGCCGAGATGCGCTCGTGCGCAAACAACAGCATCGCTGTGAAATACAACCAGAACCAGAACAGCGGACAAACTTGAACGACAGAGCCGTTTATTCGATAATGACATGACGACGCTCCAGTCGAGTATCCTTAAGTGCGTATTTGCTGAGATACGATCTCGTGCTCGCGCATGTCGCATGGTTTGCCGTTTATGCTCGGCAAGCCGTTGGTGGGGCGGTGGACGCAGGCGGTGGATGAAGAAATTAATGACTCCGAGAATGACGGTGATTTTTCATTTCGCGTGCGTGCTTTGTGGAGCCACGGTGGTTACTTCCTGGCGGCATGGGCTCCTTTTGACGACCATTGACCGCCGCGTCGTGCTGTGCCACGCAATCCATTCGGAATCAAGGTCACAGCGACGTGCTTTAGGTAAACATGCAATTAGTGAAGGAGGTTGGCAAGGAGAAGCGTGATGCACTGGCGGGTGCGTGTGTGCATGAAGTGAAGAACTTCTGGGAACTGGAGGTTTTTTTTTTCTTCTACTTCTTGTGGTGGAACTGGTTGGACTCCTTGATGTCATTGAAGAGGGGAAGGTCATTCACAGGAGTTCATTCGTTCCGCGTATGTATCGAAGGAGACTGAAGACCTATTATCGTTCTCTGGCTGATGCCAGATGGCCACGATTGGAACTTCGCGTCATGATCTTTAACTGTGGGAATAGGTTTGCAGCTCGTTTTCTATCTGTATGTGCGTGATGCCATTTGCATTTCCTGGTAAGCCGATCCAGACTGTTTCAGTGAAAAAGACCTCCACAGCAGCCCAGGAATGGGAGGAAATAGCAAGAATCTAGTCCAGACTTCAGGAAACTTTGAAAACCACAATTAAACTGGTCAAGAGTGGACTGGAGACGAGCAATAGCCATCATATTTGAATTCCAGTAACCTTGGTATCGCTCTTTAATAGTGTTTAGTTAGTGGAGATACATTTTTTCTCCTTGATCTTAGCTTATATCACCCAGATTTTCAGGAAAACGATCTAAAGGAGTGAAGAGGAAATGTAACTTAATGCAAAAGGTAAAGAAACCAGTTGCCTAAACGTAGCTATCGCTCCGATTTCGTTTACCGTCAGTGATATAGTCGAGCATTTGCTTCATATAAAATTATCACTGTCGTCTCGTCTATCGTTCATTTTGTATCCAGTTTGGGAACTCTGAGAACTATATCTTTCACGTATAAATGACATCTGTGCTCTCATTCCTCTCAAATTTCCCCAACACGTTCTCAGTTCAGCTTGCGGCCAAAACTAATACATATGTATGTGTCCTCTTACTCTGCAATAAATAGATTGAAAAGTGTGCTGTAAAGCGCAGTTGATTGATTGCTTGGTTATAGGGGTACCAGGTTCGAATCCAAGTCAAAGAAAAAGTTAATATGATTTTGTCTGGTTTTCAAATCTTGTCCAGTTACCATTTGTCGTTGGGATGGAATTAATGGCACTGGATAACAATGGACTAACAATGGTCTAAGTGTGTTGGCAATTTCGCTACCGAAACAATAACCTTTTTTGTTCACGAAGAGGTGATTCATGAAGGAGATGTGGATTTTCACAGGACCAATAATGATTAACAAACCCATTGGGCCAAAAATGAGCTTTGTCAGTGAAGACGATTTGGATCGGGGTGAACGTGGACCGCAAACAACAAGACTCTCCAGCCAGGCTATCCCTTCCGAACTACATAATAAATCATAGAAGCTTGGACATTGGTGTGGGGAAACGGATAAGATCGGCGACACAGATTTTTCAAATTCAGCACACTAGAATATCAGTGAGGCTAAAGGCTCTGTGACAGAGGATTATTACGATCTCGAAGCCAGACCGGAGTGTGTTGATAACCCTTCTTCTTCTGGCCACAACTACATAAGATATTGTCGCCATTTCAGTAAAAATTGTCTATTTGTTCTCCTCATGAACATGACATAAAAAAATCGATGTCCAAACAAACAAGAATAGCTATTGTACCACATGCCATGAGCCGTGTTTACAAAATATACGTACAAAATGATGAGAGAGAGTGTTAATGAATTTAATGTTTTAACACTGTATTTTCAGAGCAATCTCCTTTTTTGTTGATTCCTGTTTGATGAATCTACAGTCAGCCTCAAAAGTGTGTTTACACTTTTGCTTGTTCTTTCAATAAAAATCAAATAGAAAAAGGGTTTCAAAGGAAATTATGCTAACTCCTGTTTTCTCTAGTTATAAGTAGTATACGTAAGGCAAAAATATATAGTAAATGAGGGATATAAGAACGTTTAAAATGCCAGATTTATTTTGCATAAATGTCCTTTTATAGAGTACCTCGATACAAGGAAGAAATGAAAAAATTTATATCAGTTTAAGTAAGGACATTTTCATCCAAATTTTAATGTGTTTTGAAATCAGTTTCATCTTTTCAAACAACATCAAAAAAATATATTTTCAAATACAAATAACAAAAAAACGGTGAAAAATCAAATCACAGCAGTTTAAAAGGAAAATACTAAAAATCGCAAAAAATCGTTTGCATAAATATCTTTACTAGTTTCTTGAAGAGGATATCTTCAATTTTGCATATAATTTCATTGCCCTAATCAATGTCCACATACTACTTTCTTTTCGATTTCATTAACATTACAGTTATTTTTTAAAAGTGATGAGCAACACTTTTAAAAATGCCTGGTTTTTTAAAGCAATTTTGTTCTGTTTGATGTAAAGGTTTTTATGAAGAGAATTATTAGATCGCTTAAGAAAATGTTGAACAGAATCGGCGAATTGACGGCACCCTGATGGAGACCATTTTTTACTTCAAATGTACCCGTAGAGGTCGCGTTGCAATTCTTGACAACGAACCGCCTACCGGTAAGCATATTATATAGCACGTACAGCAGTGGCTTGCTAATGCCTATCTGGATGAGTTTGTAGAAAAGACCTAACACATTGTTTCTGGTTCCATTGAATATACGACAGTTTCGACGCGGCATGAATAATGTCATGTCTGGTTGAATGGTTCGTTCTGCCTGACAGCGGAATTTGGTTCTTCGTCGCCGTTATACAGTCTGCAGAAATGGTTTCTTCATATCCTCAGCATCGACTGTGACTCTACTATGATGTTCCCTTGATCATCCTTACAGGCTTCGGTTCGGAGTTTATAACCTTGACTGGTTGACTTTACCCTTTGGTAAAACTTCCTTACCTCATTCCTGCAGTAGTATCCCTCTATTCTGCCGATCGCGCGCTTCTCATGCTCCTTCTTTTTTCTCCTGCGAAGCCGGTGTTCGTCTCTCCTCATCTGCTCGTAGAGCTCCCGAGCAGCTCTTGTCCTTCTTTGCAGTGCCGCTTTGTATGCTTCTTGCTTGGCTGCATTCGCCTGCCAACACTCATTGTCAAACCAGGGGTTTCGTTGTGGTGGCGGATAGAAACCCAGCACATCGGAGGCGGCATCAACGATGGCTTTTTGGCAATGCTGCCACTGGTCTCCAATACTTGATGTTGGTGGCGTAGGATTTGTTAAGAGGTAGAGGAAGACAGGATCGGAAAAGGATTTGGCAATCTCTTGCGATTGTAGCCGGCCGACGTTGAACTTCCTCACAGTATTTCTTTGTCTTGGCGGTATTTGGGATATCCGCAATCTTACCTTGGCTACAACAAGGTGGTGGTCCGAGTCAATGTTGGCACCTCGGAACGTTCGGACATCTATAATACTGGAGTGCCTTGCGTCGATCGCAATATGATCAATCTGATTGATGGTTGATTGATCAGGAGATCGCCATGTTCCTTTGTGAATATCGAGGGAAGTTTGTACTGGCTACTACAACATTTCGCCCCGCAGCAAAGTCGATCAGCCTAAATCCGTTATCAGATGTGGTGTCGTGTAGGCTGTGCTTCCCGACCGTACTACCAAAGATGTTCTCTCTTCCTAGCTTTGCGTTAAAATCGCCAAGAACAATTTTAATGTCGTAGCTAGGGCATTGCTCATACGTTTTGTCCATGAGCTCATAGAACCTGTCTTTGGTGTCGTCATCTTTCTCCTCTGTGGGGCATGTGCGCATATAAGGCTTATGTTGGCAAATTTAGCCTGGATGCGAATTGTCGTGAGGCGCTCGTTCACGGACCTGAACGATAAGACTTCTTGCCTAAGTCTGCCTCTAACGACAAATCCACATCCAAATAGGCGCTGTTTTTGTTGCTTGTAGCAATCACCGTAATATATATCACAGTTTTTCATCCTTCTTTTGCCCGGTCCATCCCATCGCACTTCTTGGATGGCGGTTATGTCTGCTTTGCAGCAGTCTAGGGCTTCCGCTAATTGTTCGGCTGCACGTGGCCTATAAAGGGACCTTACATTCCACGTACAGATCCGAAGGTCGTTGTCCGTATATCGTTTGCAGGGTTCGTCATCAGTAAAATCATCCGTTTCCGAGGCTTGTTGCTTCGTAACTATGGTTTTTTTGTGTGGCCGGGCAGTTACCCCGACGGCACAACCCCCAACCTGGAGGGCCAGTTCCTTTCTTTGTAACCCTTAGGACAAGAGATCGCACTTATAAGTTTTGCAGGTTGAGTGAACTACAACCAGTACCCGATGGCTACCACTTGGAGGTAAAATAAGCACAATTGGTGTGTAGGAAAAGCTGCAACACTGAACATCGCCAGGTTGACTCCAGTCAGTGCTTATGTATAAGCTTCGCTAGACAACGCTACATGCTACCATATGTCCACAAACTAGATCAGGTCTCTCTGCGTGACTTAAGGAGCGATCCCCTTATTTAAAATACCACTGTACCACTTTAAGAAACTAGAAATCAGCGATTTTAAAAGCTTAACGACGTCGCTAAAGTGTCGCTATTAACAAAGACATGGTAAATAGCAAAGCTTTGCTCGGTACACATCGGAAAGGTTTGAACAAATTCCAACTGTTCCATAACACGAAGAGAAAGAATGGCTACTATTTCACATCGTAATGTGGTCTGAGCGATGCCCAAATCACGAGAACGCCTTGGAATTGACTGATATGGATAGTTTGCTATGCACGTCTGAATGGCAGCGATATTTTCAACACTTCGACCAACCCGCGAGTTCTTAAAGTTGCGGTTTAAGACCATCAACCACCTGCAATATAACCGATCTCGCTAAAGACAGACAGAGTGTCGTCAAAAGGGCTCCAAGAAGCATATCACCGCACACAATGGATTCCTAAACTCCTGCTTGGATTCGATTGACCTTCCAAGGGCACACATGTCAATGTTCATTCGGCTATTTACATGCCCAATGACCGCTGGCGAAAAGAGTAGCTCAACCACACCACCACCGATGGCTACCGTTCACAAGGCTCTGCGGTAATCGATACCCCCGCCATGTCATGCACTTCAATTATCTGCCATTACACACGCTTTCATAATTAATGAACTTCAACTTAGATTGGCACACCGCAACCGCACTCGATATCGCCATGACCTTGGCGCGCGATCAATACCAATCGCTTCATCTGCGATTGTCGTACCGGTTTCGTGCGATATTTGTCGCAATTAGGTGCGCCTAAGCGGACTAAGTCAAGTCAAACCGCAGCGCCATTCGAGTGAACCATGAACTTCACGATTTAACTTTTTTTTTTGGGGCAGAAATGTTTGCTCTTTCTTTCAGTGTTCATGGGCACTTCTGTGGATTATGAGGACCTCGTGCGACCAAGACCTTTGGGAACAGCTGGAGCTGGGGCAGGTAAGGCGTTGCCCCATTTCACGAGTGATTTCGGAAAGAAGAGCGCCGTAATTGCTTGACAGATGTCTGGCCGTGCGTCGTGGCATACAGGCCGAGATGAAAGAGGAATAATTACGTGCGGCGATAACTCAAACAGAGAGAGACGAGACCCAGCGGGGGTCCGATAAATTGCATCACTTGAGGTGGAGGCGAGATCGAGTAGGCGGCAGAGTGTACAAAAAAATGGAAAAAGTGGTGGTGACGGGCACAGAAAGAAATTGTAGACGAGAGGGTGAAGGTCTGTTGTGGAAGTTATTGATTCTCCCTCGTTGGAAGGGAAACAGAGACGATGATTTGGGTGATGCTTGAATAAAGTCGGCTTGCAGGCTATGTGTTGTTGCATTGAGATAGACATGAAGGTAAGAAAGGGAAAGGATAATATTGAAATCAGCTCCCTATGAACACTCATATCCCTGGTTGTCAAGACAGCATTATATCTCTCATCTGTGCACCTGGTTACGGATATTAGATTAACACAGGTATTAGGGAATTGATTCTTTTCATAAAATCCTAGGGCTATCTCAATTATACCCATCAACTATACAGAGCGGTGGCGGGACACAGTGCTAATTAGGTTTTCATGTGAACCACCACTACTACCTACCTATCTAAATTAAAGACTGCCATAGATTGTTGTGAACGTGCACAAGGTAAACCTGGTCCAGGGGGAACCGACTTAAAGAGTGCCCTAAAGTAGGAGGAGCATTTAAAGTTTCTATCTTTAGCTACTAAGATTTCAGATGCATCTGAATGGCTGGCTTATCCAATTTCTCGATATCGTCCGTCACCTCCATGCGTCGCAAGATCCACAGCTGCAAGCGGATAATGCGCATGCTTATTAGAAAGGATGAAATTAAAGGTCATGACTTCAAAAAGCACTGGACTCCGAAGTGTCATGTCCAAGAGTATGTACTCCTGGCAATACAGTGAAGGGTTCTTGGTCGAGTACGCCAGTGTTGCTTCGGCATATGCGTTCCCAGCAT
This sequence comes from Eristalis arbustorum, assembly GCA_916610145.1. Taxonomy (NCBI): domain Eukaryota; kingdom Metazoa; phylum Arthropoda; class Insecta; order Diptera; family Syrphidae; genus Eristalis; species Eristalis arbustorum. The sequence continues at coordinate 86,981,762 of OU744316.1, read as the reverse complement.
CTACAGTGGCAATTGGACAGCTGTCGCATTCATGTGCCTGACAACTGTCATAGTATCTGACAGTGCACTGAGAAAACAATTATTCTAAGACCTCCAGGATCTAAAACAAATTCCTCCAACACCTATTTTTTGAGCTTGTCACTATATCCATATTGCTGAGCAAAACATCAGCGTTCTTCGCCAATATGAAGTGGGACGACGCACATTGGTTCAAAAAAAATCTAAACTTAGACTTGTTTTTCATCGAATTTTCTGGCGATCTGAACAGCATGTTAATAATAATAATACGGGTAGCGCTACAGCCCATAGTGGGCCTGGTCCTAGCTTTCTCAGCAACCACTCGTGTTGTGTGTGCTATTGTTCTCTCACGAGTGGAAGGGACCTACAGTTTAATGCCGACTCCGAACGGCCAAGTTTGAGAAGCTTTTTCTAGACAGGAAATACTCTTTGAGCATTGTCAGTGACTCGAAAGAGGTGGGGCCGTGAAAATTATTTCTGTCGCTCAGAGCTGGAATCGACCCTACGACGTCGAGGTTGGGGTCGACCCACGTACCCACAACGCCATGGGCCACCACAGAACAGCATGTTATTACGTCCAAAACCCGTTTGATTGCACAAAAAGTTTTCAAGAAGGATAACTTCTCTTTACAGTAAATTCTGCGTCGGATTCTGGAAGAATGTTCGAAAAGTTCACGGTCACAAGGTTTGCGCTAATGCTCCAGTTTTCTGACTGAGCCAACGAGCTTTTACTTCTTCTTATATACCTAGATGGAATGAGCGCATAAGAGATTGCCGTGGATACTCAAAGCTCGGATCCCATTTCCCGCGAGGTTCGGTGCCTTGAATGTCAGTGTGGACAGGTACCCAGCATAGGGTCGTCATGTTCATCAAAGATATAGAAGTAGTAAAAATGTTCTATGCTATTGCATTTGTTGCCGCTTGGCTAACGGACAAGTTCGAAATCGATTTGTTGGCTATATTACGTTCTTAGCTTCTGCTTCTTGTATCGCTTTCCCGTCTTTTCCGAAGCTAGAGTTGGAGGAAATTAGTCAGTTTGGCTAATCTGATGTGCTGCTGACAAACACTTGAGCATAAAAGCGTGACGGTATCGTTTGTCTCTCCAAAGACGCGTCTCTCTGAGCCTTAGAGCCTTTGAAGTGTGAAGCAATAGGATGGCCGCCGTCGGTGTTGTTCTGAGACAACCTGTTATACCCAGGCGGGATGATCTTTGTATTTTTGTGATCTGTCTTAGGAGGTAGTTCTTCTCCCTCGTTTTCCATCATAACAGAAAACCTTCGGCCAGGATAGGTCTTACAACCATGGTATATAGCCAGGTTTGAGATTTCAGGTCTCAAACAAATACACTGGGTTAGGTTAGGTATGGAGTAGACGCGGTGGGGTCACGTCTCGCTTAGTTGCTATTGGGCCCATTGTGATGCCCTCCTTCCTCCTTCCTTTTCGTTTTATTGTCGTAAGAGCTTCCATTTACATATGTTGTCAAATCTGCCAATTGAGTTTGGTTCTGGAAGAAGAAATCTCCCAGTGTTTTCAGTCTCAATATACAGAGATTGGGGCAGTGACAAAGGTATTGGGAAGCATCCTCATTCTCTTCTTCGTCCACACAGCCTCTGCATATGGTGTCATGGCTAAGTCACATTTTTCGTTCATGGTATCTCAGATGAACAACTCAGACGAGCATTCTTCTGCATTGGAGAAGTATGCCTATTTGGCACAACTATATATACACGAATGGTCTCTCAGGTGGGAAGGGAGTTCCACTTTTCATTAGCTTTTTCACCATTCTTTTAACCACTTTGGACTTGGTTTCTACGGCCCAAATTGCAAATACATTAAAAAGCGTTGTTGAACCTGTTTCAATAGTGATGGGCTATGTTGCGATTTTTGGTGGCCCGTGGCGTTGTGGGTATGTGCGTCGACCCCAACCTCGACGTCGTCCATCACCCCATGACCATCACAATGAATCTCAACTGGACCTAAGTGAGGTGTAGTTCACCCTCACAACAATTGTGAAATACAATTTTATCAATGTTTAAATCACAAGCGTCATGTGAAACCGTCATCTAAGAATGAACATATCTAGCTTAGGCTCTCTCGATCGATTCAAATTGTGAAAACAAAATGAGTAATTCTGTCGCAGGAACATCACCAGCTGATTTACAATAGCATCTTTCGACGCCCCTCATTGGTCTGCCCATACTTCGGTCAAACTTTCTTTGACATAAATGCCACGTGTCGATGATTGGTTCTCGAAATTTTCCACCTATAATTATTTTAACACGCTTTTCCGTCCGCAACTGGCATTGTTGCTGTTCGATGTTCTAAGTATCAATCAATAAATGCTTCCAACGATTAGAATTTCCTACTTAAAAAACAGCTAATTGCAGACTCAAGCATGAAGTTAATCTCACCCCAGTGGGGCCAGTTCTCATAAACCACAACATTTAGCCATTTTATGTACTTGATCCATGGAAGTGTGGTCTTTCTGTTAGCACTTCAAGTACAACATGCGAGTACATCACGAAGGGGAGCAACTAGATGCCCTTTAGAAAAATAATAAAAAAAGAAAAACATTTAACGACCAAGCATATAAGTGGCCCCCTGAATTACTACCCAGAATAGTCTTAAAAAGTTTAGTATCTGCTTTTAATGACCCTAGATTGACTAGCAAGCGAGCATAATCAAACATAACTCAAAAGCAATTATTGCGACTGTTTTATGCTTCCATGGGATAATCCTCGTTCAACATGTTGGCTTAGACCTTCAAACAGCCAGCCAGTCAGACAGTCATGCCTGTGAAGTCAATTTTAAATTTGACCTTAGCCAGAACAGTTCGGCGATTTCCAAGCGCGAATTTGACTTACCCGAAAAGTACACTGCTTGGTGGGAGTTATGTTCCGGCAGAAGCATTGGCTCGCAATTTTTCCGCGGCCGGGAAAACAACGTTGCTACCAACGAGTGCTCCCTTCATTCAATGATTTTAAAGTCAAACCTGGGTCTCGTCATCGATATCAAACTTAACAAATTAAGATGGAAGCCCAGACTCCATGGCAGAGGGTCAGAAAGGAAACTTCTGCTGTGAAACTAAGGCATTTTATGGAAATTAAGACGTCCAGTGAAAGGATTGGAGGCTGGAACAGAAAAACGAATCAAACTGCACGGAAAAGGATCACAGTTGGTGCTGAGAAAATGTAAAAATCACTCCTGGAAACTATAAGTTCGCCATTATGGTGACGACAACAATTTCGAGATCAGGCAATCCAAGCTACACAAGCAACAATATATGGAACATCCACAAAAAGGCGGTTTTGCCTCTTGCAACAGCGTCGCCTACATCTAGGCTAACGTCTTAAAGCTATTGACAATTCTTCTTCTTCTTTTTCTTCTTCTTCTTCTTGTGGGGTTACAGTCCGGGATGAACCTGGGATTCGGTCAACAATCTCTCCAGCTGGCACGATCCTTAGCCAGCTGCCTCCCATTTCGCATTCCAAATTGGTGTGCGCAATCGGGCTCGTGGTCGTCCTCTATAGCGTTATGCCACTGGTTCGGAGTCGAAGACTCGTCGGGCTGGAGCAGTGTTGTCCATGCGCTCAACATGGTCTAGCCATCTTAGGCGTTGAGTCCGTAGACGCCTGACTAGACTCATGTCGCTGTACAGTCCGTACAGTTCGTGGTTGAATCTTCTTCTCCAGAAGCCTTCAACGCAAACAGGACCAAAGTTTGAACGCAGAAGTTTTCTCTCGAAGAGACCAAGTGCGTCTCCATCCGCTCTTGAGATAGTCCAAGCTCCCGCGCCATACAGCAGGACAGGGATGATCAAGGTCTTATATAATGTGAGCTTGGTCTTTCAAGAGAGGGCTCTGCTACTCAATTGCCTCTTGAGCCCAAAGAAACAGCGGTTGGCAAGAGTTATTCTGCGTTTAATCTCGGTACTGATGCTGTTTGCACTATTTATTTGGGAGCCAAGGTAGATGAAGTCCTTTACTACTTCGAAGTTGTAGCTGCCTATGGTAACGTTCTGACCGAGTCGTCGATGTTGTGTGTCTAGCATATACTTTGTTTTGCCCTCATTCACCGCTAAACCCATTTTTGCCGCCTCCGTCTCAATACAAGCAAACGCTTCATTGACGGCTCGCTGAGTTCAGCCAATCACCTCAATATCGTCCGCGTATGCTAGCAGTTGAACGGACTTTTGGAAGATAGTGCACGACCTTCTCAAGTACAATGTTCAAAAAAATCAGATGACAGCGCGTCGCCTTGCCTAAAACTTTTTTTGACACTGAAGGTCTCCGTGAGTTCGTTACCGACCTTGATGGTTCAGCGAGAGTTCTCCATCGTCATCCTGCACAGCCTGACGAGTTTGGCAGGAATGTCAAAACTAGACATGGCTTTGTATAGCTCGTCTCTATGCACACTGTCATATGCGGCCTTAAAGTCGACAAATAGGTGGTGGGTGTCGATCTGCATCTCTTGGGGACAAGACAAAATGGAGCAAGAAAAGCTCCGCCGCACACCATCTTGGCGAAAACATCACGATCTACAGATAAAATTTGAAGGAGTTTGTCTATCTTGGAGCAAACATAAACTCCACGAATGACATCGTAGTGGATATCCGATGTAGAACCGCCCTTGGCAACCGATGCTACTTCGGTTTGTTAAAATAACTGGGCTTGAAACTCCTGACTCGAAGGACCAAAATCGTGCTCTACAAACTCTTATTCTGCTAACCCTACTTTAAGGAACCGAAAGCTGGACGCTAATCAAATCTGCAAAGCTGGTTCTTGGCGCCTTCGAAAGAAAAATTCTGTGTCGGATATTTAGTCGTATGTGCGAGTAAGGCGAATGTATGAGAAGACACCGCGAACTCTACCGGCGTACCAGGATGTGGATGTAGTCCGGAGAGGCTGTGGAGTCAAAGAGAATCCTTTTCTTCAGACCGCCCAGAGATTGGGTGCTTGCCTGATTGGCTTAGACAAAGCGTTCGACACCGTTTGGTTGGGCCTCTTTCTCAAGCTGGTCATAAGTAAACCATTGCTATACATGATCTATGACCTGATAACAGGTAGAAAGTTCGTCGTGAAAAGTGGCGATGTAACTTCTTCCACGGTCTTTGACATCAAAAACGGTCTGCAACAAGGAGCGGTTGGTTCGCCGATCCTGTTTTCAATATTCACTGAAGATCTGAATCAATGCCGCACTTAATTGCGTACGCCAACGATTTAGTGGCGTACAGATCAGGTCCGAAGGTCGAAGAAATAAATATCTTGTTGCAGGGTGACTTCGATCAAATTCAGCGATTTTGCGACGACGGGAAGTTGATTATCAACTTCCGGAAGTGTGAAACTATCCTTTTCTGGACCTCGTTGTACATGGCATCATGAGATACGCGCTCAAACTGGCGTAAGTTCGGCACTGTTGACCCACAGGGACGCCCTTTAGATGTGAAAAGTGTAGTTAGATATCTTGGCATTTGGTTGGATCAATATCTGTATTTTGACAAACATGTAGATATTGCTCTGGCCAAAGCTAAAAAGGCCTTTGCTGTGGCAAGGAGGTTGTTTTACAGCAGCCAACTTGATACCAGGGTGAAGGTAATCTGCTACATGGCGTACGGTTGTCCACTGTAGTTCAACGTGAGTCCTCAACCACGGAGAAGTCATTGTCCAACACTGCCCCATCTGGATCAATGCCAATTGCTGTAAGTAGATGTTCGTTCTCTGTCGTCCTTGGAAGTCTAACACTCTGAATGTCGTTTTGATCTTTTCTCCGAAATATTTTATTTACTTGCGGGAACATACCCGGGTTGTTAGAACGTACAGCCCGAATTTTATTGCCCCAGTGCAAGCTTATAGCCAAGCTATAGTTTATACGGATTAACTGTTGGAGGTTCTTGATCTCCGACTTTAGTGCCCTGACTTCGGCGTTTTGTGGATCTGTAAACCGTCTGTACAAGAGTTTGAGCCTTGACAGCAGCCTACTCTTGTGCACGTGTAGTGCGTCAATGGTAGCGTTCCGATAAACATCGTTGTCATCGATTTCTACTACCTTCAGTATAGTTTTGTCCATTGTACGTTGAATTACGTTGTCCATTTGTCTGAGGTACCTATCAACCTCCTCGTTCGTCAGGTTTCTGTTTGTAGGAGGATTGGCCCCACCCGAACGTAGTTCCGTGGATAAAGTTCTGGAGAAGCGAGGCCATCGGGCCTTACTATTATTATAAGGGTGCCTCTGGACATATTCCCCCAAATCGTCCACCTCGTTCGGGAGCTGAATAGCCGCGAAGAGTCCGCAGTGATCACTTTCGTACTTAATCGTAGTCAAGCAGTTCCGCGTGCGTCTTTCCACGTCTAGTATCGTCAGTCGTTTGTCGATTAGCAATAGATCCAGATAGGACCCGCTTCTGGGATACGAAGGTTTGTCGGTTGCAAGCAAATGTAGCTTGAACTCGATATTGTGGTCTGCCAACCAGTTATACAGTGGGGTTCCCCTGTCATTATGCACTCTATTACCCCATTCTCTGAGCTTGGAGTTTAAATCTCCAGCAATAATGTAATAGTTTTCCTCCGAGCTCAGTCGAAGGCTAGTAAAAAGAGTGTCGAGCTCTGAAATGAAGTTGCGATTGAGGTCAGGATTGTCAGCTGCATAGATCGCGATCACATATAAACGCCTGTCACTCTGGAGCGGTATGCGTACAATACACGTTTCTATCACTTGCAATCTTCGCACTTCACTGCTGTACATGACCTTATAACAAAGGCCTTTCTTTATTAAAAGAGCTACCCCGCCCCATTGCAGGGATTGGGGCCGGTCTCGAATTACGTGGTTATTCTTGTACCAGAGTTTCAGCGTCTGGTTCGGCTTAGTTTCGCTGGCCATCAGCACATCTGGATTGTGGGTTTGCAGAAGGTTACCGAGCGTTAGTTTTCGTTCAGTCCTAATCAGTGAATTAACATTCACTGCTAGGACCTTAAGGTTACTGGCTGTGACGTTAGGCACGGCAAACAACGTCGATTAGATGAGGTCTACCAGCGCTGCTTGTTCCTGGAACTGGTTTTGGAGCTGAGTGATCTGCCCCTGGATTGAAAGCAGGATCGCCTTCAGATCCATTTCAGCTTCAGGTTGCCTGGCCGCTAGGACCGGGGCCACCTTCGGCACTGTCTCTTGTACCGGCTGCCTTCCTGATGCCATTTGGGCGAAGGAGACTTCCGGTGTAACTGTGGTAGCTGGAACACGGGGCACTGGCATCGCTTCTACCATTTTTGTTTTCTTTTTGGCCTCTATAATTTTCCTGAGTTCCTGGACTTTTGGAAATCCCCTATAAGTTGCAGGGTGCCCATTGGTCTTGCAGATTACGCATGAAAGCCTGCTCCTATCCTCGACCTTTTCCGTGCCTAAGGGACATTCCCCTTGAATGTGGGTCTTAGCGCATTTGACGCAGCGAGACTCCATATTGCAGTTCGCTGCGGCATGTCCAAACCTCTGACAACGAGCACATTGGAGTATATGCTTCGTCTTTTTTAATGTTTCCCAGGTGATAGAAATAGAGCCTAAGCGATTAATGCGCTTTAGGCTGTCTTTTTTGCTGTCTGGGCTTTCCTATTCTCCCTTGAAAACCTTTAGTCTTGGGCTAACAGTGTCACACTTCATTCCTACCCGTGACCCTAAGGCAACCAATGCCCACCTACATTAATGCACGAGCAACATAATGTCTTTCTAGCCGGCCATTTCGCAACAGAAGCACTTAATCAAGTCGTGTAACCGTCGAAATGCCTATCAAACTTTTTCATTTTCCACATCAATCCTTAGTCCGCTGCAGGAGACTCCATCGCAAGGTCAAGTTCGGTTGTAATTCTCAGCATGTAAGCATAAATAATGGCCTCTCAAGGATCTGCCCGCACCGAGCTCTCCAAGACCATTTGACCTTTTATTCAATAAAACATCAAACGGTCTGCCGGCCGAGTGAACTTCGAACCAAGAAACCCACCGTCAGTTCCTTATCTCCGCCATTTCCCCGCAATCTCAGCAATCAAAACTGTTCTGACGAAGCCCGTCAGAGAACGAAAAAAACCTCAATTTAGATCCAACGATAGTCAACACCCACCTCGACCCAGCCGGACGACAACATGAAAACATCAAGGTACACCGTCCAACCTGTCAACTCGCCGTAACGGGCGTCCTAAACAACTGGGAGGGACATCACTGCACACGGCCGGGACACTCGCATCGAGGACGGGGACTCGGAATAAAATGTAGGCTCCGGCATTCCGACCGTGTTTGGCCGTCGTCCAAGAGCGCACCGAGCACCGGCAGATGGCTCGTTATCGTCCACCCTCCGTGCGCCCGGACCGGGGGCGGTTTGGCGTAACGACAAGCGACGCAGATTCAGTGCAGAATGTTTTGCCTCGGCTCGTCCAGCGCCCGGGCAGGACAACACGAACGACATATTGGACATGACATTTATCATGTCCGCATATAATCGCATAAATTGACAGATTTTTTGTTTCGTCCGGGGCTCCGTCGGCCGTAGCGACGCTCCGTCTCCGCTGAATGCGGGTGACTCGGCTCGTACTGACAATAGCCGAGGCCCTGATAGGCACGGATAATTGCCAGCCATAAAAATTCCAGGTGCGCCGGGCTGCTGACTTCGGTGCGGTGCGGCAGGGCGCTACAAGAATAATGGCTTTTAATTTGGCTTTTAATATTGATTGTGTAACGTGGTGCCGCCGCGTGTCCTTTTCGGGGAAGGATTTCGGTTTTTCTAGCTTTTTCGGGGCAGGGAATGCCTGTCGTGTCGTTCTCGGCTGGTGTTTTCCATTTTTGATTACGTGCGGGGTGGCGGCGGGCTTAATTAGTTGACGTTGATTGAAATGGATGTGGCCGGGGGCAGATGGGCCGCCAGGAAGCCCGGCTATTCGGATGGATCGCACGGAATGCTGATAACATATTTTATTTGAGGTTACTGCACGATAATGGGGAAATTTAGGTCAGTCTTGTGGTAAGGCTTTCGGTGACGAAATTAAAGCAAACAATGGGGGCGATGTGACGTGGCACGTATTGCGGAGGAATTGCTGAATGATTTCATTGACTGAACCTGATTGCATGGGGAACGGGCTGCAATATTGGCTTTTTAGATTTGTGAGAGAGACTGCTGACTTTATAGTGTTTCTTAAGAAATTTCATAGCGTCATCCAAGCTTTCTAAATTAATCGGACATTCCAAAGTGATTATGTTGTGGACGAATTGTTTCGAGTTGTGGACGAATTATTTTGAAAATCAAACTTGACCAAAAATTCTCCCGAAGCGCACACATTAACAATACATGCAGAAAAGTCACCAAAGCTCTTTGGTCTCTTAAACAGTTCGTGGTAAAAAACATGGAACCCAAACGGTTGCGCCAACAATATTCTATTGCGCTGTTGTTTGGTACACGAAATGTGACCAAAGACATACCATAAATAAATTAAATAAAATAGCAAAAGGAGCGTGCATTGCGCAACTGGTGCGATGGTAAGCTCTCTAAATGCACGCTTGGAAATTCTGTTAAGCCTACCTTAACTACATACTCCTGCCCAAGCAGATGCTACGAGGCATGCTGTAGCCCTGCAAATAACCATCAACTTAGAATAAGACGATCTTGAATGAACAAACTAAGGTGAGCGATCTCTTGACACTTGTTATTGAATTCAAAAAACAATAAGAAATCATTATGCCTAAAGGAGAAGGATGCACCCACATCTTTCCTTGGATGACTGGTGATGCTCAAAGATGGTACAAAGGCGGGTGAAAGTTAGAAAGTGGAGTAGAAGCAGGCATTGTAAGAGCCATCTGTAACAACTCCCTACTCCCCAAGCTGTCCTCTGCGCCATATATGAAGAAGCACAATTCATCAAAAATAGAAATTAAATAAATACACAAAAATCGATACTCTCAGAGTTAAGCCGTGCGCTAAAGCTTAAAATAGCTTCAAATTTAGCTCTGAGAATGTCACAAAATACCCGACAGAACAGGTGGAAGAACCGGACTTAAGCTGTCGTCCTTTTGCAATGTTCATAAGGGAGAACCTCAAGGTTCTATACTCGGTCTGTTATTGTTTTCAATGTTCATTAATGATCTGCCTAAAGTTTTGTCTTATTGCAGTTTCAACGTATATGCAGATGATATTAAAATCTACCTAAATTTTCCTCTATGTATGATTTAAAATTCAGTAGCTATATTACACGAGGATATGTGTTCGATTACGAACTGGGCTTAAGAAAATGCTCTCATGGTCAAGCCTGACAAAACCAAAGTCATCCATTCCGTTCTTTCAAACTTTCCTCCCATAGAATTATGCTCTGTTGTAGTCAAATATTTTACCCGTTTAAAAAAACTTGGTATAATGTGTAACAGTGAACTAACATGCACTGACCATATAGACAGTATTGTGTCGAAGGTGTATGCACCCCTTAGAGGTCTTAGAGGTCTGCCAATTGGCACATTTATAGTCCCTATTAATGTCAAACTATAACTGGCCAAAGCACTCATAGTGCCTCTGTTAACCTAAGAATGCGAGTGATAATGTCTTAATACAAAAACTGCTAAAAGCAATCAACGCGACTGCACAGTACGTTTTTAACCTTCGAAGATTTGATCATGTCTCGGAACAACGTCGGCTTCTCCTCGGATGTGAATTAGAAGCATTCTGGAAACACGGATCATGCATACTAGTCTTTAAAATTATTCATTATAAACAGCCTGACTACCTTCATGAAAAAATAACTTTCAGTTGATCGAGTTGTAATATAACGTTGAAACCTTCAGTTCATACATTCTTAACATCGCGCAAAAGAACTGTCTTCTTCATTCATTCTGTACACCTGTTATCAATGTTTTTCACACCCCTCAATACGCAATGGCATTAAGTTCTAAAATACTAAGCTAACTTTTAAAATAATCTGCAAAACTCTTAAATTCAATCATGAAATATGCAATTGTCACAGTCACTTCTTGAATTCAAACAATGTTATATTTTAAGGCTTGTACTATAAAAGAATATTGCGTACTTAATGCACAGAAATATTAAGGAAATAATAAATGAAATGAAATGAACAGGTTGAAACTGATATGAGTGCAAAGCCATGGTGTTCAAGAAGGATATGAGAAGGCAGCAAAGAAAGTGGCCGAAACCCCATATATTTGGCATTTCCCTAGTCGTAGATTCATCAACATTGATGTAGGACGCTCTGAAACTAAATAAACCTGATCTTAGGATACTATGTGGTGCTCTTATAGACCACTTCCTATCCAACTACCATATAAACAAAATGTGGCATAACAGTACAGAAATTGCGGACATTGTGGACCATCATAGTAGACCATAGAATACCTACTAGTCGAGTGTCCAAATCTGGCACCAAGCTCATACATAACAACCAATATAATTGCACTACAGAACACTACCCATCGAAAGAGATATTTTTTTCTTAACGCAGCGCTTAAGTCTTAGAATTGCATAACAAGGGGCGCAATTGTATGACAAGATCGTATGATCAAGATCGTATGACTTGTGGGTGATGGGCGCATTCGAATGATATCTCGAGTGATAATCGATTATTACAACATCTCGAGAACATCTCGATTCTCAATCAATCACTCGAATGACTACCAACCACTCGCATGGCTTCTAACTACTAGAACTATTTGTTACTTGTTCTTGCGCTGAAGTAAGACATTTATCGAGTTATCTTGTGTTAGTAGTTTGTAATTAGTTAGTAGTCACTCGACTGGTTAGTAGTCATTCGAGTGCTCATTCGATTATTAAAATATCTCGATTACAAAAGTCTCGATTATGCCCATCACTACTCCGAAGGCTTTGAAGACGAACTTTCGTTCAGTGATTGTCGATTTGTGTCGAAAAGTCATCGAACATTTGAGAACATTGACATGGTGTTCTTTCTTCTTTGTGTGGCGCTACAGTCCGAGGTGGACCTGGGCCTCAACCGACAAGCCTCTCCAACTAGCGCGATATCTGGCTAGCTGTCTCCAGTTTCGCACACCAAGTTGGTTGAGGTCCTTCTCCACTTGCGTTGCGTTGCCCGACAGGTTCGGATTCGAAGAATTGACATTGTGTTATGGTCCATTATTCCTTGAAATACCATTTCGGTGGTGGTGGCCCGTGGCGTTGTGGGTATGTGCATCGACCCCAACTTCGACGTCGTAGGTTCGATTCCAGCTCTGAGCGACAAAAATAATTTTCACGACCCCACCTCTTTCGAGTTACTGACAATGCTCAAAGAGTATTTCCTGTCTAGAAAAAGCTTCTCAAACTTGGCCGTTCGGAGTCGGCATAAAACTGTAGGTCCCTTCCTCTCGTGAGAGAACAGTAGCACGCACAACACGAGCGGTTGCTGAGAAGCTAGGCCCTGGCCCTTTATGGGCTGTAGCGCCACTCATATATATATATATACCATTTCGGTGGTATTTCCCAACAAGGTAGTAGGAGTGGACTAGAAAACCTATCACCATTTTGATCATTCAAGTGAAAACAGGTGGATTAAAGATGCCACAAACCACTGGCGTGGTCGTTTCCTCTCAGTTTGCTAAGCATGCACTGTTCTAGCAGATCTTCTGAGAATAGTAGTGTTTTCCAAACGAAGGTCGGGCAGAATGGTAAGCCGCCTTTAAAGCAAATTTTCGTGATATGAATCAAGTCTGCAGCGAAACCTTAAAGATCTCAATGAAGGGGCAACTAAGCAGCTGATGAACCTACCATCCCAGTTAACCCTATGGATCATGTGTAGAGGCTAAGCCGTGGCGACGAATAGAAGAACATACATAGTATACAACTCACTACCTATTCTCACCTCACTACGCAATACATTATCCGTCAGTTCAGGCATAGAAAGCCGGGAGAACTGCCAAGACCTCTCGAACCTAAGATAAATCCCACCAAATTCTCTTTTCCGGCTGGTGCGCAAAATGAGTGTTGAGGAGAGACACAGTGATTTGTACAGAAAAATAATTGCTCAATACAATGTAATACGAGATTATTGACAAGTGCGCGTCTCGCATCTCAAATTCTCCTTCTTTGGCTTACATCCATTACCAAGCACTTATTCAAATGTTGAACAACAAACGGACGTGTTTAATGTAGTATTCTAAGAAATAAAATACACTCGTGTTGTGGACAAGGCGTCACGTCACGTACTGTAGCGCTGAACTAAATAAATATCTTAATTTTGTGTGGGCCCAGACTGTGGAAAAATACTGGAAAATTTCTAACAGGCCTGGTATAGTATAGTACAATATCCTAAAAAATGCTATTGAATCCCAGTAAATATGTAATCTCTATAAATAATTATTAATGCTTACCATTTATAGACTCTTAAACGGTAGGATAGAGAGCTCGTAAGACTTTGGCAATTTTGTTTAGAATTCTTTGAAAAAGATTTTGGTGACGCGCGCCGGCTACAGTTAGTCTTTTATAAGATTTCTTTGAATGAAAGAGGTAGATCGCGTTGCAAACTCCAGCAGTAGTCTGCCATCATATGTGAGTCCCACCGCCCCTGATAACGCTATTCCATTGTCCAAAGGTCTTGATAGAATCTTTCACCCTGATCCTCAGTAAAATCACACAGATTTCGGGGAAATCTATCTTAATGCAAGTAGTGTGGAAAGGAAGTGGATGCTCTTGCTGCACCCTAGCTCGTGCAAGTTCGATAGCAAGAAACAACCTCGACATGGTCGAGTTCTTTTTTTTTTTTTTTTTATAATTTGCGCGTGCTCAAGGGGTTATGAATACCCTTAATTGTCCGGGGTCAAGACACAGCACGGGCCGAAGGTATAGAGGGAGAGAGAGAGGAGGTACCTGTGCACATTGGTCTTAAACATCTGCGGATTGTAATCTATTGGAAATATTGAGCTGGGAAGAGCATTCCATATTCGTGTAGTGCGGCTAAAAAACGAGTCTCTAAATTGCACTGTGCGTCCGAAAGCAGGCTTAAGGGTAAACTGATGAGCATTCCTGGCGAGACGTGTATTACGGGTGAGTTCAAGGAGTGGAGGAATGCAGTTGGTTAGCTCACTTGAGCATCGTTTGTTAAAGTAACGATAAAACACGGACAAAGAATACACGGTTCGTCGATGTTCAAGCGAGTCTAATGAACCCGCGATATCATTGTCTCCTATAAGTTTTATCGCTCGCTTTTGGATTCTATCTAGTAGGTGCACGGTGGTCTTGGGGGCACCAGACCAGATATGAGCGTTATACTCAAGCTTTGGGCGAATATACGCCTTATAGATTAAAGCCAAATCAGAGGGGGTGAAGTATTTCTTGCATCGATTAAGGAAACCTAAACATTTTGCGGCATTTTTGGCGACCTCGAATATGTGATCGTTCCAACTAAGTGTTGTGTTGATGCACATACCGAAGATGGCAAGTTTTCTGGTTTCTTCGATACAATCGCCATTCATGGATAATGGCTGATTATCAGGGATTCGCTTTAGAGACAGCAGACAGCATTGAGTTTTGGAAGCATTGAATTCCACTCTGTTTTTCTTACCCCAGTTAATTATGCTGTCCAGATCAGAATTCAATGAGCTTGACATACGCTGCCGTTCCAATATTACGTCCGAAGGGCAGGGTCGTGAATTTTGGAACGAATATGAAAAGCTGAGGGTGCTGTCATCAGCGAAGGAGTGGATTGGATTAGAAATAGCAGACAGGAGATCATTTATAAAAATGAGAAAGAGTGTCGGCGACAGAACAGAGCCTTGGGGGACACCAGCATTTATTTTGTGGATATCAGACTTGAACCCATCCAAAACAACTTGGATTGAACGGTTCGAAAGGTAGTTTCTAATCCATAGAAGCAGAGATTCATCAACACCATAGGCACGCATTTTCGACAAAAGAGCTTGATGCCAAACTCTGTCTATAGAAAATACCCTTTACAACAACAAAAGTTTTGGATTCGACTTCAGTCAATGATTTGATCATTGAGATGATTAAAAATACTTAATACTGGAAACTTGCGTGAAAGAACATTTAAACATTCGACACTCCGAAGTTTGCTGGATGGCGCAGTTGGTTGAGATCAGTTTCGAATCCCAGTGAAAACAAAAGTTAATATGCTTTTATCTATGCAAATTTACGACACTGGGTATCATAACAGACCATTAGTCTAAATGTGCTGGCTAATTTGCTGAGAGCCCAATAACCTAACCCTTTCCGAGTTTTTTAGGATGTGGTGGAAGTATGATGCGGTCTCGGCTAACCAAAGGCACTTTTATAATGACCAACTGTTAACTCTTCTCATCCTGGCGAAACTTTTTGCTACAAAAACGATAATATAATGAAATGGCTTTAATTTAAAAACAAGAGCTGTGGGAGAAAAAGGGTTGTTATATTTAAAAAATACGACACAAATTCAATTTAAGATAGAAACAAAAAAATCAATCAATCATGATGTTTGAAGAATGAGACTGAATAACGAGGGCAGCACGGTGACTTCAGTCTGGTCAAACGAGATCGAATCTCTCGCCCCAGGTGGCTATGTCATCCATTTGGAGCACAAATGCTCCGTCCTAAAAGTCTTCGATTCCAACCCCGAGGGACAACGCGGTAATTTAAAATCATGCCACCGGTGTCGTACGCAGCTAGAAATGTACCACAATAAGCTGAACATGCAAGCAACTAGCACAACAACGTGCATGTTGTGACGCCCCACCCCTCAATTCAAGTAATAAATATTTGTAGGGCTTCAAGGCAGATCTGGCCTGCTTACCAAAAACAAAAATACACTACCCAGCCTCAACAGGAATATAATCAGCAACGTCGTAGGGACTATCGTACGACAATGTATCCTGAACTTACGCGAAAGAAATATGGAAGCCCTCCTACAACAACCATGCATACTGGGGAAGCACGCTGACTGAGGGTCTGTTGCAAACCGGAATGCAGCGTCAGCTAAAGAAGAAGAAATACAGTCTTCGTGCAGCTTTGTACTACAGCTGATAGGGATTTTTTCCATCATGAGGGACGCTAAGTCCGAACGGAGCGAAGAACGAAAGAATATTTTCTGACATCATAATTTTCGGTCCCGCTTGCTCCACTAAAGAGGAAACAGGATTAAAGCACGCTCTAGAGATCTCCAGGCCACTCGGTTCCACGCCATCGACTATAACTCATCAGGATTTATGTCCAGCCACATGGAAGCGAGTTTTTGGACTTGGTACAACCACCTCGTCTTGGATCTGCCTTTCTGATGGAGTGTACAAAGTCTCAGCAGTTTGTATTCGCGATGACATTCTTCCGCTCATTGTCCAAATGTCATGACCATAGGTGAGAGCTACGACCAATACTGAGTTGAAAACCGCTTACTTGGCCTTGACACCAAGCTCGGCCTTTCTGATTACAGACCTTCCAAGCTGTTTCAATAGTTATCCAGTTCTCTCATCACTCGTGAAAATGACCCCGACATATTGAACACCACCTGCTTCAATGGGACTCTACTTACATGTAGTAGAGGTAGTGACAAGACACAGCCTTGGCGAAGTCTAACGCCTAACGTGAACCCGAACACAGGTGCTATAGTTTGTATATAGAAACTGAATGGCCCTCAAGAGATGACCCTCAATCTCATACTCCTGCAGAAAACTCCAGAGTTTGCCTAGAGGCAATCGGATGTACCTTCTCTAAATCTACATACCTTCTTGAGTGACATTCTTATAGTAAAAAGCTGGTCGGTTGGACTTCTGCCGCGACGAAAGCCGTTCATCCCACATCCTGGATTCGACCACAACTCTAGAGCGCTTCGAACATCTTTTTTTTAGCTACTCTTGGTGTTGGTGGCCCGAGGCGATGTGGATACGTGCATCGACCCCAATGCACTTTTATCTCGACGTGTAAGATTCGATCCCCGGTCTGAGCGAACAAAATAATGTTCACGCCCCACCTGTTTCGAGTACAATGCTCAAAGAGTATTTCCTGTCTACAAAAAGCTTCTCAAACTTGCCCGTTCGGAGTTGGTATTAAACTGTAGGTATGTAGGAGTGTTTGCTGAGGAGCCCTGACCCTCTACGGGCTGTAGTGCCTCCCATTTGATTATTATTGACAATGGTCCAGTTTTCTTTCAAACGAAACCAACTTTCAAATCAGATTTCATATTCGTTGTTTTTCATGTGTGAATGTGAATTGACTTGTGGGTTCCCTAGATGGCGCCAATCACAGATGGTAAAGAAGATATGAAAAGAAATGCAATGATTGGCACTTGAAATTTCGATAGTTATGTTTAGTATGTAATTTCATGTGTTGCTTTAAATTGGATGTAAAACGTGTATTCCTCAAAAATTAACAATCCTCTGCAAATAATTTCAGACACGTAAATCTTTATTGTGGAAAGTAATTTTATACATTCATTGTTGGTTCATGTTAATGCTTCATGGTTTACATAAATGTTCAAGTAAATATGGAAAACTGTCACTATTGAATGAATATTCCAAAATTGATTATATCTGCAGCCTCCGATCAAGGTTATGTCCTTAATTAGCCGATAATGTTTACAAAACGGAGTTCTTCAAAGATGTGAAAATATTTATGTCTGTAGAAGAAATGAGACATCCTATTTTCACTTCCTCATCTTCAAATGAATCAAGTAATTTTAACTCCACACTATGATATTGAAATTGGCCTGTTGAATCTATATTTACGAACAACTCCACGATCAGTATTTAAGTACAACTCAAGGTCTTATGATCCAAATCTTCGAGGTACGTTAAGTTATTTTTCTGAATTTAGGATCTACTTTTCGAATCGTACAAACCGGCAAGCATAACATAACTTGTGAAGTGGAACTTAAATCGATAAGTAGAGTATCAGCAAACGGCCCTTATTATTTTAAAACCATGCACAAACCAATTGGAACAGACCAATTATGATTGCAGCATCAAGAGGTGTTTTGTATTGATATAAGTATTTTTGCTGCACATTTGAGTATCACGGCAATTATGGAATTCGGCGGATCGACTGCGAAGAGAGTAACGCATTTGAAGACGAAGTTTGATCCTATTATGGAATCCGTCGGGTGGACTATATTCATGCCGATTATGGAATCCGGCGGATCGACTGCGGCGGGAAAATTTTCGCATCCGCATATTTTCCTATTATAGAAACCGAAAACCAGAAAGGGATCGGATGTCGGTGAAGTAGTGCGAAAAAATTGCTATTATAGAAAACGCAACTCATCCGAACTTCATACATTTTGCGACGTTTTCAATCCGAACTAAATGAGTTGCGGATTTGGAGGAAAAAAGGATGTGTGGTTGCAACGGAAGTAAATTTTAGAAAATGATTCAAATATAATTTGCTTCCCGTTTTTTCGCTCGTGCTTTAATTTATTCCCATTGGACATACATATTCTTCTAATAACTACACTCGGAAAGAACAACTGAAACAACTGTCAACCACACTGATCCAATATCCATTCTCATCCAGGAATCTTAAACATGCTGCGAATTTATGTTCCGGAAACAAAGATGTGGATCGTAACACAGGTGGCAGTATTTTCGTCAATCTAACATATCTTAGTTATGCCTTAATCAGCCTGAATCATTTTACAAATCTGAAAGAAGGGGGCATAAATGAAGGTTGATTACAAAAGAACTTCTTCTACTTCATTTAAATATTCTTCGCCCTACTTCTAATTTTATAACGAATTTCTTTAGAATAATTTTCTTGCTCTTCTGAATACATTAAAAGGCCACTTGATTCCAAAATATACTCTAATTAACTATTCTTCGGCGCAATTGAATCAAAAAAATTAAAATTGACAGCAAACACCTGATTACAGAAGGGGTCGATAGGGAAGTTTTGCGGACCGATAATATAGTTCATCCGACGGATTCCATAATAGGGTTGAACTTCGATTGCGGATGTGAGTTACTCCCTCCGCAGTCGATCCGGCGGATTCCATAATCGGCATGATTATTGGTCCGCAAAAACCTCCCTATCGACCCCTTCTGTTTTCTATCAGTTTTTATTTCTCTGATACAATTGTTCTGAAAAATAGTTATTGAAAGAGTGAAAAAAGTATATTATGGACTCAAGTCCATGTATTCAGAAGAGCAAGAAAATGATTCCCAAGATATTCGTTAGAAAATCAGAAGTAGGACGAAGGATATTTAAACGATGTCAGTAAGCCAAATGAAGTTATATTTTCAACACCTTTCTTTTCGATTTGTAAAATTATTCGGGCTGACTAAGGCAGTGTGGTGGCCCGTGGCGTTGTAGGTATGTGCGTCGACCCCAACCTCGATGTCGTAGGTTCGATTCCTGCTCTGAGCGACTAAAATAATGTTCACGACCCCACCTCTTTCGAGTCACTGACAATGCTCAAAGAGTATTTTCTGTCTAGAAAAAGCTTCTCAAACTTGGCCGTTCGGATTCGGCATAAAACTGTAGGTCCCTTCCATTCGTGAGAGAACATTAGCACGCACAACACGAGTGGTTGCTCAGAGGCTAGGCCCTGGCCCCCTACGGGCTGTTGCGCCACCCATATTATATTATATATATGTATTGACTAAGGCAGTATTTAAATATGTATTTTTGAACTGCCACCTATGGCAAGACCCGGATCCTTAAGTCTTAAAGAAGTTCGCTGCATGTTTAAAATTCCTGGCTGAGGTTAGATATCAGACCGGTACTGGTTAGGACTTTGGAGTTGTAGTGGCATAAGCCACAGTTTCAGTTCCCTCTTGTTTAAAATTTACTTTCTATTGCAACCGCTTATAATTTTGCTCTCCAAACGGTTCGGACTGAAAACGTCACAAAATTTAGGAAGTGGATGAGTTGCGTTTTCTATAATACTATTTGTTCGCACTACTTCACCGACGTCCGCTTACTTTCTGGATCGGCTGCGAACATTTTTCCTCCGCAGCCAATCCGCCAGATTCCATAATCGACATGTATGTGTTGTTTTTAAGGAAATAAAATGGTATTTCTGTTTCTTTGTGTTCAAATAATTAATATAAAAACGACTAATTAAGACAATGTATACACTGCTGCTTACAAACTTCAGTTCAGTTCAAAGCAGTTTATATTTCTTATTTGTTACCCATAGCTGGAGTAAAAATTCTTGATAATTCGTTAGAGAAGAAAAAACTAAGTGAATTGCACATTTAGATGTTGCTCAAGTGTTGACTACAAAAAATTTGGAAAAGAACACGTGAATTTTGCTTTACATTCTCTAAACAAAACAAAAAAACTTACCAATTCGAATTCGATTATCTTTTCAAATTTAACGAAATTTAACGAATGAAATTTGAATTTACAAGGAGTAACAAAACTACGTGTGCAACTGTCTAAATTTGAAAAAATCTCTACGAATAACAAACAAAGAACTGTGAAAACTGTGATGTGAATTGAATCTACAACGGACTTATCGCAAAAATCAGATCAGACTGAATCTGAAACAAACGTGAGAGGAAATAACGAACTCAACGACATTTAAATTAGAATAAATACCAACTCAACGAAAAATCAAAACAAAACAATAAAATACAACAAAACGAACAAAAACAGAACGAAAACATGAGACATTGGTTCACTTACTGCCATGAGAAACTGCCGGTGATGCCGTCTTTTAGGCGATCGCGTAACGATCGCTGTCTGCTTGGTCCCGAACCGGAGAGCGGTGGTAGAATTGGATTCTCTCCAATGTCGTCCGGTATATTTGTGGCCGACGATGATATCGGATTTGTACGATGTGCAGTTGGTACGTCATTGTTGCTGCCAGCCGAACCAGCGCCACCGATCCCACCGGCCATTGGCCTGCTCTCAGCATGCTCCATCAGTGGAGGCGGTGTGGGTTGCTGTCTGTGATGGAAGTGCTGCAGTGTCTGTTGGCGCTTCGGTGATGAGGTGGCCGACGATGTTGGTGGGAGATGTTGATTTAATCTAGCACTGTGTCGTGGTGAATTTTCACGTGACATTTTAACTTTCTTATTTTTTTTTTTTTGTGGTTCAATTTAATTTAACGGTATTTAGATATAGATAGAGATATAGAGATATTCTTGTTGCGTTTTTTTTTGGTTTATAAAATAAACATTCGAAATTGGAACAAAATGGAAACTATTCAATTCAATGCATTCAAGACAAGTGAAAGTTTATTTTATGGAATTTTGGATTTATTTTTTTTATTCTCTTGTTGCTGTTCGGTTGCTTTAGATGTCAAGAGGGGGGGTGGTGGAGGAAAAAAAAACAAAGCATACATAAACAATCCATATGCACAATAAGAAATGACAGAAGTTTTGTTTGAGTAGGTTTTTTTGTATTTTTTCGGAATTAATTTAGTGCACTTGAAAAAATTGTTTTTTGATTAGTTAACAACATGACAAGTGTTGCAGAAGAGATGAGAAAAAGAAAGAAAGAGAGAGAGAAAGAAAAAGATAGAAAGAGAAGAATCAACGACTCGAAAGATAATCATGTTCACAACATCGAAAGCGGACAAGTTTCTGTGTCTGTCAACAAAAAATTTAGACTCATTTGGCGTGACCTTAAAAAAACGAAAAAAAGTCAAAATTCAAGAAAAGACTGAAGGAAGAAAAATTTAGAAAAAAACCGATAAAAAGAGATCGTCTTTCGTCAAGCCAACCCACGAACCACGAAAAAAACGAGTGCAGACGAAGAAGAAAATGAAAAAAAACTGACGTCTGATGGTGAATAGAAAAGTTCGAAAAAATATGAACTCAAAAAGAAAAGAAGTTAAATCAAACTAAATACCATTTAAGGAAGCATCATAGAGAGACTGTACACGCACGCGTACATTATCTGTTACTTGTTAATTTGGTTACTGTATAAATGTAGGCTAGGTTTAATTATCTACAGCTAGATGTGGACTGTATTTAGTTATGTAGGGAATACTGAAGGTGGTAGCTTCTATGTCATCTTATCAATACGTATACAGAGATGTATGCATGTTAAATAGATTGCTTATGCTTTATGTGTGTATCTATGCCATAGGATAGAATCATAGAGAGGAGTTGCCACAAACCTGAAAAGAAACAAACAAATTTTTTTGGGGAGTTAATTAAAATTTGAAGAAATAATTGGTTCAATAAGTTTAATACGGCAAGCACTTAATGTTTAATTGGCAGGCATCTATAGTCTATGCCTCATACCTCAGTAGTCATCAAGTAGTAATTCGTAACACATATTTAATAACATATATATACCAAAAGCCGACAAAGAAAACTTTTGACATTGGACGCCTAAGCACACCGGAGATTGCCAGAGCCTACGAAGAGCAATTAAGTGAGAGACTCTCCGGTATGCCTACGTCAAGTGCCAACGAGATGTGGTTGCATTGCCGCTCGGCCATCAAAGAGGTAGCGGAAACTACATTAGGCTACCTATCACCCCCGACAAGAAACCCGTGGTATGATGGCGAGTGTGAGCAGAAAAAACGTGCAACCGACGAGGCATACCAAAAAGCGCTGCAACGGAAAACAAGAGCAGCGCAAGAGGAGTACCGGGCTAGAAGACGGGAGGAGAAAAAGCTTCTACGCCTGAAGAGAAGGTCTCTCGCAACCTCCCAGCTCAAGGATATCGAAGAGTCTAGGGACAAGCAAAAAATACGGGCCTTTTACAAAACAGCCAAAAGCCTGGCCACAGGCTTTAGGAAAGGCACCCAGGCTCTTCGAAATTGCGAGGGTAACCTAGTTACGGACCCCCAGGGAATAGTGGATGTGTTTAAGCAGCACTTCCAACAGCTGCTTAGCTGGCCTGACCAGGAGAGAGTGATAGGGAACCAGGAAATCCCAACTCCAGTCGACGAAGAAGTCCTCCCACCTAGCTTTGAAGAAGTCGGTACAGCCATTAAAAGGCTGAAGAACAACAAAGCCGCAGGCTCAGATGGCTTACCATCGGAGCTTTTCAAAGCTGGGGGCAATGTAATGGTAGGGAGCATGCACCAAATCATTTGCCGAATTTGGGAAGATGAAAGCATGCCCGACGACTGGAATATCAGCTCCATATGCCCCATCCACAAAAAAGACGATCCTACCTCCTGCAAGAACTACAGAGGTATATCCCTGCTCAATGTCGCCTACAAGATCCTATCCAGCGTACTGTGCGAACGTCTAAAGCCGTTTTGCACCGCACTAATCGGCATGTACCAGTGCGGCTTCCGGCCTGGCAAATCCACTACAGACCAAATCTTCACACTAAGGCAGATCCTGGAGAAGACCAGCGAGTTTCAAATCGATACTCACCATCTGTTCATCGATTTTAAAGCCGCATACGACAGCATTCATCGCAAGGAGCTATTCGAAGCGATGGCCGAATTCGGGATCCCGGGAAAACTGATCCGGTTGTGTCGCACCACGCTAACACATACGCGATGCACCGTGCAGTTCGGTTCAAAAACCTCTGAACCGTTCGAAACCTGCACCGGATTTCGGCAAGGAGATGCGCTGTCGTGTGATTTCTTCAATCTGGTACTGGAGAAGATAGTGCGGCGGGCAAAAGTCAACACGGAAAGCACTATCTTCTACAAGTCAGTCCAGCTGTTGGGATACGCGGATGACATCGACATTGTCGCGCGGTCCGAACGTGCCATCGTAGAAGCTTTCACGGCAATTGAGGAACAGGCGAAACGAGCTGGTCTTAAGGTCAACGAGGACAAAACAAAATATATGCTGTCGAGCAAACAACGATCCGCCGCACACCACAAAGGCCAAAACGTCACAATCGACAGGTACAATTTCGAGGTAGTAAAGGAGTTTGTCTCGGGGGCAAATGTAAACTCCACGAATGACATCGTAGTGGAGATCCGACGTAGAATCGCCCTTGGCAACCGATGCTACTTCGGTCTGTCAAAACAACTGGGCTCGAAACTCCTGACTCGAAGGACCAAAGTCATACTCTACAAAACCCTTATCCTGCCAGTTCTGCTTTATGGAGCCGAAAGCTGGACATTTAGTAAGGCTGCAGAGCTGATTCTTGGTGCCTTCGAAAGAAAAATTCTACGTCGGATATATGGTCCCGTCTGCGAGGAAGGCGAATGGAGGAGAGGACACAACCGCGAACTCTACGAGCTGTACAAGGATGTGGATGTAGTTCGGAAGGCAAAAATCCGTCGACTACACTGGCTCGGCCACATCGAGCGAATGGACAACAACGCTCCAGCAAAGAGGGTCTTCGAATCCGAGCCTCCTGGTTCGAGAAGGAGAGGAAGACCGAACCTCCGGTACAAAGACCAAGTCATTGCGGATGCAAGACAGCTTGGCCTTGATGACTGGAAGCAGCGTGCCCAGGACCGTCACCGATGGAAGGCAGCAATTGCTCAGGCGCAGACCCTTCATGGTTCGTCTGCCTGATAAGTAAGTAAGTATATACCAAAAAGGCCCTTGGTCTTTCGAGAGAAATGTTCTGTGCTTAATCTTAAGCAATGTTTCAGTGAGCGGCATTTTGAAGAGAAAATTGAACCACTCAATGCAACAGAAGCCTATCCAGACGCCTACGAACCCAACTCCTAGGTTCATAAGCGGTAAATGGACAACAATAGGCGTGTTTTTTTGACTACTCAGTACTCAACTCAGTGATGATTCTCAATAAAACGCTTCTTTGCTGAGTGTGCTTACGTCCATTGCATTAGATGTCAAAATACTCATATGCCAAAAGTAAGTGAAATTTAATTTTCCCAAGCAAAGAAAATACACAAATAGTGGATAGCCAAACAAGTAATATGAATGATTTCATATTTTATAAATTTACACAAGTAACATCATCAAGTAAACACTTACACGTGTCAAATAATCGATTGATACCAAATTTTAATAAACAAATACCTTTTTCTGGAGCAATGCGTCCTTCTTCTTCTTCTTTGTGTGGCGCTACAGTCCGGGGTGGACCTGGGCCTCAACCAACATGCCTCTCCAACTAGCGCGATCTTTGGCTAGCTGTCTCCAGTTTCGCACACCAAGTTGGTTGAGGTCGTTCTCCACTTGGGTGCGCTACCTTAAACGCGGGCGTCCTCTGTTGCGTTGCCCGACAGGTTCGGATTCGAAGATTCTTCGGGCCGGAGCTGTGGTGTCCATACGCTCTACATGACCTAGCCACCGTAGGCGTTGGATCCGTAGACGCTTAACTAGGCTCATGTCGCTGTACAGCCCGTACAGTTCGTGATTGAATCTTCTCCTCCAGAACCCGTCAACACAAACAGGACCAAAGATCGTGCGTAGAACTTTTCTCTCAAAGAGACCAAGGACTTCTTCATCCGCTTTCGAGATTGTCCATGCCTCCGCGCCGTATAGCAGGACTGGGATGATCAGGGTCTTATATAGAGTCAACTTGGTTCTTCGAGAGAGGGCTCTATTACTCAATTGCCTCTTGAGCCCGAAGAAACAGCGGTTGGCAAGAGTTATCCTACGCTTGATCTCGGTACTGATGTTATTAGTGCAGTTTACTCCGGAGCCGAGGTAAGTGAAGTCCTTGACTACCTTGAAGTTATAGCTGCCCATTGTGACGCTCTGTCCAAGACGTCGATGTTGTATGTCCTTTTTTGAGGACAGCATATACTTCGTCTTGCCCTCATTCACCGCCAGACCCATTTTAGCCGCTTCCGTCTCAATGTTAGCAAAAGCCTCACTGACGGCTCGCTGAGTTCTGCCAATCACGTCAATGTCATCGGCGTATGCTAACAATTGCACGGACTCCTGGAAGATCGTGCCTCTAGTGTTGGCGTGTGAGTTTCGCACGATCTTCTCCAGGACGATGTTAAAGAAATCACATGACAGCGCGTCGCCTTGTCTAAAACCTTTTTTGACATTGAAGGTCTCGGTGAGATCGTTACCGACCCTGATGGAGCAGCGAGAGTTCTCCATCGTCATCCTGCACAGCCTGACGAGTTTGGCAGGAATGTCAAAACTAGACATGGCGTTGTATAGCTCGTCTCTATGCACGCTGTCATATGCGGCCTTGAAATCGACGAACAGATGGTGAGTGTCGATTTGCATTTCTTGGGTCTTTTCCAGGATCTGCCGTAGTGTGAAGATTTGGTCTGTTGTGGACTTTCCTGACCTGATGCCACACTGATATGGACCTATCAGATTATTAATGAACGGCTTCAGGCGGGTACACAAAACGGCAGAGAAGATCTTATACGCGATGTTAAGAAGACTGATCCCTCGATAGTTGGCGCAGTTGAAGAGGTCTACTTTCATGTGGATTGGGCAAACGATACTGAGGAGCAATGCGTCCTAGTCAGTAAAAATAACTACTAAGTGAATTTTTACTGAATAGTTTTGACTCAATAAGTTGTTTTCATCTGTTGCTGTTGCTTCTTCTGTAGAATCGTACTGAGCTGAGTACTGCGAAGTCAAAAAAATACACCAACTGCTTCAGCCCCGAATTATTGGGACAAGGTAAAGAGGACGCCTACATAACAGGTGCTGTACACATACGCAGAAGGAGCGTTATCAACTTGGCTGGGTAATTGGTAGAGATAGGCTTAGTTGCGATTTTAAAATTCCAGGTAGAACTACGATTGCGATTTGCTAATCGCAGTGATCTTAAAATACGATTTTGCAAATAATTTAAAGAAATAGTATTGCCTATGAAAAAGAAAAACAGGTAGATTGGGAGTATCGGCCCAAACCGTCAACATGGTCAATCAATTTCACTTTTTGTTTTTTCTCGTTCACAGTCGGTATAGGTGTGACAACTTACATATTATAAGAAGCACGCCACAAGGGAAGGGATTATACATTATACTTCATCTCCTTCCACCAGATCTATTCATAAAGGACTGTATACTCGGATTGGAAGTGGCACTAGCCCACAAAATATATCTGGCAAGCACCAAATATCAGAAGAAGAATGATATTAGGAAGCCACTCCGTAGACGTAGTTATTTCACTTTTTTTTCTCTGCCATCCTCTGGGATCCAGTCTTCTAGCAAAGTAGAAGCGATGAGCTTAAAAGAAGATGAACGAAGGTAAGTCAGACAGTTTTCATCCTACAGTATCTCGACGAGTCGGAATGGATGAAAGCAGTCATTTTAGAACCATTCGGACGTGAAGTCTTTGAGAGGCTGATCTAGCGAACAACTAAACTGTCTAAATTTTACTATGAAACCGGATGAGTTCAACCAAAAACTTTAACTCAGGGTTCAGCTGAACGTAAGTGTATACCTTTTCTTATTGACATTTTTTATTAGTTTGGAATGCCTATCGATGCTTTTATGAACATAATGTTGTTCAAATCGCTCGGCCACCGTGGCGAGTTTGCATGACCTCCACGTAAGATGACTATGCCCGAATCGATAAAGCAGAATTTTTAATATGACATGTAGCACCTTGACAATCTTTTTAAACCACATATCGTTGGTGTCCATATCACCCATTTCAGGACGTATATCGATTGTCATAAAGTCGTTCTCAAAGAGCGATGGCGTCACTAATCCTTCATTAGGTTCATAGATCTTACGACGGCGCGTAACGTCATTGTAGCAAAGAATATGCCGCCGACATCAGTTCTATAAGACCAATGGATATACTGCCAAGACGCAGAATGCGTTAAGTTTCATCCCGCCTACGAGAAGAGACCCATGGTTCGATGACGAATGTCGGCGAGCACATGCAGCAAAACAAGATGCATTCAAACCGGCGCTGCGGAGAAGCACGAAGGTTGTTCGTGAGCTCTACGAGCAAAAAAGAATGGAAGAACACCGACTTCTCCGTAAGAAAAAAGTAGAGCATGAGAAGCGCGAGATTGAGAAAATTGAGAGGTGCTACTGTAGGAAGGATGTTCGAAAATTTTATCAACAGATAAGACAAACGAGTGAAACTCGTAAGAACCGAACAGTAGCCTGCAAGGAAAAAGATGGATATCTAGGAGTAGAGTCGCAGTCGGTGCTGGGAAATTGGAAAGACCACTTCTGCAGACTGTATAACGGCGAGGACGACCAAAATACCGCTGTCAGTCAGAATAATCCATCCAATATAGGTGATGGTGGAAAAGACTCCGCCCTCCCAACCCGAGTGAAGTTAAGGCTGCAATCAACTGAAGGATGCTGCTGCCGATAGACTGCCTGCCGAACTCTTCAAAGCAGGCGATCATTTGGTAAGGTGCATAAGCCAACTCATCTGTAAGATTTGGTGGGATGAATGTATGCCCGACGATCCTAAAGAAAGGAGACACACTAAACTGTGCCATTTGCAGAGGTATGAGTCCCCTGAACTTAGCATCTTTGCAGACGTTCTGTATAAAAGCCTGAAACCCTACGTTAACAGGCTGATTAGTCAACAACACTGCGTCTTCAGGCCAGAGATATCCACTCTTGCGTATATATTCACATTACGGTAGATTTTGGAAAAGAGCCAGCAGTTCCAAGTCGATGCCCACCACCTATTTATCAACTTTAAGGCCGTGTATGAAGAAGACGAATAGACGATCTATACAGCGCATTGTCTAGCTTTGATATCCCTACAAAACTCGTCCGTCTTTGCAGAATGGCGATGGAGAACACCGGATGCTCCGCCAAGGTCCGTAAAGATTGTACCGATGTCTCTGATGTCAGAAAAGGATTTAAACAAGGCGACGGACAGTAAGAGAAAGACCTTGCCTCCGATGGTGTAACCAGCTGGAAAGAGATCGTAATAAAGTTGGGTGTATGAAACTTGAGGCCCAAGATCGCGCTAGTTGGAGAGGAATGCTGACTGAAGCATTCGAACGAAACTAGTCAGGCAATTAATCTAAAACGTTCTCTACGTCGAAGAGAGAAGAAACGAATCGTCTATCAAATTGTGTCCACCATCTCCACCTACGATTGAGCTTTCATCATCTACTGGTTAACCTTTCCCGAAGTCAAGACTCTGTCGACTAGTCTGACTGGGCTACATCGAGGCTATGGACAAAAATGCGCCAGCTGAGAGGGGGCTCGAACCTGAGCCTCTTGGTTCGAGAAGAAGACGAAGACAGAATCAAGTTTGTTCCGAAGCGAGGTGATCTTGATCGTGATAACTGGATGCAGCGTCAACGACTGGAAGCAACTGTTGCTTAGGCAGACACTCTCCACAGGTCACAGGCCAAATCGTCGGAAACCTTGGTAGTCAAGACTCCGATATAGTTGCCTCATCGTATCAACTTTGACTTCTGGAAAATGTATTTGTTAATCAAGTCCATTTCGGTGCCGCGGCCACAACTTAACACCGCCCACCGAGCATGACTGATGAGCAAATAAGTGATCTTATCAGTCCCACACGATCACATAAAAATTAAGTAAATTCTTCCGATCGAAAATAAACGTCACGTCTCAATTAAAAGTCAAGTGGCATCATCATCAAACCGACGCTGACAGCTCTTGGTTGCGACCTGAAGTCATCGTCATCGTTCAAGTCGGCGGAACAATCAAACAAGTCAACGACAACGACTCTGCTAAGTTCGTCCGGTCGCTCTCTTAAAGACCGACTAAGTGTTATTTAATAGCCCCTCGCATTAACTGGCCCAGAGCGAGTCATAAATCCGAGACCAATTTGAAGATGAACTGTCTCAGATAGCACATGCATGGCCAGTGTCACAAGCGCCCGCCGACACACCCGCGAAGCTCATTATCCTAATCAAGCCAAAGAGAAAAGAATCATTTCTTGTTTTGTTTCAGCATCGCCAGCCCCCTTGAACTGCTTCCCGTTCCGCCGTGGAGCCGCACAAAAGCCAACGCAATAGCACTTCTCGGTTGGGCGTACCACACTGGCCTTAATTTTCCATCACAAGATGACCCCTCGGATAAATTAAACTGCCATTCACGTTCCACAGCATCGCCGGCAGAGATTTGTATGTTCGCCCGCAGCACGCCTAGTCGCCAGCACCACCCGCTGGCCGCTGGTGCCACCGTCCATGATGGCGGCTGGTGTCCTTGTGCTCTTGCCGCACACAGCTGCCTTGTCACTGGAGCCGGGGCAGAACTATATTCGGGACAGAAATAGAAACGGCTTCACGTGGAGTGCGGGGAAAGTGGATCTCTATCCACCGCCTCCCCGTTGTCTTGGACTATTTTTATTTGTTTTCAAAGGGGACGAGTCATTGCCGGGGGCGGCATTTGCATACGTACATGCCGGCATCCACACGGGCACACAAGGAGTCCCAGCCGGGGGCGGTTGTGTATTGGATTTCAGTCGCCGCTTCGGGATGCAGTAATTTCATGCGGTCTACTTTTGTGGATCAATGGGTGGAGGATGGAGGCTAAATGCATTAAGGACCGTCCCTCTGTGGCTGCGGGTCGAGTGGATTGGATTACCGGCCGGGATGTGAATTATTCTATCGAGCAGCGATGCGTTTGATTGGTGCCACCGATTCGCCGGTGGGTGGGTGGTGTCACTGTCCGCCGGAAAAGGCAGAGGAATTAATTTCAACCAGAAGTAATTGTCCCGTCTGCCCGGGGGCATGGCACAGTCACGGATGGCTTGAGGCAGCTCGTACAGTTTTCAATTGAATTTTAGAAAACAAATCTGGGCGAAGGGGATTTGCTCTTGTGGTGCATCGTGCCTGCGGCCGTAGTTGGGCGCAAAAGTTTTCTCAAAGGTGAGTGCTGGCTTTAGGGGGCTTTGCGAGAGTTGCACAATCTGAATCAAGTTTCAACTTCAGGTTGTTAACTGTGCGCAAAACTGTTTGGAACTTGTTGCTGGTGCAGCTCGAGGGTCCTTGCATGGTTTGGGTGCTTCCTTTGATCCTTGAGTTGCAAGTTTGTTTCGCAAATGCTTCTGGTTGACACAAATGCTCAATTGGCGATAGAGGGAGTTGGTAGGTGGGCAGGATTGTGTTTGAATGAGTTCACGTTGATTAAAGGCCCGATCGTGATGTTGTTGTGAACTTGTTTCGCTTCGTTGTTGGTTGAGATGTATCGTTTCGGTACTCAAATTAGAGGCAATGGTACAGGGCGCCGCACTGTTCTGGGCCTTTTGAAATAAAGAAAATCATAAGGTCCACTTCGTGAGCTCCAGGAACTCAAAAAAGGAAAGAGGACGGGTGTTTCGGAATCCTTCTAAATAATTGAGCGACAAGCTCCAAGCCTGGTGACACTACGTTCTGAAAATCGGTCAATAGAGGTATGCCACAGGGTGAAGTGCTTCCTACTTTTTTTTGAAACTTAGTAATAAATGAACGTCTACTGACTATGAAAACGACAGAGCTCAAGGTCATTGCCCATGTGATGTCCAGAACACGTGAATGGTTCTCGCCCAGGAGTTTGCGAGGGATAAGGAAGAAAACAGATGAAGATCCCAATCCTACGTAGGAACTGGATGCATAACTACACGGTTAGGTTAGGTTAGGTTATAGTGGGTGACTACTAAGGGCAGTCACACTTAGGCCAGACTAGACCCATTGTGATACCCCGCGGGTTGACTTCTCCTAACATCAGAACCTCAGCTGCTTGTAGTGAAGCGATTTATCTTTCCTAAGCTGCCGCTGTTTAGCTCATTGAGGCCGCTGAAGTAGTAGGTCTCTAGGTGTAGCAACTTACATAAAACATGACATTGCCCAGGGATTTTATAGCGGCCTGACTATTCGAACAGATAGTGAAGTTGAATTCCTTGAAAATAGTTGAGTGGCCGATGTTGAGTTCGGACCACAATCGGAGTGTTTTGAGTCTCAAGGCTGTGCTGGCTGCTATTTGTTTTCTGAATAGTTCCAGTGGTGGAAGGTGGAGGAGAATATTCAGTGCGTCTGACGGAGTACTTCTCAGTGCTCAGTGCTAGAATACACAAAAGATCGGCAGACGATGAAATTGCCGTATATGACCATCCAGGTATTGAACGAGATACTTGGGAGGAAGAAGTATTCTGTAGACGGAGTAATAATCAGCAACATTCCCACAACCATGGATAAGAAAGCAATAGCCGATGAATTCGCTGAACATTTTGCAAGACAAGTTTCAAAAATTGTACACAGCTGCAACCACATGACGTTAAATCATCAAAACCTGTATATTGCACAGTCCACATACATGGAGGAAGCTAATGAGGTGGAAATCTGTACTATACTCTTCTTCTTCTTCTTTGATTGGCGCTACAGTCCGGGGTGGACCTGGGCCTCAACCAACATGCCTCTCCAGCCAGCACGATCTTTCGCCAGCTGCCTCCAGTTGCGCACACCAAGTTGGTTGAGGTTGAGGACGCTGTATGTCAACTTGACTTATGGACAAGCAGGGATCGCGCTGGCATCCTACCAGGTTGGGTGCAGTCAGCAACTTTGGCCTGTGTACATAAGCCCATGCCCCCCATGTACCATACTCACTAGTCTTAAATATGACAAAAGTGCGGGAGCAGACAATGTAACACCTATTGATTTGAAACAAAACGCAGTACTACTAGCCCCAATTACAAAAACAATAATAAATCAAAACCTTCGCCAGGGTAGAGGTCTGCACGAATGAACTCTTTTATTTCTCTAAACATGTACAGTACTTCAGTGTACTCTATTTATGACAATATATGAAGAGGAATACTGTACAAGTAAGTAAAACATAAACAAAATTCAACCACTGTACACCATTCGATCATCTGATTTCAAAATGAATACTCTGTTTGTTGTCATTCATACAAGTGGGTTATCCATTCAAACAAAACATGTACCAATTTAACTGTTAATAATACATTAAGCACACTGAGTGAAATTAATGCATTCGTTTTAAACAGTTCAAAATGAACGCAGCGGGTATTTGAATTGTAGCTTTGAGCAAATGAAGACAAAAAGGTTGGTAACAAAATTGATGCGTAATGTAAGTTAATATTATTTTGCAAACATGTACAAGAAATTCTTATTCAAAAGGATTCGGATATTTTAATGGCCAGTAATATCACCATGCTAAATTCCTCAGCGACCAAACAAAAACTATAAGTGGCGATATTAAAGTTATGCTTTTGAAGAAACTTCAAAAAAATTATTGCGTGAACGTTCATTTAATAAAACATGCACAATAGTATTATTCAAAGTATTGCCCATCTGAAACCTTGACCTAGCCATCTTTCTGGCAATTTGTGGATCTTACCCCAAAGAACTGAGCCCGCTTAGCAGCCAAAAATGAATCAACCCAATTTTTGATATTCTGCTCGACTCACTCTCACTGCACGAATTAAGTTATAGACCTAATAGAAGGTGAAGACAACCCGACTCTTCATTTAACAACTGTTCATATTCATCGCCAATGTTCTGCTTCCTCCTATCTTCAATGATGGGGAAATAAAATGTATCAAAGATTAATGTAAAGGTATCACGAAAACATATGCCAACGAAATAAGGGAACATGAAGATTAAGAACGATTTTTAAATAAAGAGCTGGGTAGACTTTTATCAGACGACGAAGACTTGTTTCAAGATATCATTCCACCGGTGAAAGTTATGAATTCTTTAGATAAAGCGAATAAAGAATTATTCATTCAGAATCATGATAGCTTTAATGTCTTACAATGTTGGCGCTTGCACAAAAAAGAGTTTGCGTTGTCATATAAGTTTAGCTGCAAACTTCTATCTACTCCAGAGAGAAATGCTTCATCAGAGGGAATAAGTAAGTAACTTTCGGCCAGACAGTTAATACCTGAAAAAGAAGTTTAATTGGTTCCGACCCAAAATTAGTAAATCGAATAATGTTTTTACATTCCAGTGTTAAAAAATGATATTCATACAGATTTGTCAGAAAACATACATTTATTTGAAAACAGTAAACATTTTCAATCCATTCATTGTATTGAATGCATTGAATGGATTCATTACACTCGGTGTACTAAGTGTTGTGTACTCATTTTTGTGAGTACACTGAACTAAACTTTGTATTTCTACTTTAGAAAATAGAATGCAGGTTGATGTTCTGTATACAGATTTCGTTAAAGCCTTCGATAGAGTTCACCATAGACTTTTAGTTGAAAAGCTGAGAAAAATGGGGTTTAAAATTAAATTTCTTGAATGGTTAAAATCTCATTTGTCTAATCGTCATCAGATAGTCAAAATTGGAGGCGCACAATCCTTCTTTATAGAAGTTCTATCGGGTCTGCCTCAAGGCAGTTATTTGGGGCCTCTCCTTTCAATGACATCCCGTACTCCTTGAAGTTTTCTAATTGTCTAATGTTCGCAGATGATATGAAAATATTTTCACAAATTTCTACAATTACGGATTGCTTAAATTTTCAAAAAGACATAAAATCATTTTTTGAATGGTGCATGTACAATCATCTGGAGTTAAATATTTCCAAGTGTAAGATTTTTAGTGCTTTCCGCTCATTATCTAGAATTTCGTTTGATTATAGTCTTGGCAACGAGAGACTTTTATTAGTAAGTGAAATTAAAGATCTTGGTGTTATTTTCGATTCAAAGCTGTCTTTCTCAGCATATTTGGATTATATAATATCTAAATCAAATTCCTTGCTAGGCTTTTTGAAAAGGAATACGGTAGCATTTAATGATGTTTATACTCTAAAAACTCTTTATTTTTCATTAGTAATCCCCATCCTGGAATACTGCAGCGTTATTTGGTTTCCCTATTATCATAATTCTTCCAACAGGATTGAAAACATTCAAAAAAGATTCACGCGATTTGCATTAAGGAAACTGAGATGGTCCGAAGATTTACCTAACTATAGGTCTAGATGTGCGTTAATTGATCTAAAAACTCTAGAAAGCCGAAGACAAACTCATAGCGTTCTTTTCATAAAGGACATACTCAATGGTAGGATTAAATCCCCGGATTTACTACTTCTCATGCCTCTTTATGTCCCAGAGAGATGCCTAAGAAATAAGAATGTTCTCTTATGTTTTCCATATCATAGAACGAATTATGGTTTAAACGAACCCGTAACCCGTTGTTCATTATTATTTAACTTAATTTATCATGAAGTCGATCTTCAAATGAATAGAAATATGTTTAAGGAAATTGTATTGAATATTTTTAGCAAAATTAATAATAATTAAATGTAGTCAAAAGATTATGTATCCATTGATGAAATGAATAAATAATAAATAAATGCTTGGTTGCCAGTGGGTACAGTATTCAGTGGGTAATCAAATATCAAATGATATATTAATTTTAGTTTTCAAGATATGAGTGGAATGAATATGTTACTCGGAAAAATATGAATGTCATGCAACTGATTTCAAGACATTCATTGCAGACCTCTACGCCAGGGTCACGTTCCAACGTTACTTAAAATATCGCTTTTATGAGCAATTTACAAAAATGTCAAAAATAGCAAGTACGAAAACCTGTGCTCTCATAGAAAAATGTTTAGAAGAAATTGTTGTGCGCCTATTAAACAAATTTATTGCAAAACACAATATTTTACACACATACGACTTCCAAAAAGGAAAAAATACACGAAAACTGAGCTTGAGCAATAACCATCAAGTGCCTTTAAGCCAGATGCAGATAAGCAAGCAGCTTTGCCGGTAACTTAAAATTAAATTGTAAATTTTTCTATAATAAAGAATTTTATAGAGCTTTTTGCTTGCTTACACACTGTTAGGTGACGTGTAAGCGAGTCAGGCCTGTTTGCTTTGTTACACATTTTCCATACAATTTAGACCGGTACAACATCACTGCAAGCGCGATCGAAAATTTCCCCATTGGCGGATCAAGAGCTACGGTATTGGTCTGAAATACAGCGTAAAACGTGACTCCAATTGAAGTATCTGGTAGTTGATAGACAAGGGCTGAAGGACAATGTGACCTCTGCAAAAATAGATCTGCTGGCTCCGCACTGACACAGCTTGGGCCTACATCCATGTGGACTTGGTAGGACATTTCCATAAGCAATTGTGTTTAAAAATCTTCGATTCTCAACGCCAAAGGTTGCTGGGCCATGAAGAGCGTATGCATAACTTAACTCCGGCCGGAGTCTTCGAATCAAAACCTGTCGGGCAACGCAACAGAGGACGCCCGCGTTTAAGGTGGCGCACACAAGAGGGAGAGGGAACTCAACCAACTTGGTTTGCGAAACTGGAGACAACTAGCCAAGGATCGCGGTAGTTAGAGAGGCTTGTTGTTTGAGGCCACGGTCCACCCCAGACTGTAGCGCCATACAAAGAAGAAGAACACGCGCCTGCACTGTTGTCCTTTGATTTTTGATTTCTTCACATTTTCCTTGCAAATAAAATCATTTTTAAACTCTTTCTTTATAAAAAGATCCTCTTCTGTACATCGATTGAAAATATTACACTTCGAACGTCCATTCAGACATGTCTAATGTCACGCAAGTATGTACTTCTTCATTCATGCTTCTGTTCTCTAAAGCCGTACAGAGGACAGAAGAGGCGAAGTTCCTTATTCGTTCAGTCGGGAGTGGATATCGGCCTAGTGATTCCCAGATTTATCGAGATAGACCAGATGGCTGTGTGCATCAAAGGACCTTCTGGATCATTTCATGTCGCCACCGCAGACTGACACACCGTCACCGCGCAACCACATTGCCTAATTTTAGGCGCTCGCATTGATAGTCAATCTCTCAACCTCCTCACACTCTCTCGCTCATTCGCATTCATCCTCCGCCGCCATTCACAGTTCCGGGAAGCATTAATGTGCCATCCACTCACACCGCATACCGAGTGAGCATTGTCGCCATTATCCCCTCCTTCGTTCAAAAACAACTCAATCCCCACTCATCGGAGCCCTCTTAAACAGAATCCATAATGAATATGCGCTCGTCCCCCGGCCGAGCGCGTCGCCGCCATTATCATCATCATCGGCCCATCGACTCGTCATCAACCGCTGGAATATGCCATCCATAATCATGGTCCAACCACGAAAGCACCCTCAGAGGCGGGCTCCAGTAAATCCTTCCGGATAAGCGCAATGTTTTGCGCAAAACTAGGCCAATCGATAGTTTCTCATCGGTCTCTTTGTGTGTTCACTTACTTAGAGAGTGAAGCACATTCCATACAACTGGCCCCTCCGCCCGACAGCTACATTGTTTCCATTGTGACGCTCTACATAACACCCAATCAATATCCTTTCAGGATGGCTCTGATCACGCTGCTAACGAATTCTGCGTCGTCGTGTCCTCCGAGTGGAGAATCACAACGAACACGAAAACGAAAACGAGAACCCATTCCAAAATGGGGTGCAGCTCAGCCTTGAACAGGTCGTCCATTCTCTGCGGGATTGATGGCGGACTGGTGTATATGACAGCGCTGAGGATCCACGCTTCCCTAGTCCGGTGACCTACAAACCACCGATTCGAAGATAATGCCCTCGTGCCAGCCGAGGAAGAAACGCTGTTTACGTGTCCTGGCCCCATTCACGAGGACTAATGATAAATTTCAGACAACAACGTCTTCTGTTAAGGGAAAAAAGTAATATTCATGTGTGCCTGGGAACGCGCTGCTCGGGAACATCCACTTCGGCTGTCGTCTGTGCGGTAGTTGTCTGTGTTGCTTCCTTGGCCACCGGGCCGGATGTGTGCCTATAAATAGACACGCAATTTCGTGATGTATCCACTGGGTTACTGTTGCGATGTGGCCTGGCATTCGATCAATCGATGTCGTTTCGACGTAATGGCGATGGGCGGGCGACGCTTGGGAGGAAAATTATGTAATTTCCGTTGAATTTCAACGGATATCCTGTTGGCGCTGGTAATGGTTTTTTTTTTAAGTAAATTGTTTATTCCCTCGTACCTACTCGGCGTCGCTTTGTTGCGTCCCCATTTTCTCTCCTCTGCACGGCTTCCTGTCGTGGGGAGGAAGACGAGTTCGAGGAAAGTTAAATTATTAAATTTCATGTTAAAGTGTCATTTCAGTTGATGGCTCGAGGAAAACTGACGTGTGCGGCACTACTGGGAAGGCTCTTTCATTCCGTCGTTTCAACTCATCAATTTGACTATTATTTGACCCAGTCAGACGGACGTCGTTACACGAAACACGTTGAATTTTAGGAAACAGGGCGTCGATTTGTTGTCAATCGAGATGTCGCGAGAACATTCGGTAAGTGAATGCGCAAACAAACCTGAATCTTATGTCATCCGAACAATGTTCGCTTCCTAAGTGTTACCAATTGTTTGCAAAAGAACAAAAAGCAATTGTATGATTTCGGGCCAGAAATGCTTGAAGCGATGGGTGAAGAGCGCGTTTTATACCTTTCTCGCGTCATGGAGGTGACATGGGAGCACAGAGACATCTCGCGTTTGGCAAACTGGAGCGAATATCTCACTTTTCAAAAACGTGGGGGACAAAAATGTTGATCCACAAGAAAAGCATATCAATTTTAATTAGTAGGTACCCCGGGAAGGAAGATTAAGAACGGCCACTACGGCCTTAGACATGAGCCAGAAAGCCATCGGATATAAAAGGGGTCTCCAACCTTGTATGACAAACTGGGAGTCTCCAACCGTACATGACACACTTTTATAGCTGTCATCAGACCTATCCCCCTATCCAGTGTTGTAGTACGTTGTAACTCTTTTCACTAGTCCTACTTATGCGCTGGCAATTCTCCAGAACCTTATCCTCCTGGACATCTTTAGTAAGCAAACAGTAACCCACTGTGGCCCAATTCAACACACTACCTCCACACTTTGCAGAGAACAACTTCCAAACCTTGATTCCGACCAGATGCCTGTGACAAGGTGGGACTACCCCTTTTTGTAAAGCCATATATTACACAGATGGGTCCAAGATAGACGGTAAAGGAAGAAGTAGCTTTTTTAAAGCTAAACAAATACGTTCGTCTACGAAATCACCGCTGAGTATGCCAAGTTGGAACATGATATATGTCTGCGAAGTCTGTATCCTTACGGATAGTCAAACAACAATTAACTCCCTCGCAGCGCTGTCTATAAACTCAAACGTAGTAGTCGACTGCGGTAAATATCTTGACGAGATATCCGAATTGGCAGAACTCAGCGAGCCGTCAGTGAGGCTTATGCTTACATTGAGACGGAAGCGGCTAAAATGGGTCTGGCGGTGAATGAGGGCAAAACGAAGTATATGCTGTCCTCAAAAAAGGACATACAACATCGACGTCTTGGACAGAGCGTCAAAATGGGCAGCAGAACCTTTGAGGTAGTCAGGGACTTCACTCACCTCGGCTCCGGAGTAAACTGCACTAATAACATCAGTACCGAGATCAAGCGTAAAATTACTCTTGCCAACCGCTGTTTCTTCGGGTTCAAGAGGCAATTGAGTAGTAGAGCCCTCTCCCGAAGAACCAAGTTGACTCTATACAAGACCCTGATCATCCCAATCCTGCTATACGGCGCGGAGGCATGGACAATCTCGAAGGCGGATGAAGAAGTCCTTGGTCTCTTTGAGAGAAAAGTTCTCCGCACGATCTTTGGTCCTGTTTGTGTTGACGGGTTCTGAAGGAGAAGATTCAATCACAAACTGTACGGGCTGTACACTGACATGAGTCTAGTCAGGCGTCTACGGATCCAACGCCTACGATGGCTAGGTCATGTAGAGCGTATGGACACCACAGCTCCGGCCAGAAGAATCTTCGAGTCCGAACCTGTCGGGCAACGCAACAGAAGACGCCCGCGTTTAAGGTGGCGCACCCAAGTGGAGAAGGACCTCAACCAACTTGGTGTGCGAAGCTGGAGACAGCTAGCCAGGGATGGCGCTAGTTGGAGAGGCATGTTGGTTGAGGCCCAGGTCCATCCCGGACTGTAGCGCCACACAAAGAAGAAGAAGAAGATATCCGAATTGTTCAACATTAGCCTGTGCAGGGTGTCACGCCACAGAGACATCCCAGTGAATTGTAAAGCTGAACTTGCTAAATATGCCACTGGACTGACCCGTTGATGGAAGCTCCTGTAAACCATGTACATACTTCTATAGCTACCATGCCTGATGGTTGATAAGAACATCAAAACAAATCTGACCTTATCTTCTATCAAAAATATCAAGTTGCCTGATCTCCCTATGGAGATCTAAAATTAGTACTGCAGGGGAAATAATGTCCAGACGCTGACGATTAGGCCTTCATTCAAAAAGACTAAGCACATTGACTCCAATGACTTCTGTGGAACTTGACTAGACGAGGATGAAGAGAAAAGCGGCAACTGACCTGCATTTGCCTCCACGTTGTCACTATGGGTTCCTACGTTTATGATAGTCTAATGTCCAATTTCACAGTCCAACCTTATCTGTTGGTTTAGCTATGTCCAGGATCGAATTCAAACTCAAAAGGATTTCGTTTTAAGGGTGGTTAACGTCAAGTCAAGGATTGAGTGTTATTGTGAACTATTGAATACACTAACCAAGTGAAACATGAACAAAATAGGGATTGTGATTGAAAACAAAAAAAACACTCCACACTCTATTCAAATGAGTGGCGATTTGCGAACACGAAGTTTCAGAAACAATTCTTTTGCAGCAAATATGAGCAATACGTTATATTTCTTGATATACAAAAATATTGAAACTGAATTATCGAGTTTTTCATCGACAAAAATTCTTAAACAAAAATATTTTAAGTTACTAATTAATGATTTGAAAGTTTTTCTCTGCGAGTCTATTTGCGAATTGCCAAGCTGAGATCGCAATCCACCACGACCAGAAAAATCGCAGTCAAGTGTCATTTTGCACCCGTAGTTCTTCGCAAATGAGAAAACTCCATATGAACGAGTTGTCAAAGTTTGCGAAGTTCGCAGTTCGTAGCGACTTCATATGAATGGACCTTAAGCCATGGCCATTTGTGGCTTATATTATACTATTTAAGTGGAATCCATCACTTAAGTTTTTCTTATAATTTGCGCGTGCTCATGGGGTTATTAATACCCTTAATTGTTTGGGATCAAGACACAGCACGGGGTGAATGTACAGAGGGAGAGAGGGGGACGAGGCACCTGTGCCCGTTGGTATTAAATATCTGCGGTATATAGTCTATGGGAAATATGGAAATATTGAGCTGGAAGAGCATTCCATATTCGTGTGGGGGGGCTAAAAAACGAGTCTCTAAATTTCACTGTGCGTCCGAAAGTAGGCTTAAGGGTGAACTGATATGCATTCCTGGCGAGACGTGTATTGCGGGTGAATTCACTTGAGCTGAGTTTGTTGAAATAACGATAAAACACGGACAAAGAAGACATGGTACGTCTATGTTCGAGTGAGTCTAATGAACCCGCGATATCTATGTCTCCTATAAGTTTTATCGCCGCTTTTGGATTCTATCTAGTAGGTGCAGGGAGGTCTTGGAGGCACCAGACCAGATATGAGTGCTGTACTCAAGCTTAGGGCGAATATGCGTCTTGTAAATTAAAGCCAAATCAGAAGGGGTGAAATATTCCTTGCATCGATTAAGGAAACCTACACATTTCGTAGCAGTTTTGGCGACCTCGAATATGTGATGTTTTACAAGGAGGAAAGTTATCCAGTTTCGTCGATACAAGCACCATTCATGGATAATGCCTGATTATCAGGGTTATCGCTTTAGAGACAGCAGGCAGCATTGAATTCCACTCAGTTGTTCTTCCCACAGTTAATTATGCTGTCCAGATCGGAATTCAATGTGCTTGACATACGCTGCCGTTCCAATACTACGTCCGATGGGCAGGGTCGTGAATTTCGGAACGAATATGAAAAGCTGAAGGTGCTGTCATCAGCGAAGGAGTGGATTGAATTAGAAGTGGCAGACAGGAGATCATTTATAAAAATGAGAAAGAGTGTCGGAGACAGAACTGAGCCTTGTGGGACACCAGCATTTATTCTGTGGATTTCAGACTTGAACCCATCCAAAACAACTTGGATTGAAGGGTTCGAAAGGTAGATTCTAAAACATAGAAGCAGAGGCTCATCAACACCATGAGCACGCATTTTCGACAAAAGAGCCTGATGCTAAACTCTGTCAAATGCTTTAGAAATATCAAGCGCAACTATCTTGCTTTCGCCTGCATTTTGCAAAGATTGGTTCCACTTTTCGGTGAGATAAGCAGTCAAATCACCAGTGGACCTGTTGCTGCGGAAGCCATACTGTCGGTCATTAAGAAGCTTTCGCGATTCAAGATATTTCATGAGCTGACGATTTATCAGACCTTAGAAAGAAGGGACGTAAGTGCTATGGGTCGGTACGCGGTGGGTGACCAAGATTCGCCCTTTTTAGGGACGGGTTGGACAAATGCTGGTTTCCATCTCCTCGGCAAGAGACCTGAAGGGTAGGAAAGATGAAAAAGCTTACGCAGTGGTTTTGCCAGCGAAGAAGAACACCTCTTCAGAAGTACTGGGGGAATACCATCCGGGCCAGCGGATTTGTGCACGTCGAGATCTTTAAGTACCCTTACAACTGTACGAGTGCGGAAGTGAATTTGTCCCATAGAATCTGACAGTGTTGAGCTGGCTGCAAAAGACACCGCAAGCAGATTGGCTTTGTCCAAAGAGCTGACATCTGGGATGTTATTGTAAATGAGCGTGGGAATTGAGGACGAGGCGGAATTCCTTATGTTTTTAACAAATGACCAAAAGCTGTTGCTACCTGGACAGCAGTTACAAATTTGATTAACGAATGGAAAAGTAAACTTAGTCTAAACCAGTGGAAATGTGGTCATGGTCCTAGGGAATCCAAACAAGGAAATGCTCCCTATCAATAAGGATAGCATAGGAAGGAGAACAAGCTTTCTGGCCACGGCTGTTTGAAGACAATGTTTGTCGGCAATGCCTCTAAGAGGATGAAACTTCTGAACACATCTCATGGGAGATACATACTTCAGTGGAATTAGGACTAACTTTCCTTTATGAAGAGCACAATGGACCAGTCTTGAGTCTGAGTTGTCCAGTGTAGCATGAATATCATCATTCATGAAGGAAGCAGTATGTCTTTTGATTTCACTCCCATTCTTCGGTA
The DNA here is from genome assembly GCA_916610145.1 of Eristalis arbustorum. NCBI lineage: Eukaryota > Metazoa > Arthropoda > Insecta > Diptera > Syrphidae > Eristalis > Eristalis arbustorum. Next base: position 86,938,953 of record OU744316.1, on the reverse strand, counting down.
CATAGGTCTGTCTTGGTCGCGATGTAGTTGGCTTCACGGCATAGGTTGTCACAAGAAAAAAAAAATTGGACATTCCACATCACATTGAGCAGGACCTGAAAAGTGAGTTTCGGCACACCAGCCAACCTCACCTGACTTATGGTCTATTGACAGGTGTATCATTCAGGAGGGTATTCGCAGGTATTCGCTTGCTGAACTTGACTTAACTTGTCTTAAGTTTATTGTGGTTTGGTCTCAACTCTTCTCCACAACGAAACATTGCCACAGTTTGAACGATAGACGAGTCTCCATCGCCGCCCAATCCCACCCCTTTAAAACGCCCCTCTAAAGATGAATGCCGCTGATTTCTATTCGCCCCAGAGCCACCACTTTTGCAATTCAAATTGAAAACGTTCAATTCACACCCCATTAAATTCCTACACGTACATTGCCCACCGCACCCCCTCATGCAAATCCCTCTGCCAACGCACTCCACCCCAAACCCGAGAACACACACTTGATCAGCCCTGTTTGTCAGCATTCTCTTAAATCAAGCATCGAACAAGAATTCTTCGTTTTTTTTTTTTCTTAATCAAATCAAATCAACCACGGCATCTAGACAAGGACTTTAAGAACCGAATCAAATCTCCATTCATCCCCTTCGTCGGAACGCTGCCGTTCCACATCACTGACGACTTTCCCAAGAATTCGCATTCAAAGCCAGTCGCTTGGGGTTTTTCCAAAACTCTACCCACGCGTACGCCGGAGCTCGCCAAATTATTGAAGAATCTGGCACCCATAATCCCCCACGACATTGGCAGTGATTTGGAATGCTTGCTGCTTCGGGTGATTCCCAAGAAGAGAATAAGACAGCCTCACCCCCGGCCGCTGCCGCATCAGTCAAAAATGTATACGTACGAAGAGGATGGTCGCATGTGTGTGTGCTGGGAGCTTTCACGGAAAACGATTATACACACATCAAGCATTTCTATTTTTTTTTTTCTTCAGACCATTTAGGGATTATAGCGAAACAAGAAACGAGGATATATCCTTTCCACACCCACGCCCCATGCATACATTGTGGCACACACTTGGGCACCTCGCAGTCTCATCCTCCATCCATCCGCCATCCGGTCCTCCTGCCCGTTCGTCTGCTCGTCAATTTTCTTTGTTAACAATTTCACAAGTGTTCAGCGAAGGCTGTGTGCTTAGGGATCCAAAATGGGTTTTTTTCCTTCATTTTTTTAACGAGAAAATCGATACCCCACGAGCTGGGGGGGCAAATTTTTCAAACGTTTTAACGAATTAGTCCTAGAGAGTTCACCGGGAGCCACTCTCGAGGCACTCGCACTCGTGACTCGGCATCAATCCGCCTTCAAATGTAACCAAACGAGCAGAGAGTTGGAGCACCGCCGAGAGCGAATGGGAAAACGGCAAATGTCGAGAAAAGTTTTGTTCGGGAACTTTTTTGTTTTCCACTACTAAGTGGGATAAGAGGGAAAGCGGCAACAGTGGGGAGGACAGAGCGGACGCATACACGTCCCCGAACAAGGTGCGAGCGAAGGTGGATGTTGTTGGCGTGGGTGGTTGGTTGGTTTATGGTACATGTGACGCGGAGGTTTTGGATTATTCTGTGTCCCACCTGAACGCCGCTGCATTTTTGTTTCCATAATCTATTGGATCATCTTTTTGGATTACTGAGGAAATTGTTTATTTTTTTCGAAGATCTATATAAATGATCCATCATATCCTGGGTTGGATGAAAACAATCATTTAAGCCAAGTATTGGGTGGGAGTCGTTGTCTGAAATAAATTTGATTTTTCGGAGCTTTTTCGGAGTAATTTTGAATTAACTTAGATGATGTTAAAAGGTAGTCCAACATTGATTATTACTCATCCTCATCATTTTTGAACCCGCATGATCCATTAAAGAGGTTTCGGGGCATTGCAGATCTTCAGACCTGTCTTTCCCTCTGCCATCGAACATGCACAGGCGCAATTAAGCGAGTTTTTGGACTTGGTGCAACCACCTTGTCTGCCAAGGGGACGAGCTCCTGAATCACATTTAAGGCACGCCTCGGAAGACATGATGATTGGGACATTCGTGCCACGTGTTCAAACCATCGACGCATAGCCCTTTCGGAGAAGTACCCGCTGAACATTGAGTTCCCGGCGTACTGCCGTGTTTCTCACCGTATCCCAGTGAGTAACTCCCACAGCAGCACGAAGACATCTCATCTTGGCAGCTTGTATTCGCGATCTTAATCTTTTGGTCAGTACGTAAATTGCATGACCATAGGTGAGAGCTGGAAAAAATCCTGAGTTGAAAACCGCTAACTTGGCTATGACACCAAGCTGCCAAGCTGTTTCAATTTTAATCCAGCTTAGCCAATCCTATAGGGAAGCTCAGCATTACTCCTCCCATCATCCGTGCAAAAGATCACGAGATACTTGAACTTCTAAGCCTGCCTCAATAGGACTCCACATTGAACAGGCGTCTTGCAAATCATCATAATCTCCGGCTTGTTCACGTTGACCTTCATCCCGCGCTGGAGTTCCGTCTGGGAGGATGACAAAATCGTCTGCAAAAAGCAGATGGCTCACCCTCAACTCTCCCATTGTGAAACACTCCTCGCCTCGTCTACTCAGTAACATTCAATCCATATACCTGATCAAGCTAGATGACAAGACGCACCCCACGGTAAATGGTGTTGATTTAGCACCGTTAAACAGAACACAGCTGGCCCTCCAAAGAGGCCCCTCAATCTCGTTTTAGGCCAAGTGTTGGGTGGTAGTCGGTGTCTGAAATAATTTTAATTTTTCGGAGTAATTTTAAAGCAACTCAAACTCCTGCAGAAAGCTCCAGAGATTACCTCGAGGCACTGGGTCGTTTGCCTTCTCCAAATCTACAAAGCAGCTGCAGATTAGTTTGGCATATAGAAGCCTCCTCGGGTACCGTTCTTGGGATAAAAAGCTCGGTTGTGACTTTCCCTGGGCGAAAGCTGCACTGCACATTCGACCACATCTCTAGAGCGCGCCTTTAACACTTCAGACAGTTGTGCTCCGTAAATGGAGCAATCTCATATGTCCCTTTTTATGAAAAGAAGAACAGCCACTCTTGTTTGCCAATCGCAAGGCGTCTACAGGTCACCGTAATGAGAGCCACTAAACTCCCTCTTGCCCCATTGCCTTAAGCCTTTCTGGCCGGATCTCATCCACACCGGCGGATTTGCCCACTTTTAGCGATTCAATCGCCAAAATCACTTCCACTACCGTTGGAATATTCTTCACCCTACTCAAGACCCGCAATCCCATGTTCTGGATTGAGTAGCACCGAAAGGCGTAATTTATTCCCCTCATTGCAAAGCAACACACCGCCCTTCGATTGTGTTGGATTTTCTTCCTCTGAGTTGACGAATAGATTGCTAGAATACTTTTCTCGCAGGTCTGTGGTCGCTTTCCAGCTTCTCGCGGAACTTCGAAGTCAATTTGAAAATTCTTCATGACTCGGTGTACCGGTCACGAGGAGCAGAGTCCCCTAAGAGAAGCCAGTGTCTGTAGGACCTCTTCTCCACTCTGATGGCTTGAACTCCAGGTGTTTTAAACCGCGCAGTTGTTTTCTCTTTTCCTACCATCAATCGCCACTCCAAGCCACTTTTATTCACAAACGTCCCGTGCAGAGGTAATGACGGCTGTAGAAAACGGAAGAATGGCGTTCTCTTCGATCAAACCTTTCCGATGTGTGCCTCTTCTCGTCGCTCTGTAGTTCCTCCCACCGAATTCATGTAGCCAATCGTGGTTTGCGCCTGGCAGAAACTACTCTATCAGTGAAGTTCAGAGTACACAACACCAGGTGATGAACAGTTGACAGTTAAGCCCCTCGCATCACAAACCACCCGTTGCATTACAAACTGCTCATAAGTTTACAATGATAAAAGAGCCAAGGAGGGCCTAGCGGCTGAGCTTTTTAAGGCGCCAGGTAAAATGGTCGTAAGAAAGCATGCTATATGAATGAAATCCAGCATTGTTTGCCCGATCCAGAAAAAATAATAAAACTGCCCTCACTATAGACGCATCAGTCCTCTAGACGTCGCGATAAGATTCAATCTGCCGTTCTGAGTCAACGCCTAAAAACATTCGTCAACAACCTTGTCGATTCATACCAGCGTGGCTTTGGGTCAAGACAATCCACCATCGATCAAATATTCACAACGGCAGAATTTGGAGAAAACCCAGGAGCAACAAATTCATACCCACCACATTTTCATCGATTTTAAGGCCACGCATTTTTTTTTTTTTTCTTTCAATTTATTTACTTACATGCTAGACAAAAATGCTTAAAACTAGCTTAAATAACTTAGCAACCATTCTTACACCTAACCTACTGACCCTATACGAGTACTCTAAGCTAATATGATCTTACGTTAATTGTGCCTTTCGGCTTATGGAATGTTTTTTTCTTTTTATTCTGTCTATGGACAATCTGCTTTTGTTTGTTTGTTTGGCCAAGAAAACTTCAAAAATAAAAAACTTGGCTTTCCTTGTCTATCTTAAAGTAACTTAACCTAGCATTAAAACTTAAGACTATCTTAGCTATGTCCGTAACAGTACGGACACGTGCACCACGGCGTATATGCTATGTATATGCCTAGCATATATAATTTATACGCCGTGGTGCACCTTTTTTTTAGAATTTTGTAGTTTTTTTTTTTTTTTTTTTTCTTACGAACTAACTTAAAACCTATGTAAGTTGGCCACTATGGTCAACTATCTGTGTCTCGTTATGTTAAGAAGCTAGCGGTGGCGGGAACTGGTTTTGGTGTAACCACCAATAAAATTGCCGTTCTTTGGCAGACTCTCCCCTGTCTCGAGCAGAGATCGCTCTACTGAACCGGAGGAGATCCTCGTGACTGCGAGCGACGTCCCGTTCATATTGAAGTCGCCTGTCCACTGTTCGGCGTACGACGTGGAAGATTACAGGACATCCGTGTGGATCCTGTATTAGGCCAATTGTGTCGAGATAGAGGAACGCCTCGGGAGGAATAAAGCCGGTAAAGCGCACTCTCTCATGGTACATAACGTTGGGGTAGTAAGCCCCAAAGATCAGACTGTTGGACGAAGTCATAGCTCGTGCAATATGCCTTCTGGTCAGCTTGATAATAAAATTATCTATTCTGTTGAGGTTTGCCTCGTTGTACAGGACCTCATTGGGATAGTACTTCTTGTACTCAGACTCGGGTGTACGATACAAACGGAGACAAGTCCGAAGACATTGTCTCTCGAACAGCCTCATCTTTTCCATCTGGGAAGGACTCACGTTGAACCACAGTGGACAACCGTACGCCATAATTGGCCGGATGAGGGCCATGTAGCAGATTACCTTCACCCTGGTATCAAGTTGGCTGCTGTAAAACAACCTCCTTGCCACAGCAAAGGCCTTTTTAGCTTTGGCCAGAGCAATATCTATATGTTTGTCAAAATACAGATATTGGTCCAACCAAATGCCAAGATACCTAACTACACTTTTCACATCTAAAGGGCGTCCCTGTGGGTCAACAATGCCGAACTTACGCCAGTTTGTGCGCGTATCCCATGATGCCATGTACAGCGGGGTTCTGAAAAGGATACTTTCACACTTCCGGAAGTTGATAATCAACTTCCAGTCGTCGCAAAATAGCTGAATTTGATCGAAGTCACCTTGCAGCAAGATATTTATTTCTTCGACCTTCGGACCTGATCTGTACGCCACTAAATCGTCGGCGTACGCAATTAAGTGCGGCATTGAACCTACCAGATCTGCAGTGAATATTGAAAACAGGATCGGCGAACCAACCGCTCCCTGTTGTAGACCGTTTTTGATGTCAAAGACCGTTGAAGAAGTTACATCGCCACTTTTCACGATGAACTTTCTACCTGTTATCATGTCATAGATCATGTACAGCAGTGGTTTACTTATGCCTAGCCTGACCAGCTTGAGGAAGAGGCCCTCCAACCAAACGGTGTCGAACACTTTCTCCCAGTCAATCAAGCAAGCACCCGTGCAATGCTTCTTGTCTTTATTCCATTGAATGTCGGAGACTAGTTTAGACGCGGCATGTATGGTTTCATGCCCCGCCCTGAATCCGAACTGGTTGTCCGGTATGATATTATTTTCCTCAACCCATTGTTTCAGAACTCGAATAACTATCTTTTCAAAAACCTTGCTTATGCAAGGAAGAAGACTGATCGACCGAAGGTTTGTCGGGATAGATCTATCTTTGTCCCGTTTAGGGATTGGTTGCACCACAGCTGTCTTCCAATGTTTTGGGTAATATGCATTTAAAGAGAAGCTATACAGCGCATAGCCTAGTTTTGGTATGCCTGCAAAAACTCGATTGTATACGATGCCAACCGAGACCTTTGATGCCAGAAAAGCACTCAGACAAGGCAATGCGTCTGTCTGCTTCCTTTCCTTTGCCAGGACTGGATATTCGGTGTTGGATAGATTCTTCTTCTTCCTTATCTCTACAGCTCCTGTAAAGGTCGTTGTGTGGTATGTTCAGGCGTGATGCATGCGTGCCTATGGCACAGTGTCCGCTGAGGCTCCCAATAGTGTTGGCACCTTATTAAGACTAAAACTGATCAGTGATTTTGACATTTTTTTTATTTAGTGTCGACTACAGGGCCGTGGCTATTGTTCCAGTTTTCAGAATGAGCCTACGTGCTCTAAATCTATCTAGGTCTTCATCTTCTGTTTTTCTTCTCATAGACCTGAGCGGGTAAGGATTGCCAGGGATGCTCTAAGCTCGGCTCCCTTTGTTGTCGCCTTGAATGTCAGTATGGCCAGGTACCCAGCACAGGGTCACCGACAGTGTTACTAGAGGTTAAAGTATTTATGAGTCCCAGAAGCCTAAAAAACGAGTAATTCAGAAAAGAAGTGAGTCCCAACAAAGGTTGGAGGTCTTAATACTAAACTGTATCATTCAGACTCAAGATTGATCCAATGTATTGATCCAATGTACTACAATTCCGTGGGAAGACCAGAAAGTGCTTCTGTGATGAAGGCACCAGCGCTGAAGATCTGCCACCTGATCCAAGCAAAGGTCGGACAGCGACAGAGGAATTGCTTTGTCGTGTCGTCGTCCTCTGTACAGGCGTCGCAGTGGGTATTTTCGCTTATACCAATCACATTTAATTGTTGTGGCTCGTTATTGCACAGTAGTTTCTGTCAAGGGACACCAAGAATGCCGCTTGGTCGGTCTACATCCTTGAGAGTCATGCCAACTACGATTATGTTCCCGAAGAGGCCCAACCATCAATGGAAGCTCTAACCACAGACGCAGGCCTGAGAAAATTTCCTCTGATCCTTGTCTAGTAAGTTCGTCGTCGATCTCAGTTCCAGCGATTCCTTGGTGCCCTGAGATCCATATGAGTTTTTGTGAATTTTGACAGCCATTTGGATTGCATAGCACAGGACCCGTCATTGGTCTTGGAGCCATTCATGAAGATACGACTACATTCCATTCCTGACTCGAAGTCTGGCCAGAGCCATTCCTGGGTGCAGTACTAGTCTTCTTCTTCTTCTTGTGGCGCTACAGTCCGGGGTGAACCTGGGCCTCGGTCAACAATCCTCTCCAGCTGGCACGTTCTTTAGCCAGCTGCCTCCAATTTCGCACTCCAAGTTGGTTGAGGTCTTTTTCCACTTGAGTGCGCCATCGGGTTCGTGGTCGTCCTCTATTGCGTTGTCCCACTGGCTCGGAGTCGAAGACTCTTCGGGCTGGAGCAGTGTTGTCCATGCGCTCTACATGGCCTAGCCATCTTAGGCGTTGAATCCGTAGACGCCTGACTAGACTCATGTCGCTGTACAGCCCGTACAGTTCGTGGTTGAATCTCCTTCTCCAAGAACCTTCAACGCAAACAGGACCGAAGATTGAACGCAGAACTTTTCTCTCGAAGAGACCAAGTGCGTCTTCATCCGCTCTTGAGATAGTCCAAGCTTCCGCGCCATACAGCAGGACAGGGATGATCAAGGTCTTATATAACGTGAGCTTGGTCTTTCGAGAGAGGGCTCTACTACTCAATTGCCTCTTGAGCCCAAAGAAACAGCGGTTGGCAAGAGTTATTCTGCGTTTAATTTCAGTACTGATGTTGTTCGCACTATTTACTTGGGAGCCAAGGTAGACGAAGTCGTTCACTACCTCGCAGTTGTAGCTGCCTATGGTGACGTTCTGACCGCGTCGTCGATGTCGTGTGTCCTTTCTTGATGACAGCATATACTTTGTTTTGCCCTCATTCACCGCTAAACCCATTTTTGCCGCCTCCGTCTCAATACAAGCAAACGCTTCATTGACGGCTCGCTGAGTTCGGCCAATCACGTCAATATCGTCCGCGTATGCTAGCAGTTGAACGGACTTCTGGAAGATCGTGCCTCTAGTGTTGGCGTGTGAGTTTCGCACGATCTTCTCCAACACGATGTTGAAGAAGTCACATGACAGCGCGTCGCCTTGCCTAAAACCTTTTTTGACATTGAAGGTCTCGGTGAGTTGGTTACCGACCTTGATGGAGCAGCGAGAGTTCTCCATCGTCATCCTGCACAATCTGACGAGTTTGGCAGGGATGTCAAAACTAGACATGGCGTTGTATAGCTCGTCTCTATGCACGCTGTCATATGCGGCCTTAAAGTCGACAAATAGGTGGTGGGTGTCGATCTGCATCTCTTGGGTTTTTTCGAGGATCTGCCGTAATGTGAAAATTTGATCGATAGTGGACTTCCCAGGCCTGAAACCGCACTGATAAGGACCTATCAGGTTGTTGACGAATGGTTTCAGGCGCTCACACAGAAAGGCAGAGAAGATTTTGTAGGCGATGTTAAGGAGACTTATCCCCCGATAGTTGGCGCAGTCAAAGGGGTCTCCTTTCTTGTGGATCGGGCAAACGATACTGAGATTCCACTCGTCGGGCATGCTTTCCTCAGACCATATCTTGCAGATGAGCTGGTGCATGCGCCCAACCAGATCATCTCCAGCTGCCTTAAATATTTCAGCGGGCAAACCGTCCGCTCCAGCAGCTTTGTTAGACTTCTGTCTTGATATTGCTACCTTGACCTCGTCTAAGTCTGGGGGACGGTATTCGCGTCTGTCATCGTCCAGATTGGGTGGAACATTCTGCCTGACAGCGGTATTTTGGTCCTCATCGTCGTTTAACGGTCTGCAGAAATGATCTTTCCAGATTCTCAGTATCGACTGCGACTCTACTACCAGATGTCCATTTCCATCCCGACAGGCTTCTGTCCGAGTTTTAAATCCGTTGGATAATTGTTTTACCCTTTGATAAAACTCTCGGATGTCATTCCTGCCATAACACCTCTCCATCTCCTCGACCGCGCGCTTCTCATGCTCTTTCTTTTTTCTTCTGAGAAGCCGGTGCTCTTCCCTTCTCTTCTGTTCGTAGAGCTCACGAACAGCCCTCGTTGTTCGATGCAGCGTTGCCTTGTAGGCCTCTTGCTTGGCAGCATGTGCCTGCCTGCACTCGTCGTCAAACCATGGGTTCCTTCTGGGTGGTGTCGTGAAACCCAGCACATCAGAGGCAGCTTCTCTAATGGCGTTTTGACAACGGTTCCACTGTTCGTCGATTGTTTCGCCTGGCAGGGTTGGACTCTCTGAGAGCTTTAGGGAGACTCGATCGGAAAAGTTCCCAGCGATCGACGTCAAACTGTTTTGGTCTTGCTCTACTCCGTTGTACAATCGATATCCGAGTTCTGACCTTGGCTACAACAAGGTAATGATCCGAGTCGATGTTGGCACCTCGGAACGTTCGGACATCGAGGACACAGGAGGAGTGTCTGACGTCGATCGCAATGTGATCAACGTCAGACACATTTGATGGTTGACGGTTGATTGATCAGGGGACCGCCAGGTCCCTTTGTGAATGTTGAGGTGAGGGAACCGCGTGCTGGCTACAGTGAGGTTTCGCCCCGTCACGAAGTCCAACAGCCTGAGTCCATTGTCGGACGTGTTGTCGTGTAGGCTGTGTTTACCGACGACTCTAGCAAAGATTTCTTCCTTGCCCAGCTTTGCATTAAAATCTCCTAGAACGATCTTGGTGTCGTAGCTGGGGCATTGGTCGTATGTTCTTTCTAGGAGATCACAGAAGTCATCCTTGCTATCATCGTCTTTGTCCTCCGTTGGGGCGTGGGCGCAAATTATTCTGATGTTGTTGAATGTTGCCTTGATGCGGATTGTTGTGAGGCGTTCGCTTATGTATAAAGCTTAAGACTTCTTGCCTAAGTCTGCCTCGAACAACAAACCCGCATCCAAACAAGCGCTGCCTTCGCTCTTTGTAGCAATCGCCGTAGTATATATCGCAGTTTTTCATCCTCTTTTTGCCCGGCCCATCCCATCGCACCTCTTGGATGGCGGTGATGTCAGCCTTATAGGCTGATAGGGCCTCCGCAAGTTCATCGGCTGCACGTGGTCTGTTCAGTGACCTCACATTCCACGTGCAGAACCGAAAATCGTTGTCCTTGTTTCGTTGTCCATGGTCGTCAGCAGTAGGGTCATCCGTATCCGAGGCTTGTTGCCGTCTCTGAACTATTGCGAGTTTTACACGGTGGGGAAGTTAACCCCACGCGAAACCCCCGAACCTGGAGGACCGGGTCCTGGTTTAAACCCCCGGACAAGGGGTCGCTGCATACATTGGTTCACCTCTAAGCGGCTGCAGTAGAGGTTATCCAGAGGGCGCCGCGGGGAGGCTGTATGTCAACTTGACCTGTGCATTTACAGGGATCGTTGCTGGCATCTCGCCAAGTTGAGAGCAATCAACAACTTTGCCCTGGATGCACAGGCCCATGCCCTCAGTACTAGTGCAGTACTAGTATTCAGACATTTTTAATAAAAGCGTTCAGGATAGTCTCCGAGTTAGACTAAAGAAAATTAGTCCTTTTGACTCCGTCCGTCAATCTTACCTACACTTTGTCTGCAAGCTGACAAGCTTCGAAGTCAAGATGTCCGATGCTATGGCTCTAATTGCCTCTTGGCTCGGAGGAAATATAATTCGTTTTGTTGACTATATCGCCTTCTCGTAGCGCGAGTGGTGCTTCGTGTATGACAGTCACTTCAGCTTGGAAGACGCTACAGTCGTCTGTTAGTGCTAGTGATTTCCGCATAAGGCCCCTCTGCCTGTTTTTTAGGCGTCGGTATACAAAGAGCTCTCCATCTATTGCCACTATATGCTCTTCGCATTGTTTCCGAAGGTGAAAGGTATCTTCCGAAGCTAGTGTCGGAGGCAGGTAGTCTGTTCGGCTAGTATGCTGAGCTGGTGCTCGAACACTGCGTGACCATATGGTTTGTCTCTCCAAAGACCCGCCTCTCTGAAGCCGATGAGGCTGTGCTGTTGCTGCAGAATAGATCGAGGTGGTGAATGAATATGATGGCTTCGAGTGCCATCGTGGGTGTTTCTCTGAGACAACCTGTTATACATAGGCAGGCCGATCTTTGTATTTTTGTGATCGGGATAGGTCTTACAACCATGGTAGTTTTCCCAAAGGCACCTTTGCACGTACAGATTGCTAGATATTGCTTCGTTATAGGTCCTCCGTGTTAGCCTTCCATAGTGGTTTAGAATGGGGTACGGCACCAAGGTAGGTGCCTTACCCCAGGTAGGTCTCTCGGATGGTAGACGCCATCCGATCCATAGAGGAGTTAATACTGAGTCTCACGCTCGATAGCAAACTAAATTGGAAGCTGAATTTCCAGGAAAGGGTCAAAAAAGCCTCTTCAGCCCTTATTAGCTGCAAAAAGGCCATTGGATGCCAATTGGGCCTACAACCACGCATCGCTCACTGGATTTACACCTCTATCGTCAGACCGACACTTTTATATGGTGTCTCAGTTTGGTGGACAGCACTAAACAAGGCTATCAACTGCAATGCACTCAATCGAGTACGAAGACTGGCCTGCCTGTGTATCAGCGGGCCACTGAGATGTACTCCGTCAGCCGCACTGAATATTCTCCTCCATCTTCCACCATTGGAAATATTCGGGAAACAAACTGCACCAAGCACAGTCTTGAAACTCAAAACACTTCGATTGTGGTCCGAACTCAACACTGGCCACTCAACCATTCTCAAGGAATTTATCTTCCTTCCTAGCGACACTGACCGCCTACTACCCCAGGCCATCTTCGGGAAGAAATTCTCAATCAGTATTCCTTCCAGATCGGACTGGATATCAAACGCTGGATGATCCTCTGCGCATTTTCACAGATGGATCGAAGACAAGCAAAGGGGTGGGTGCGGGTGTCTAATCTCAAGGCCTCAACATTGCTATCTCCGTGAAGCTCCCTGATCACTGTAGCGTTTTTCAGGTCGAAACCATAGCGATTAAAGAGGCGCTGTCATGGCTCAAAAACAACGTGATATCAAAAAGGGATAACACCATCTGTTCCGATAGTCAGGCCATCTGATCCGATAGTCAGGCCGACAATATCATGTTTTATTTAAGGCTGTCTCTTAACGAGATGGCTGAGCATTCCAACATTCACCTCATGTGGGTGCCGGGACACTGTGGAAACTGCAGAGCCGATGAGCTCGCCAGGTATGGTACATCCTCATCTCCATCAATGCTACAGCCTACCATCTTTAAAAGATTCACACAATTAAAACCACTAATGACAAATGGCTAGAAGGCACCACGTGCCTTATAACAAAAGAAATCTGGCCATCACTTAACCTAAAACGGTCACTCAGTCTACTTAGACTCAGCAAGCACTCATTAAGAACCCTCATTGGAGTCATAACCGGGCACTATGCAATTGGCACTCATGCTCGCAGGATGGGTGCCCCATATAATGATTTTAGCAGAAGTTGCATGGATGAAGAGGAGGAAGAAAATGCTCATCACCGTTTCTGCTCTTGTAGTGCTCTTGCCAGTCGTACGTTCCTGTACCTAGGAGCCTACTATTTCAGCGGCCGTAACGACCTAATAGTGCCAGCATCGCTTCATTGGCAGCACCTACTGGTTCCAGGGTTAGGAGAAGTCAATCCGCGTGGTATCACAATTGGCCTAGCCTGGCCTAAGTGTGTCTGCCCTTTAGCAGTCAGCCACTACAACCTAACCTAACCTAGGTTGGTTGCTGTCTTTCTGAGTTTGAGTTTGGCTCCCTTGATATTTGGTATAATTGTGATAAACAAAGCCCTCTCTCTAACCAGCAAAGGAACCACCTTCTTCTTCTTGTGGCACTACAGTCCGGAGTGAACCTGGGCCTAAACCAACAAGCATCTCCAGTCAGTTCGTGGCTCAGCATGCTGTCTCCAGTTTCACAGTCGAAGTTGGTTGAGGGCCTTCTCCACTTGAGTGCGCCATCGGGTTCGTGGTCGAGATTCAAAGGACGTTCCAACAGAGTCAAAAGTGGACGCTCCTGGTTGCATTGAGAGGAACATTTTTCGTGTGCTTTTGTGGACATAGATGACGACGTACGGGCTGTTCAGCGACGTCGAACTATCCAGAAGAGTGGCGATCCAACGATTGAGGTTGCTTGGTCATGTAGAACGGAGGGAAACTAATGTGCTCCGGTCGGGAAAGTCTTTGTATCCATCCTGGTCCATTTCCTCTCGCATCGTTGGCATGACTTCAAGGAGTAGACTTTGTTGGTTTCCGTTTTCCAGATCTGTGCTTTTAACTTCTTCCTTAGTGGCATTCGCAAGCCTGCCAATAAATAGTGGGTTCGTTAAACTCAAATTACTCAGTTTACTCCTGTACAAATAACATCAGTACCGAGATCAAGCGTAGGATAACTCTTGCCAACCGCTGTTTCTTTGGGCTCAAGAGGCAATTGAGTAGTAGAGCCCTCTCCCGAAGAACCAAGTTGACTCTATACAAGACACTGATCATCCCAATCCTGCTAGACGGCGCGGAGGCATGGACAATCTCGAAAGCGGATGAAGAAGTCCTTGGTCTCTTTGAGAGAAAAGTTCTACGCACGATCGTTGGTCCTGTTTGTGTTGACGGGTTCTGGAGGAGAAGATTCAATCACGAACTGTACGGGCTGTACAGCGACATGAGTCTAGTTAGGCGTCTACGGATCCAACGCCTACGGTGGCTAGGTCATGTAGAGCGTATGGACACCACAGCTCCGGCCCGAAGAATCTTCGAATCCGAACCTGTCGGGCAACGCAACAGAGGACGCCCGCGTTTAAGGTGGCGCACCCAAGTGGAGAAGGACCTCAACCAACTTGGTGTGCGAAACTGGAGACAGCTAGCCGGGGATCGCGCTAGTTGGAGATACAGGTTGGTTGAGGCACAGGTCCACCCCGGACTGTAGCGCCACACAAAGAAGAAGAAATCAAACTCAAAATTGTAGGCCATTCATACATCGACAGACATTGTCAGTGAACAGATTTAACGTTTCGGAGTTTTCGGAGTAAACTATGCCACTCATCTGAAAACAAGCCATTCTTTCGAACTTTCGGAGTAGTTGGACCGTCATTGATCCTTCCACCGATGAACATGGCCTGGCTTGATAGTTTGCCAACTGAGACAAGTTTGATGGTCCTTTACGTCGCAGGATTTGCAAACGTGAGCTCTTTTTGTAACAGAATTCCACCACCAAATGCGAGTGTAATCAAGAACCCTACCCTTTCGCAACTGCAACCACAAGACCCAGTTGCCAACGGAATGCAAGCACAAACTACAAACTACATGATTGGCTATGCACCGCAATTGAACAAAAGTGCAATCTAACGCAATCCAAGCCAGTGCCACGATGAATCGTTAGCAAAATCAAGACTTTACGCAAGAGACCACTAATGCTGTGGGCACGCTAATGATTACCGTGCACATTTCCGAGCCGAACGGCTTCTCTCTCTATCTCTGTCCGCGGGTAATCCCTTCAGAGCACACCACTCCTCCCATCTCCTCCCACTTTTTGATGCGAATCGATTGCAGAACTGCGTCACCGCTCATCAGTCCCCCGTGCCCAAGTGTGAGCCATGCAATGCATGCTCGCACACAATCCGGCAACATTTAGCAATCAACTCGGTTAACCCGGATACTTCCGCAACTCGACTGCTGTTCGGGAAGGATGTGTTAACGAACGGGAACGCGAGGACGCCGACGCCGACGCCGCACGAACGGCCCACTACCCTTGCCGCCTGCTGTCAGCGTGTTGACACGTGCGAACAGCATAAAAGCGGAACAGTTTCCATTGTTTGGCCCCGAGCACCAGGCCTATGTGTCGTGCTGAGGCCATGGGGTGCCGTGCCGCCGTGCTGGATGGCTATGTTATGACACTAAGCCGATGTAATGTTGCTTGGCGTGGATGTGTGTGCGGCCGGGCTGTGTTCGTTATGCAATCACGTTTGAAGCACATAACGAGAGCTAACCCGGTTCTTGGTGTTTTGTTTTGCGTTTGCTCGGGCACTTTCCTTTGTTGCCCGGCATCCGTGCGGACGGGAGCGGTGTGGTAATGGTGATTAGGAGCCCCGGCCGTGCTCCGGAAGGCCGGAAGGGTTTGAAAGAATGCGCCCGGGACGGGTGGTGCTAATTGAAGGATGTACTCGTGCATGCGATCCGCGGATGTTGACAGTTTGCCTAGGCAACTGGGACGGCGCCTTTGAGTTTGATGGCCTTTTTTCGGATTTGAGTTGAAGTTTTATTGCTTTGGGATTTGCCACGTCAAAGACACTGTGATTCAGAGCCTCGTGCTGGCGGCTTTATGGAGTCCTTGACGATGCCACAGGGGATGACTGTGAAATGGCTGCGAATGGTTCAAGGAACGTGGTGGATCTTGCCGCTGACAGGGGAGTCGCAGTCCCTGCCTGTCCTAGACGTCATCTAGCGGATGTCACTTTCGTTTCGCCAGCTCCCTGCAGAGTGAACTAAATCCAGGCGACTTCACTTGCCCCCTGTGAGCCAGTCCCCATGTCATCCCAGCAACTTCCGCCCCACTTGCAGTGTCACTCATCGCGTGACACACAAATCCAGTGCCCCCAATCCAGCAGACAAATCTACTTTGGTTCCTTCGAAACAAAAGCATCCAATCTTCCCGCTGAAAGTCGCTTCCCTGTCCTTTTCCCCACGATTTCGCTGCGAGTCGCTTCTGTTGACGAACAGCTGCCGTGCTCACTGGGACGTGTACTCAGCTCAAGTGATGCCGAACGTCGTCGTCGTCCTCGTGTATCTTGTCAGAATCCATCGAGTCGCACGGTGTACGTGACTTAAATGAGGAAAGAAAAAAAAGAACTGAGCCTACCTCAGCGCACATGAGTGACGATGAACAACACACTCAATCGGTTTATGTAGTACTTCTGTTTCCTTGGGAATTTTTGTGTGTGTACACAGGTACACAGGCCCACTCTCATCGCGGATAAGCTCAGAGTTAATCGGCTTAAGTCAGGAAGCAGGAACCAGTATTGGCAAATGACTTACATTTTCCATGATGAGAGCTCGGGGGGACAAAAATAAACTGCAAAATCCAAAATGAACAACACTGGCTGCGATAGGGGCTGGAAACAGTAACGATTTTTTGGGGTGGGATGTACAGTCTGGGGGGCAAGTATGTGGTTATGATTGCTAGTTAGTATGATTCATTTTGACTAACGACAATCGAGTTGTTATAAGATGGGAGAAATCGCAGGTTTTTAATTTCTGCAATGTAGACAAATTAAACATTTTCAAAACGACTACACACTCCCATCTCGACTTTGAAACTCCCTGCGAATGTTATTTTCTGTCAAGGGAGGAGTAGATGACATGTGAACAAGCGCGGCCAATTTCTCTGAACTGTTAAACATGCACTGCTCCATTAGAATTCTTGAGTACAGCAGCGGTTTTCAAGCGGAGGTCCTGGTAGTCGAGGAAGCAGCCAGAATGATATCATTGTTGGAAATACCAGACTGATACCATTCTGATTGACAGTCGGAACGTCATTAAAGCACTATCAAGTCCAGGCTGGTCGTGTGTTGCCACGCAGAGCTCAAGGTTCTTAGCACGCATCACTCAATTACTCTATGCTAGTTTCTAGCTCACACTACCAGCAATGAAGCAGCAGATGACCTTGCCTAGGATGAGACCGAAATAGACTTATCACAGGCAATCCTGGACATTCCCCCTCCATTGGTGGATGTCAATAAAAAAGTGCTATCCTATCGTTCATAAACGGTGGAAGAATATAACCTTTCCAGGTGGTCTAGAAATGCGAATAAAATTTGATCTTAACCAAGACTACGTCTGTAAAAGGAGAAGATACTCTTCACTATCTATGTCATTGTCCAAAATTTAGCCAATTGGGAACTAGAACTCTGGGAGAATACTTCTTCCAAGATCTAATAATAAAATAATATGGGTGGCGCTACAGCCCATAGAGGGCCATTGCCTAGCTTCTCAGCAACCACTTGTGTTGTGCGTGCTATTGTTCTCCCACGAGTGGAAGGGACCTACAGTTTTATGCCGACTCCGAACGGCCAAGTTTGAGAAGCTTGTTCTAGACAGGAAATATTCTTTGAGCATTGTCAGTGACTCGATTTATGTCGCTCAGATCTGGGTTCGAACATACGACGTCGAGGTTGGGGTCGACGCACATACCCACAACGCCACGGGCCACCACCTGTGTTCTGTGTTTTTCCAAGACCTGCACGATCTAAACGATACTTACATACTCATCAGCCCGACGAACCATAAAGGGTCCGAGCCTGAGCAATTGCTGCCTTCCACAGGTGACGGTTTTGGGCGCGCTGCTTCCAGACTCTGTACCGGAGGTTCGGTCTTCCTCTCCTTCTCGAGCCAGGAGGCTCGGATTCGAAGACCCTCTTTGCTGGAGCGTTGTTGTCCATTCGCTCAATGTGGCCGAGCCAGTGTAGTCGACGGATTTTTGCCTTCCGGACTACATCCACATCCTTGTACAGCTCGTAGAGTTCGCGGTTGTGTCTTCTCCTTCATTCGCTTCCATGCAGACGGGACCACATATCCGACGTAGATTTTTTCTTTCTAAGGCACCAAGAATCAGCTCTGCAGTTTTGATTATCGTCCAGCTATCAGCTTCATAAAGCAGGACTGGTAAAATAAAAATTTTGTTGAGCATGATTTTGGTCCGTCGAGTCAGAAGCATCGGTTGCCATGAGCGATTCTGCGTTTCCACTAAGATGTCATTCGTGGATTAGCACTTGCGCCGAGGTAAACAAACTCCTTTACCCCCTCAAAATTGAAACTGTCGGTAAGGAAGTTTTGCCTTAGATGGTGTGCGACGGATCGTTTTCTGCGTATATTTTTGCATTCACCGAACTCGCCTCTCAATAAGTCCATTGCTGCGCGTGCTGTGTGACATGTGGCACCGTCTAGTTGAAACCACACGTCATGCAAGTCGAGCTCTTGCATTTTGGGCAAAAAAAAGGTGGATATCATCTCACGATAGCGCTCTCCATTCACAGATACGTTACGATTCGCATCATCTTTGAAGAAGTACGGTATAACGATGCCACCAGCCCATAAACCGCACCAAACTGTGACTTTTTCTGGATACATTGGTAGCTCTTGCAATGCCTCTGGCTGATATTCACTCCAAAATCGACAATTCTGCTTATTTACTTACCCATTGAGCCAAAAATGAGTTTCGTCGCTGAACACAATTTTTCGGAAGAAGCGCGCGATGAACTTTCTTAACAGAGCACTCATTTTGATACCAAAATTCAATAATTTGCAAGCGTTGTTCGTTTGTAAGACGATTCATGGTTAAATTATAGACCAAGCTGAAGATGTTTGACAGTGAAACAAAACACGAAACGTGCGTCAGCTGGCTAAACCAGCGTTGCAAAAAAGATAATAGCTAAAAAATCACACTTTATTTAGTCTTGTCCTCGTTGACCATAAGAATAGCAAGATTCGCCTCTTATTCAACTGGCGTAAATGTTTCAATTACGGTGCGTGGGGAACCCGCGACGATGTGATCTGCATTAGTGATAGGAACTATCGAATAAAAACTATCTAGTTATTCGATAGTTGAAACTATTAACTAATTCGATAATCGAAAATAGTTCATTCATCCAATTGAATGAATAAAAACATTAAATTTGTTTACATGTATGGCTGGTCGGACCGAGTCAAATGGTTTTTGTAGCTGCTCTGAGCGAGAACAGAACAAACACAGTGCCAACATATTTTCATGACAGATTGTATATCGTTTGGTTCGAGTCGATAGTTAGACTCAGTTGGGAAAAAGTTCAAATGGTTTTTTTCACTGAATGAATGATTCGTTCACTTGTAGGATTCAAAAATGTAGTTTTTTTTCATTTTGGACTCGTTTGGACCGACTTTAGAGTCGGTTGGAAAACAGTTATTACGTTATTACGAGTTAATGAGTTTGCATGAGCATTAGCTTCTTTGGCGAACATTTTACCCTTAATTATTGCAGTTCGAAACGGCTTTATACGCTGACACAGTACGCTCAATGGGATCTCAACGTTGAGCAGGGATATACCTGTGTAGCTCTTGCAAGAGGTAGGAAGGCCTTTTTTTGTGGATGAGGCTTATGGAGCTGAAATTCCAGTCGTATGCTTTCGTCTTCCCAAATTCGGCAACTTGACGTTGGCATACTGGAGAGTCTCTCGCTTAGTTGATCTTCGTAGGCTCTGGCAATCTCCGGTGTGCTTAGGCGTCCAATGTCAAAACTTCTCTTTGTCGGCTGGTGTAGCTTTCTGACATTGGACAGTCGAGCTCTGGATCTTGCTGACACGAGAAAATGGTCAGAGTCGACTTTTGCCCCCTTAATTCTTCGCACATCCGACATAGTTGACGCGGATCTTCCGTCAATGAGAACTGCTCGATTTGATTGGTGGTTCGACCGTCCGGGGATCACCAGGTTGCTGTGTGGATTTTTTTTTGTGAGTGATCATTGTGCTAGGTTAGGTTAGGTTGTAGTGGCTGTCTGCTTAGGGCAGTCACACTTAGGCCAGAGTAGGCCCATTGTGATACCACGCGGATTGACTTCGGAACCAGTTGGTGCTTGTAGTGAAGCGATTTAGATAGCCTTTGCTGCCGCAGATTCTTTAAAAGATGGTAGGCTGTAGCGATCGGCATGGAAGGTGGTACCCGCTGCTATTGATAGGGATGAGGTTATACCACTTCTGGCGAGTTCATCGACTTTGCAGTTGCCTGGTGTGTCACAGTGTACCGGCACCCACATGAGGTGAATGTTAAAATGCTCATCCATCTCGTTAAGAGACAGACTGCATTTAAGGGATGTTTTTGGGTAAAACATGAAATTGGGGTTTTTATAGCGGCCTGACTGTCCGGACGTTGTTTTTGAGCCATGACAGCGCCTCTTTAATCGCTATGGTTTCTGCCTGAAGAACGCTACTGTGATCAGGAAGCTTCAAGGAGCAATGTTGAGCAATGTTGAGATCTTGGGAATAGACACCCTCATCCACACCTTCGTTAGTCTTTGATCCGTCTGTGAAAATACGCAGAGGATCATCCAACGTCTGCCCATCTGCCTAGCTGATTGAGAATTTCTTACTGAAGGTGGCGCTACATTCAGGGATGGATCTCAACCAACAAATGTATCTAGCCAGCACGATCTTTAAGGAGCTGCATCCAATTACGCATGCATTGCTGGTTGAGATCTCTTTCTATTTGGGTGCGTGAGTCGCAGTCTTGTTCTACTGCGCCGTCAATTAGAAGACTTGCAGGGCCGGCGCATTGGTTTCCATAAGTTCAACATAATCCTACGTGAAAAAAATAAAAAAAGACCAGCTACTTCCGCTTTTGACAAGTCCATGCTTCTGTTGGGGCGATTAATGTCCTGTAAAGTGTGTCTTTGTTTGTTAGAGAGAGGGCTTTGCTTATCGCCAAAGAAGCAGCGATTGGCAAGAGTTAAACTTCGTTTGATTTTGGCAATGGTGTCGATGTCTAAATTGAAGCTAGGTAGACAGTTATTGACTACCTCAAAGTTATATCTGTCAATTGTGATGTGGGTGTTGGGAGTCCCTTCTCGTTGACAGTATATATTTGGTTTTGCCCTTATTTACAGCTTATGCCATCTAAGCGCTGCACCGCAATACTCAGAAAAATTCCAATTACATCACGCTGTGTTCTTGCGATAATGTCAATATCATCAGGGCAGCCTTCTACTGCAACTCAGGGAGCACAATGTTGGGTATACTAGGACTCCCACTGACATTTTCTTTTGAGGTGGTTTTGCCAATGCTTTAACGTTCCCATGCCAGTGTGCTTAAGACTTAGGAAAACTTCACTGAGGTGACAGTAACTAAATCGAGACTCATTCCAAGCACTTGCAAATAACACGCATCGTATGAGCACACTACTCAGAACTACGCCCAGCCATTTCGAAAAAGAAATAACTGAGAATGTCTCCATTAATACACGGTCCCGCCTCTTGTTGTTAATTTCACTTAACCGATCAATTTGACAGTGATTTGATGCCGCTAACACGATAAGTTCACTCAACTCCACATGGAGTCCACCACTGTTCCAGTTGTCAACCGTGTGTGAATTTGTCTAGCCAATTATCGTTATTTAACTTGTTGCACGTCACGTCTCGTGTGTCATAAAAAATAAAAAAAGAACTGTCATTACAAGTTCAACGGAGATATTGATTTGAAGTAATTTTGGAAAGAAAAGGTGACACTTGAGTCGGGGGAACGTACTAATTGTAGAATTCTTCCGGTTTGGCGTGATTGATTACGTTTCTCACGCCTTCAATGAAGCGTCTATTGATTTCGTTGATACAAGCGTCACACATGGATAATGACTTGTTATTGGCGTTTCGTTTTCGTGACAATAACAGCTGAGGTTTTCAAAGCATTGAGATGCAGCTTATTGTTTACTATCAATGCAAGCGTTCTTGGATGATCCTTTTCACTGTAGGTCCCATCGGCATTAGACGTCATCGTCAAAGAAACCAACTAACAGCGGAGTAGCACAACAAGGAATGAAGCGAATGCCACAAACAGGTCAGGGTCCAAAATTGTTAAGCCTTAAGGCCAAAACCCATAGAATACGGTGCGTGCGTTGCGTCTTGTCAAAAAATTGACAACTCATAAGAGCTAATAAGAGGGATCGAGACAACAAGTGTGGGCTGTATGTGGAATACATCAGAGTGCATGAAGATGGCGAACTTTTAACTTTTCTTCCGTTTGACAGTTTATTCTCACATGTGTGTATCATTTATGCATGTATGTGTATCATTTTACTCTCATGTGTCGTGTGTGTATACATATTTCGTACGCAACGCGCGTATTTCATTTGGCACCTCTTTGCAGTCCGGCAAATACGATTTTTGTGGATGTCAACTGCAACGCACGCACCGGATTCTATGGGCTTGAGCCTTTATTTGAGTTTCGTCCGGACAGCATTGCACGTTGAAAATAACCCTTTACACATGAAATATTTTTGCTTGATAATTTAAGGCGAAAGAGAGATCAACAAAGAGAAAAATGCAAATTGTTAGTTTACTTGCAAAAGGAGGAAATAACAATTAAACATGATTTTATTTCAGAAGCAAAACTCTAAATAAGCAAAGTGATATTTTACTACGCAGAATGGCGGAAAAGCTGAATATTACAAGGGGATTGGAAAAGGAAAATCGGAAGAAAGTGTTTTGGAGGAAAGGTTGAAGCTAAACAGGGCCGGTCCGCCAGGCAAAAGCGAAACTGAATGGAAAAAGCAGAGAAAATGGAATGAGAGAGATATTCAACTTTCCATTGAAAAACCTCGAGTCCACCACAGTACACCTCAGATTTTAAGCGCTTCCGCTCTTAAGTCACTTATACTACTTTATTTTCACGCACATATTTTAGGAGTAGAGAGCCATCTTGCTTTTAATATTTGCCCTCAATAGTGTCAAAAAAGCGAGATTTCCCATGACAATGTCAAAAATGGCCCCGATTGGAAAGTTTTCCAGAACACTGTTCGTTTAACTCATTCGTTTTTAAAAGGATTATATTATTGTAGCTGTTTATTGATTATTCATTATAAAAGGTCGTCTCAAAATTCCAATCATTCTAAAAAAATAATTCTTATAAATATATTGCCGAACATTATGGTCAGAAAAAATGTGAAAACATTTCCGAAAATACTACAATTTATTTTTGTATATACTGATAAAACTAATATAAACTATTATCTTCTTGGCAACGCTGGTTTAAACAGCTGACTTAAGTTTCGTGTTTTGTTTCACTGTCAGAGATCTTCAGTTTGGTCTATAATTTAACCATGAATCGTCTAACAAACGAACAACGCTTGCAAATTATTGAATTTTATTATCAAAATGCGTGCTCTGTTAAGAAAGTTCATCGCGCGCTTCTTCAGAAAAATTGTGTTCAGCGACGAAGTTCATTTTTGGCTCAAAGGGTACGTAAATAAGCAGAAATGTCGATTTTGGAGTGAATATCAGCCAGAAGCATTGCAAGAGCTACCAATGTATCCAGAAAAAGTCATAGTTTGGTGCGGTTTATGGGCTGGTGGCATCATTGGACCGTTCTTCTTCAAAGATGATGCGAATCGTAACGTATCTGTGAATGGTGAGCGCTACCGTGAGATGATACCCAACTTTTTGCCCAAAATGCAAGAGCTTGACTTGCATGATATGTGGTTTCAACAAGACGATGCCAAATGCCACACAGCACGCGCAGCAATGGACTCAATGAGAGGCGAGTTCGTGTCTATACAGACAAGCCCGTTTCAATTCACGCATTGGAAGACAACATTGAAGTGAACAGCATTTATTAGTGAGATACCGGCTGAAATGTTGGAAAGAGTATGCCAAAATTGGACTAAGCGGATGGACCACTTGAGGCGCAGTCAAGGTCAACACTTGCAAGAAATAATCTTCAAACATTAAATTATATGGACCGTACTATCGATTCAAATAAAGATTTCATGCATTTTTCTGAATTGTATGTGTTTTTTTTTTTTAAAAACATTCCTATAGCTTTTAAAAAATCACCCTTTATATTTGACAACTGTCAACGCACCTGAATCTATGGCCGGAATGCCACAGCCGATTCGAAGTGAAATTTTGTTCGCGTAAAACTCACAATAGCAATAAAAAATTCGGGCGAACAAAACACAAACACGTGAAATATTTTCTGGGCGAAACTCACAATAAGGCTGGTTGCAATACGCAAGAGGAGAACGCTGCTAGTGTTTCAAGATACAGCCGTATATCACTTTTAAGCAACATAACCATGATCCTGAGGTACTGGTAGCGCAAAACCAGGTGGTCCACCGACCTGACTTCATCCCGGACACGCTCTATGTAGTCCGGGAAAAACATTCGACGATAGATCCTCTAATGAAGTTGCACCACGTATTTGTAACTGCCCTGATCAAAATGGAAGCCAGCGTTGCCTGCTTTCTGGACGTGGATATAGCCTTCGGCATGGTTTGGATAGAGGGCCTCGTCTACAAGCTGAATCAGATGGGATTCCTTTATCACCTCATCTGACGTTCAAATCGAAAGCATCCAATCAACTGAGCGGAGCATCAAGGTGTAAGTTG
Organism: Eristalis arbustorum; assembly: GCA_916610145.1. NCBI lineage: Eukaryota > Metazoa > Arthropoda > Insecta > Diptera > Syrphidae > Eristalis > Eristalis arbustorum. Next base: position 86,914,486 of record OU744316.1, on the reverse strand, counting down.
CGCAAAGATTGAAGCTGAGACCTTGGCTCTTCAACATCATTACGTGGAACCGCCTCCAAACACAGTGAACACTTCTTTATTCGCAGATGGTTCGCTGACTTACGCCAACTCGAAGTCACCACTGATAGCTACGTGAAGTGTCCACACAGCGAACAAATTTGACTACCACACTAAATGGGGTAGTCAAACCTATGTATCTAACGAGACCGTCCTGAGTTGTGTGTAGATTAATCAAATGACGGAAAGGAAATATTAACCGACAAAAAGACCCATTAATCTTTACGATAACTTTACGTAAGGCTTGAAATTCAAAAGCCATCTAAGATTGATCAAACTAGGTTTCTATCACAGCCGTCCTCTGATGTGTGAGCTAAATGTATAAGTCCAGGGGACAAAGCTTCAAGCAGCTAATACGGCCGTTCTTAGCGTACGGCTTCCCAATATGACACGCCTTCCTAACAACAGCTCGCAATTTACGGAAGGAAAATACAGTGAACATATAAGTAGCTCCTGCTGAATGAGGTTCTAGATACCACCGTTTATCAGCTCCTCCGCGGCCATCCTTGGAAAGAATTAAGCTTAGTTGCAGATTTGGCCCATTCTTTCTATGGTTTACAGCTTTACACATTCACAGTAATAATATGCGTAGCTATACAGCCCGTATGGCACCAGGATCTAGCTTTTCAGCGGGTTGTGCGTGCTGTTGTGCTCTCAGGAGTAATTGGGACCGACAGTTTTATGGCGGCGCCGAACGGCCAAGTTTGAGTAGCTTTCTTCTAGACAGGAATGCTCTTTGTAAATTGTCAATGACTCGAAAGAGGCGGACCCGTGGAAATTGTTTTCATCGTACAGACCAGGGATCGAACTTACAATGCCACGACCCACCACAAAAAGACTAAAGATAAACTTATTCGCCGGCGGAAGGTAATTAAGTTGCCAACAGCTGATTAATAAACACTCCCGACCATCCTGCAAATCGAGGAGCTTGAAGGACATTCGACCTTGACTTTGTTCCTTAACCAATGCTACCGCCGATGTCATAGCTGTGTCAAGTACTCCCACGAGTTCACTCAATCGGTTGCTCTATATTTTACCGGGAAAAAAGAAAACAGCGAAAAGCAACGCGAAATGCGGCCGTCTGGGTCTCGGCTGGCCAGAGTGTCACTTCACCACAAGTGCTTCAACTGGTAGCAGTTACGGCAAATAGACAGTCATCGCATCCAGTTCGCCGGCAGATAAGGATCTCAATTCCACAGCGGTGTCACCTTCGAAGCCAAAGCAAAAAAAAAACGAATAAAACCAACAACATACCTCACCACAGCCACAGCGAAGCACTTAAGCACTTCTGCATATGGATTACCCGCTTCGGGTTACCTCATCGACTGACATGTGGCTTCGTTAGGTTGTGAGTGGTTCGCCTAGAGTGTCCCTGAACTCAATTACTCAGGCCCATTCCGGCGCCCGCCCGAAGCACTCATACGAACTTAACCCAAAAAAAAAACAACAACACAAGGCACAACGAGAGCGCTCAGCCTCAGGGCTGAATCCTGATCGTTTAATTGACTGCAAACATGCACTACAATGCGAATGGGAAACACAATGTTCTGTACTGAATTGCAGAAGCAGGACGCGCAACAAAAGGCAGCAGATGACACAAGACAGGCACAAGGCACCAGGCACCAGGCCCACATCCAAGAATAACACGAAACGAAATGATATTCGTCCCCACTCCCACCCACCGCCCATTCGTTTTGATGCAACAATTCCGGAGACCCGCTTGCCGTCGACTTCGCAGATGCATCATGCAATGGCACACAGATACTCGCATTTATGATTACTTCGACCTTTTTCTGCTCGTCTTATCCTGTTCGCTGCTCCTCGGCATATCATACTTTTCCATTACCACCCCCTCGCCCTCTGCCGGCGGGTGGTCGGGGCCTCCCGGGGTGCCCACTCGGCCCACATCAGGGCCAGCCTTTCACACAATTCATTCCGTTGTGCAATAGAAGGATATCTTACGATCCGCACGAACAAGGATATTATGTATCTTTATGAGTGTATCGTTCGGAAACTTCCAAGGCGCAGAATTCGAAGTGAAAAAAAGAAGGAGAGCAAGCCTCCCTCCCCCATCGGAGGGGAGGCACAACAACAACAGGACAAAGGTGAAATGAATGGAGAAGAGAGAGAGAGAGCGCGTGTGGAGAACTACAGAAACAGAGAAGATAAGAGACTGAGAGAGAATCAAACAAAAAAAGGAGAAGAAAAAAACTGTCAAGGACACCTTCAAGAATGTCAGCTGTGGGAGTTAACTGCGACTGTGTGTGTGTGTTGGAGCGAGTGTATGGCCCATTCTGAGTACAAGCGTACTCTCCTACGGTGTGCGACATTTTCATAGCGTCATGCTGTGTTGTTTGATGGAATTTACTCAGTTTTTCGTGGAATTTGAAGGACAAGGAAGAATTCCATCTTATGATAAGACCACGTAGGGAACGAAGCGTGGATGAGAGAAATTGAACGGCGATCGATGGGGTATCGTCGATGCATTTTCTTCTAGTAATGACAAATAGCGTGTTCTTAGCTAAGTCAATTTTAGAAGAAGTTATGCAACACGTAGCAAACGCAACACGTACCAGGGTCATTGGTGAAAGATTCTTGCTCAATACTGTCTTAAATTCGATCGAAAAATGAGATTACACTAGCTGCAGCATTGTCTGGAACCGCATCAACGTTCCTCGATGGTAGTTCAGTTCTAAATGTAAACCGAAACTTACTTACTTATTTAAGGTGGCGCTACAATCTGGGGTGGATCTGAGCCTCAACCAACAAGCGTCTTCAGCCAGCTTGATCTCTGGCCAGCTGCCTCCAGTTTCACAATCATGAAGTCAATTTCCACTTGCAAATCCACCGGAGTCGCGGTCTTACACTACAGCACCGTATCTCGGGGGTGGATTCGAAGACTTTCCGGGCCGGGCTATTGGATCCGCTATTCCATCCGCTCTACATGGCCTAGCCATCTCAGTCGTTAGATCTTCGATCAGGTCGCACAGTTCTTTGTTATATCTCCTCCTCCACTCACCATCTATGCAGACGGGACCAAAAATCACACAAGAATTTTCCTCACAAAGCAACCAAGAGACGCTTCGTCCGCTATTAACAGAGTCCATGGAACGATCAAGGACTTATGGAGGGTTACTTTGCTTATCTACCAAAGATCAAGGGAATCAAACTTAAAATCTCAGACAGACAAATGCCTCGGTGGGCCGTATTAAGAAGGCATATTTAGCAGTCTTTATGTGCAAACGTGCCTTTGGGGTCTCAAACCACGAGTGTTATACTGGCTATACCATGGTTGTAAGACCTATCCTGACCTTCTGGAGAAGAAGGTCTGGTATAGTGGAAGTCACAGGCTCTAAGAGACGACTGCAGCGTCTTCCAAGCTGAAGTGACTGCCATACACGAAGCACCACTCGCGCTACGAGAAGGCGATATAGTCAACAAAACGAATTATATTTCCTCCGAGCCAAGAGGCAATTAGAGTCATAGCATCGGACATCTTGACTTCGAAGCTTGTCAGCTTGCAGACAAAGTGTCAGTAAGATATCCTTGACGAACACGGTGACCAGTGTTACCAAAGGGACTCAATAGAGTCAAAAGGAATCATTTTCTTTAGTCTGGCTCGGAGACTCATTATTTTTAGATTTGACTCATTTTTTCAAGAGCAAAGGTGTAAACTGCGCTTTATTATATCCTGAACGCTTTCATTAAAAATGTCTGAATACTAGTACTGCGCCCAGGAATGGCTCTGGCCAGACTTCGAGTCAGGAATGGAATGTAGTCGTATCTTCATGAATGGCTCCAAGACCAATGACGGATCCTGTGCTATGCAATCCAAATGGCTGTCAAAATTCACTAAAACTCATATGGATCTCAGGGCACCAAGGAATCGCTGGAACTGAGATCGACGACGAACTTACTAGACAAGGATCAGAGGGAATTTTCTCAGGCCTGCGTCTGTGGTTAGAGCTTCCATTGATGGTTGGGCCTCTTCGGGAACATAATCGTAGTTGGCATGACTCTCAAGTAGTAGACCGACCAAGCGGCATTATTGGTGTCCCTTGACAGAAAATACTGTGCAATAACTAGCCACAACACTTAAATGTGATTGGTATAAGCGAAGATATCCACTGCGACGCCTGCGACGCCTGCGATACCTCTAGTAACACTGACGGTGACCCTGTGCTGGGTACCTGGCCATACTGGCATTCAAGGCAACTAAAAAGCGGACAGTCTAGCGAAGAAAAGTGCCGAGCTTTGGGTATTCCTAGCAATCCCTTATGCCCTCACGCCGCTCAGCTCTATGAGAAGAAAGCTAGAAGATGAAGCCCTAGATAGAGTTAGAGCACGTAGGTTCATTCTGAAAACTGGAACAATAGCTAGGGGGCTAGGGCCTAGCTTCTCAGCAAGCACTCGTGTTGTGCGTGCTATTATTTTCACACGAGTGCAAGGGACAGACAGTTTTGTGCCGACTCCGAACGGTCAATTTTGAGACGCTTTTTCTAGTCAGGAAATACACTTTGAGCATTGTTAGTGACTGGAAAGAGGTGGGGTCGTGAAAATGACTTTTGTCGCTCAGAGCTGGAATCGAACCCCGACGTCGAGGTTGGGTTCGACGCACATACCCACAACGCCACGGGCCACCACAAGCTAGTTTTTGATAGACTCAATTTTGCGACGAAAGAAATTTTAACTTCAAGACAGAATAGATTTATTAATGGTCGCTCCACTGCGACGAATTTATGTATTTTCACTAATTTTTGTATTTCTACTTTAGAAAATAGAATGCAGGTTGATGTTCTGTATACAGATTTCGTTAAAGCTTTCGATAGAGTGCACCATAGACTTTTAGTCTATGAGAAAGCTGAGAAAAATGGGGTTTAAAATTAAATTTCTTCAATGGCTAACATCTTATTTGTCTAATCGTCATCAGATTGTCAAAATTGGAGGCGCACAATCCTTCTTTATAGAAGTTTTGTTGGGGGTACCTCAAGGCAGTCATTTGGGGCCTCTGCTTTTCAATCTTTTTGTCAATGACATACCGTACTTCTTGCAGTTTTCTAATTGTCTAATGTTCGCAGATGATATGAAAATATTTTCACAAATTTCTACAATTACTGATTGCTTAAATTTTCAAAAAGACATAAAATCATTTTTTGAATGGTGCATGTACAATCAAATATTTCCAGGTGTAAGATTTTTAGTGCTTTCCGCTCATTATCTCGAATTTCGTTTGATTATAGTCTTGGCAACGAGAGACTTTTATTAGTAAGTGAAATTAAAGATCTTGGTGTTATACTTAATTCAAAGCTGTCTTTCTCAGCACATTTGGGTAACATAATATCTAAATCAAATTCCTTGCTGGGCTTTTTGAAAATGTATACGGTAGCATTTAATGATGTTCATACTCTAAAAACCCTTTATTTTTTATTAGTAATCCCCATACTGGAATACTGCAGCGTTATTTGGTTTGCCCATTATCATAATTCTTCCAACAGGATTGAAAACATTCAAAAAAGATTCACGCGATTTGCATTAAGGAAACTGAGATGGTCCGAAGATTTACCTAACTATTGGTCTAGAAAGTCGAAGACAAGCTCATAGCGTTCTTTTCATAAAGGACATACTCAATGGTAGGATTAAGTCCGCGGATTTACTAGCACTCATGCCTCTTTATGTCCCAGAGAGATGCCTAAGAAATAAGAATGTTCTCTTATGTTCTCCATATCATAGAACGAATTATGGTTTAATCGAACCCATAACACGTTGTTCATTATTTTATATAATAATAATATGGGTGGCGCTACAGCCCGTAGAGGGCCAGGACCTAGCTTTTCAGTAAGTACTCGTGTTGTGCGTGCAATTTTGTTCACACAAGCGCAAGGGACTTACAGTTTTATGCCGACTCCGAACGGCCAAGTTTGAGAAGCTTTTTCTAGACAGGAAATACTCTTTGAGCATTGTCAGTGACTCGAAAGAGGTGGGGTCGTGAAAATTCTCTGTGTCGCTCAGAGCTGGAATCGAACCTAGGACGTCGAGGTTGGGGTTGACGCACATACCCACAACGCCACGGGCCACCACCATTATTATTTAACTCAATTTATCATGAAGTCGATCTTCAAATGAATAGAAATATGTTTAAGGAAATTGTATTGAATATTTTTAGCAAAATTAATAATAATTAAATGTAGTCAAAAGATTATGTATCCATTGATGAAATAAATAAATAAATAGAGCATGTGTGGAGTTATTTGGAAGACAAATTAAGGAACCACCAAATAAATAACAAAAACCAGCTAATTTCAGCACTGAAGGAGGCATGCTGTGAACTGTGGCCAGATTGCTACCAGAAATTGATCAAATCGATGCCTCATCGACTACAAGCAGTTATAAAGCAAAAGGGCTTCCCAACCAAATATTAAAATTAATATAATATGTATATATCATATTCTTTTATTCGCATTAATGTTAATCGTCCCATTATTACTTTGGCATAGTATTTCTGAATTTTTCGTTGTTTTTTTACTTCTTAATAAAAGAATTTTATATTATTTTTTGTTTTTTAATAAGCTGACCCCTAAGACATACAAAATAAATGTATATTTCTTTTATAAAAATTGTAAGTTTTTAGAAAATAATAAAATTATTTCATAATTATAAGTGTCCCATTATAAAGTTGAGCCACTATATATGATCAATAGCAAGTCTTAAGACTATTATTATCCTGTACCAGAATTTGTTCCCTAGATAGAACTGCAAAAAAAATGACGGGTTACACATAGGGCACTCGTTCGGCTCGAACTGGCGCTGGGTACACACTCATATTGTCATACTTTCCGCTCAAATAAAACTCAGATCCGTTTTAAAAATCCGAAATCACACAAAAAATACTCGTTAAATCCGCTGTGACCAAAAAAATGTATCACCAATTCGGAAAAAAAAACAAACCTCTTAAAATTTAATTTGCATTAGTCAGAGAAAATTATGTCAAATGCTCTTCTGTTTTACTTTTCACACATTGTGTCTTCAAACATTTTGAGTTTTATTTGCCACTTCCTCATTGCTTGCTAAAAAATGTTGACTCAGACGTTCTTAGATCTTTTTCTGTGTCTTTCTTTTATCAAGGCAGGTATCGTTCAACAATGTTGTTGAGATGGGGTCTATTTTGTTCGTGTCTCGGCATTGATTTGGTCAGCTTTTGAACTCGTAAATACAATATAGTCGTCGATCACTGAGGAGGACATCACTTGTGCGTTAGTTCTTAACAGACTCCATAAATTTCACGAAGACGCACAGTTGTCACTACTCTCAAATGGCAGTCAAAATGCTGTCAAGACTGTCAAATGGGTGTCAAAATATTGTCAAGACTGTCAAAAAGCATTCAAAAGACTGTCAAATGGCTGCCATGTCAGTCAAATGATCTCTCGCAGTTAAAACAATGTTCAGCACTACATTTCCTTGAAATAAGCTCTTCAGCACCTTTCCACTTTCCTCTCGACAACCTAATTGCAAGCATCTCAACGACAGCATGCGATCAAATTTTTGCCACTTAAAATCCACTAATGACATCCTACCACCTCCCGACGACGCCGAGACTGACCCCAGTGACCTTGCCAGACGCTGCAACAATTTCTACGCCTCTGACCCCAACAAAACAGCTTGCTTTTGATTATACATGTATTTTTAGTCCACCGCGCCATAGTGATGACATACTCGCACCCCTGCTGTCCGTTCGCTTTCAATGTGACACGACCGAATGTTTGCACACAAATTTAGAACAAACCGTCTCAACGGCCAACGAGGGAAGCCCCATTGTTATTCGAATCATTTTCACTCTCATTCTCGTCGCACTAATCAACAGACTAGAGGCGGCGCGCGGCGCAGTCCCGATCTATAATTAGCGCGCACAACTCGTGCACAATTAGTACACATTTTCATTTACTTCGTCGGCATGAGGACCCGACGTCGACAGTCGTTCCTTCGATAGCCCATGCCATGCCAGCGCAAGTCGAACGACAACTTCTGACAACTTTATCCTCGTAATAAATTCAAATTGATTGTGCGTTCTGGGGGAGTGGCAGTTGTTTGATAAAAAAAAAAAAAAACAAGAAAACTTTGTTCTTGGTTATTCACCGTCACGGGGTACGGCTTAACGAGAATGCTTGTGATAATTTGTCACGTGCCGTGAACAGAGGGCGCGAGAGACAGAGACGCCACTAGTCACCTGTCAAATTTAACCTTATTTCGATAGACGGCAAATTCACTGTCAGTGGCACCCAGCCACAGATGAATCGAAATTAAATTTGGTTGCAGATCGCAAACGGCGACAAGTCGCTTATCTGAAGGCCAATGAGCCAGAAGCCAGTGCAGACGTCAGGCGAGCGTCGATAGCTGTCAAATTACTTATAGCGCTATCTCCTTCAGATAACGGTGATAAAAACAAATCAGTCCCATCAGATTGGGCCGATAATTGTGAGGACTTAATCACTTTGAGTGGAGTTGGCAGCCGAAGGCAGTAGAAGTGATAGCTTTTTGATAAGCCCGCCAGGAAAGGGGTGTCAATTGACAGGAGGCCCTGAATGGAACTTTATGAACGAATTCAGTTGACACACATTTCTGTGGCAGACGGCCGAAGTGTAGTGCGAACAGCTTTCAGCAGCAATGGCTGGTGATATCTCTAGTAACTGGCTGTGCTCGGAGAGTATATCTGTCTAGGATATGCTTCTCAAACTTCGTCGTTACTGTCATTCGATCAATGTTTTCAAACGTATTTTTTTTTTGTTTGCCTGGTCGGTATGAGATTCCAGCAATATGGAGCACACAAGCACACTCATCGTTACATTAATTAAGAACTTCCAAAGCGCGCGTGTTTTTGGCAACATAGCAACCGAAGATGTCAATCAATTGTTTCAATAAATAATTGCAGATAAAAAAATATTTGCGATGTCAATAAACTCACCACACCATTGTCACTATTATCGAGTGTTTTCTTGCCAAGTGCGTGTCAAAATACAAAACAATTCAAACCTAACTAGACTCCCTCCTCAAAGACTGACGGACTACATCAGTGATGCTTTGCCATTTAGAGCGTATACAAGTTAGCGACAGTCAGAAGGATCTGATCCTGTGAGAAACGCAGAAGAGGACGTCCTCGCACATCGTGGCGCACAAGGTCAAAGGGGACCTCAGCCGGCTTGCTGTGCGAAACTCAAGACAGATAGCGAGAGATCGTGCTGCCTGGACAGGCATGTTGGATGAGACACAGGCCTACTTAACACTTTAGCATTGGACATAAATATTCTACTAGTAGCTACATTGAAAACCTCGGGAAGAACACCTGACAAATGTCGGTTGTACTATTTCAACTTCAAAGTTCATCCGACGGATTCTATAATAGGGTCAAACTTCGATTGCTTGTATTACTCTGTATCAACAATCATCCCGATTATGGAATCTCTCGGATTTAAGTAGTAGTAACTCACATCCGCAATCGAAGTTCAACCCTATTATGGAATCCGTCGGATGAACTACATTATCGGTCCGCAAAACTTCCCTATCGACCCCGTCTGTAATCAGCTGTTTGCTATCAATTTTGATTTTTTGGTTGAATTGTTCCGAAGAATATTTATTTACGGACTGAATTAAAGTATATTATGGAGTCAAGTGCCCTTTTAATGTATTCAGCAGATCAAGAAAATGATTCCCAAGATATTCGATGTAAGATTAGAAGTAGGGCGAAGGATATTCAAATGAAGTAAAAGAAGTTCTTTTGTAATCAACCTTCTTTCAGATTTGTAAAATGATTCAGGATTGAGACATCTATGTTATCTTGACGAAAATACTGCCACCTGTCTTAAGATCCACATCCTTGTTTCCGGAACATAAATTCGCAGTATGTTTAAGATTCATGGATGAGAATGGATATCGCACCAGTACGGTTGACAGTTGTTTCAGTTGTTCTTTCGGAGTGTAGCTATGAGAAGAATAATTATTTCCAATAGAAATAAATTAAAACATGAGCAAGAAACAAGCAAATTATATTTGTATGAATCAAGGATAATTTTCATTTGTTTCTTGTTCTAAAATTTACTTCCAACTACACATCCTTTTATCCTCCAAATCCGCAACTCATTTTGTGCGTGCTGTTCTCCCACGAGTGGGAGGGACCTACACTTTTATGACGACTCCGAACGGTCAAGTTTGAAAAGCTTTTTCCAAACAGAAAAAACTCTTTGAGCATTGTCAATGACTCGAGAGAGGTGGGGTCGTGAACATTATGTTTGTCGTATAGAGCAGGGATCGAACCTACGACACGGATGTTGGGGTCGACGCAGAAATCCACAACGCCATGGGCCACCACACATTACAAGTATCAACAAGGTACAAAAAACAGCATGCGTAGTGGTGCACAGGGTCTCTACGTTCGACTTCATCAGATTCTCTGAGACCCTATGATTGCAGCACCATTGTATGGTCTGCAGACTTAACCTATTAAATGAGCCTCTGGCATAATGCAGGAAACTGAACTGGAAGTTCTACGCTAGCGACTGTAAGATGCACAGCGGATTCGGTGCGGGTATGTTATCGGCACTTCTGAAGGTTTAAGAAGCCCAGAATGCCGGACAATTCCTGCGGGTCTGTTCCGTTTGGAACACTGCATGTCGTAAAGTCAAAATTCAAGTATTCAATTTTAAATTTTCCAAAAATCATTGATGAAGTGATACAAAAATCTATTTCATCCACTTCACTACGGTCAAGTTACATGGACCTCAGCAAGCAAATGACTCCCATCATTAAAGAAGCCCCAACTGTGGACCACAACTTTTTGTGTGTTGCTACAATTTTTTCTTCATCCACGCCGAAAAAGATGGCTTTCAGATTCTGGATATCTGAGGGCTTATTGAGCTCAATGTCGTCGTGTACACTAAGACTCAAAAGTAAAGGCAACAACGGACTCGGAAGATCAATGATCCAATTTCATATGTCAGCTGGAAGTGCACGAAAACATTTTTCACAGGAAACGGACTTTCGAAACACAGCTGAATAATGTGAAGACAGAATCTTTACAACTTCAACTTAGATCAAGTTCTGCTTAATCATTATCGCCCTGCTTGGACGATGCAAGGATAAGCGAGTACTGACCTTTTCCGTGACAACATTGACATTCCAACCCAAATGCCTGGTGATCACATTATTTGACACATTCTTCGGTGCATTCAAATGAGACCCCCAATAAAACAACATCATTGATTTGCGATCAAAGAACCCCCAAAGCAAAGCGATCATCAACACTTAATCCGTGTAAAATATTTTGATTGGCGTTTGAACTTCAGGAGGTGTTCGTCCCAACTGCTATGCATATCTACTGATCATCGAAAAAACACGTTCTTCATCGAATTTTTGACACCCGTATCCTGGCGCTGCCACGGCAACTGGTTTCCTGCCAAAACCCGAAGGCGGACGGCAATTGACACACTTGTCGCCGGCTGAATGTCATGAGTCAGCTGGACTGTGGGCATCCGCGAAGCCGCCGCTGGCACACCCCCGACACTCCACTGCGACTTACAAATGATATAACCACTTAGTTTCGGCTGTGTTCTAGAAATTCTGGTTATTAGCCGAATCAATTAATTCATAAATTGCGACTTGACAGCCCCCCGTCACCGGATGGCGTGTCGTGTCATCTCCGCGCACTGCAGACGGTCGAGGCGAGTGTAATGTCAGAACAAGTTCACCAAACAATTGTTCGTGATCTCTAGTTGTGTGATTTCCCTCGAATTCGGCAGCAGCAGCGGCGCGGCGTTCGTTTTGTCTAGTCAATTAAGATTTTAAGTCGCGGGCATTAATTATGACGGGAACACCCCGTTCGCCGGGGAGGAAAACCGGTCTGTCGGGGCAGGGTTACATCGCTGGACAATGGTTGGGCTTGGAGGTGCGTCCGACTGTGGGATGCGCAGATCGTATTGTTTTGGTCGGCAATGGCCCGGTTGACATTGGTCTGGTTCGTCAAACCTGAATGGAGTTGTAAGTTTTTGTTTTTTTTTCGGCCTTAGTTTGGGTCGGCAGTTTGATGTGTTTTGGTTTCGTTTGGCAGAACCAGAGTGGAATGGGTTTCGAGTGTGGATTCGGTGATCAGGTGAATGAAACTGGTGATGTCATCTAGAAGATCTATGACAGATGGGTGCGGAAGTGTTGGTTTTATTTATGCAACATGGGAGAAGGCAAACACTGGTTCAATAAATTGGGTCAATGTGACAGCTTCGGGGGAACATGGCTGTGTTCCATGTTTCTATGATGTTTGAACACATTGATTTGGTGGTTCCGAAAGTGAATTGTAAATTTAGGTTCGAGTGGCAAAAATTGAGCTGGGTTTTGGTACGATCCGAATTAAATGTTGCCAGAGAACTATGAGACAAAATCTTCTCTGCCGTTCTGTGTGAACGCCTGAAACCATTCGTCAACAACCTGATAGGTCCCTATCAGTGCGGTTTCAAGCCTGGGAAGTCCACTATCGATCAAATTTTCACATTACGGCAGATCCTCGAAAAAACCCAGGAGATGCAGATCGACACCCACCACCTATTTGTCGACTTTAAGGCCGCATATGACAGTGTGCATAGAGACGAGCTATACAACGCCATGTTTAGTTTTGACATTCCTGACAAACTCGTCAGGCTGTGCAGGATGACGATGGAGAACTCTCGCTGCTCCATCAAGGTCGGTTACGAACTCACCGAGACCTTCAATGTCAACAAAGGTTTTAGACAAGGCGACGCGCTGTCATCTGATTTTTCAACACTGTACTTGCGAAGGTCGTGCAAAACTCACGATATTCCAAAAATCCGTGCAATTGCTAGCATACGCTGACAACATTGATGCGACTGGACGAGGCGGCAAAAATGAATTTAGCGGTGAATGAGGGCAAAATGAAGTATATTCTGTCTTCAAGAGAGGACACACAACATCGACGATTCGGTCAGAACGTCACCAATGGCAGCTACAACTTCGAGGTAGTAAAGGACTTCGTCTACCTTGGCTCCCAAGTTAAAAGTGCGAACAACATCAGTATCGAGATTAACGCAGAATAACTCTTGTCAACCGCTGTTTCTTTGGGCTCAAGGGGCAATTGAGTAGTAGAGCCCTCTTTCGAAAGACAAAGCTCACGTTATATAAGACCTTGATCATCCCTGTCCTGCTGTATGGCGCGGAAGTCTCGGCTAACTCAAAAGCGGATGAAGACGCACTTGGTCTCTTCGAGAGAAAAGTTCTGCGTTCAATCTTTGGTCCTGTTTGCGTTGAAGGTTCCTGGAGAAGAAGATTCAACCACGAATTGTACGTGCTGTCAGCGACATGAGTCTAGTCAGGCGTCTACGGATTCCACGCCTAAACTGGCTACGCCATGTTGAGCGCATAGACAACACTGCTCCGGCCCAAAGAGTCTTCGACTCCAAACCAGTGGGACAACGCAATAGAGGACGACCACGAACCCAATGGCGCACTCGAGTGGAAAAGGCCCTCAACCAACTTGGAGTGCGAAATTGGAGGTAGATGGCTAAGGAGGCCCAGATTGACCCCGGACTGTAACGCTACAAGAAGAAGAAGAAGAATCACTCCACACCGAAACCACTTTACACGTGTTGACGAACATTTTATCCGTGAAAATTATTTCGATAAAATCATCAAATTTGTGCACGTATTTTTCCGAACCTCGTCAAAACACCAGTGAAACATGACTTTATGCATTGTACACATCGTAGCACAACATTGTAGCCTAATTTGGAGGGTTGTTCTCTCTAGAGCGCTAGAAACGTCAAGAACTAAGGACTAGAGAGTTAATAAGCAGGAGGTGTTGTACATTTTTACACGTTGGACAGTGCTACCACAGGTTAAATTATGTATGAGTCCCAGAAGCTTAAAAACGAGTAATTTAGAAAAGAAATCAGTCCCAACAAAGGTTCTTGATGACATAATGCCGCCTTATGTGAACAAAGAAACAAATATATTTTTTCCTTGTTGGAAGCTTTAATGCTACACTGGGTCACTTAGCGTCAAGACTGGTCCATTGTGCTGCTAGGCAGCAACTTTAAGTGTTTGCCAAAGTCGTCTACAGTCTTTTCTATCAAGGGACAACAAGAATGCAGCTGATTTCACACAGAAGTTTGGGAGCAAACACATGGTCTTTCTACATCCTCGAGAGTCGTGCCATCTAGGATTGTGCTGCCGAGAGGTCCAACCATCAATGGAAGAGCCGCAGGTAGTCTGAGCGCAGGTTCAGGTCCTGAGGGAATTCCGTCTGATCCTTGCCTAGCAAGTTCATCAGCGATTCCCTAGTGTCCTGAGACCCAGTTGAGTTTAATTTTGACTGCCAATCAAATTCTGAGACGATTTGCATTCCTCAGCTATCGCGGAAGTTGTTAAAGGGTTGTGTAAGGCCTTCAGCACAGCCTGGCTGTACTACAAGCACAGATGTGTCGACCCGTCCACTTGTTCTTCACAATTCACACAATTTGTTGTCATTTGGATTGCATAGGTTTCCGCTTGGAAAACCGACGCAATCTTACCTAAAGAGGTGTACAATCAAATGTTGCATACCTCCACATACATTCCTTCTCTGGCTCGAATACTGGCCAGAGTCATTTTTGGGTGCAGTACTAAAGTTTAGTATTCAGGCATTTTAAATGAAAGCGTTCACGAAATAATAAAGCGTAGTTCGCTTGGAAAGTTATGAAAATGGAAATGTGGCTTTTCAGGCAGACGAACCATTAAGGGTCTGAGCCAGAGCAATTGCTGCCTTCCATCAGTGACGGTCCTGAGCACTCTGCTTCCAGTCATCAAGGCCAAGCTGTCATACATCCGTGATGACTTGGTCTTTGTCCCGGTGGTTCGGTCTTCCTCTCCTTCTCGAACCAGGAGGCTCGGATTCGAAGACCCTCTTTGCTGGAGCGTTGTAGTGTAGTCGAGCCAGTGTAGTCGACGGATTTTTGCCTTCTGGACAACATCCACATCCTTGTACAGCTCGTAGAGTTCGCGGTTCTGTCTTCTCCTCTATTCGGCTTCCTCGCAGACGGGACCATATATCCGACGTAGAATTTTTCTTTCGAAGGCACCAAGAATCAGCTCTGCAGCCTTACTTAATGTCCAGCTTTCGGCTCCATAAAGGACTGGCCGAATAAGGGTTTTGTAGAGTATGACTTTGGTCCTTCGAGTCAGGAGTTTCGAGCCCAGTTGTTTTGACAGACCGAAGTAGCATCGGTTGCCAAGGGCGATTCTACGTCGGATCTCCACTACGATGTCATTCGTGGAGTTTACATTTGCCCCGAGGTAGACAAACTCCTTTACTACCTCGAAGTTGTAGCTGTCGATTGTGACGTTTTGGCCTAGGTGATGTGCGGCGCATCGTTTTTTGCTCGACAGCATATATTTTGTCTTGTCCTCGTTGACCTTTAGACCAGCTCGTTTCGCCTGTTCCTCAATTGCCGTGAGTCTACGAGTCAGATTAAAGAAAATTAGTCCTTTTGACTCATAGAGTCGCTTTGGTAACACTGACGTTGGATCTCCATCAAAAATACCAGGAGATGACGCCCAGTCCCTTAGCAAAAGGTTACAGGTCGCAAATGAGTCATATTCGGTTTAGCGCGCGGACTTAGCGTAGTCGCTTGCTTCACAATTTCGTGGAACGTCCTGAATAGAGATGTGGCATATGGCCACCAAGCAAAAGGGTCACTATTCCGTTCAAGCATAAATGTCTTGAGATACAAGACGCTAGCGGTATCACTTTTGGCAGAAGACTGACTATTGCCTTCCGCAACATATACATATCGTTTTGATGTTCGGGAGAGCTTTAATTTGGGTTTACTCGTACTGGTCTGATTTGAGTGTCGGGACACCAAACTATTATATTTTTGATTTGGGCGGATATCCGGCCGCTTTTTTTTGGCTATCCGGCCTAGATGCAGTCTGAACATGCAATATCCAGTACCCTTCCAAATTAAAAAAAAAAAAACAAAACAGATGAATCGAAGATAGACGTACAATTCGGCGCAGGACTTCACCGAACCACTGTAGCGACATTCTAGTGGAAACAGAGTTCTGACTTGGCTCAGCGAGAGATGGCGCCCTATGCTCTGTCAGCCCGGTGACAGTCAAGACCTCTCGAGGTAGTCACTTTTAACTCGAAGACTTCCATGAACGACAGCCAATATCTTCACGAAATGACTGAGCATTCATCGTCTGTAGGTGTAGAGACAATGTCACGTCCCAGAAAATGGCGAACCTGGCAATCTCACTAGAAATAAATGGCTTCTATGTCGCTCTTCACTTCAATTTACCTTATCTCAACACACCGCGTCAACGTTAAACGGCCACGACGTCTATATCGACAGACTTGTAGGACTGCTTGAATGCAACGTGCCTATCTGAACACACGCCTTCAGAATCGGATTGTTCTGTAAAGTTTTCTGTATGAATTTCAGATTTGAACAAGAGGAAGAAAACCACCAGGCATCTTCCATGCTATTGCAACGGCCTTTCCCGAGGGAACATGTGTATTAAGATGGTCGCGCTAAGGAACATTACTACTCGTGTTTTTTGACTACTCAGTACTCAGCTGAGTAAGATTTTACACATGTAGCAACAACAAAGCAGCTTACTGAGTAAAAACTACTCAGTAAAATTTGAATACCCTTACTGACTAATCTCATCCATAGATGACGCCAGAGGAAACTATTTGTTTATTAAAGTATGGTATTAATATAGTGGTGGCCGTGGCGTTGTGGGTATGTGCGTAGACCCCAACCTCGACGTCGTAGGTTCGATTCCTGCTCTGTGCGACTAAAACAATTTTCACGACCCCACCTCTTTCGAGTTACTGACAATACTCAAAAAGTGTTTCCTGTATAGAAAAAGCTTCTTAAGCTTGGCCGTTCGGAGTCGGCATAAAATTGTAGGTCCCTTCCACTCGTGAGAGAACAATAGGACGCACAACACGAGTGGTTGCTGAAAAGCTAGGCCCTGGCCCCCTATGGGCTGTAGCGCCACCCATATATATGTATATATTAATCTAGTATTTGGCACATGTAAGTGTTGATGTTACTTGTGCAAATTTATGAAATATCATATCGTTAGTATTAGTTGTTTGGCTATCCATTATTTGTGTATTTTCTTTGCTTTTGAGACTTAAATTTGACATTAGTGTATTTTTACATCTAATGCAATGGACGTAAGCACACGTACCAACTTTCGAAAGAAAAATGTAGCTCACTGAAAGAGCGTTTTATTGAGAATCGTTACTGAGCTGAGTACTGAGTAGTTAAAAAAACACGCCTAATGTCGGACTTTTTCGTCGTTTGTAGCTATTAGTTGTATCACAGAGGCCCTCTATGGAGAGAACCATCGGCACCTAGCATAACCACGTCCAACCATAACTGACTGCATTTGTGTCCGAACTCAGAACTGAACGAAAAATAGCCACAAGTATTCTGAAATTTCAAACTCCCCTAAAAACTGCTTCGTAACGACCACAAATCAACAACGTGACTATAATTTCGTTTCCACTTTAGTAAGTACAATTGAACGAAACTTGACGAATCTAATTGAAGCTATTGTGCTGCATCCACATTATGTACATCCACTCGATATTTGAACGTACTGCCATTCCATTCAACTGTACCCTCTGCCAGACTAGACAGTTAAAAGTTGGCAACGCACCAGACATTGACCACGATATGTCTGACTGTGGCGACTCGGCTGCAATCATTTACTCCAAGAGGACCTCATTGAAATCGACGAACGACGAATTCTGGAAACTCCCAAGAGAAAAAAGAAATACTCCCACTGTACCTATGTAAATCGTCCCTCACTGTAACAAGCATTCTCAGTCGGTGTTTGTGGATGAAAACATTTTTGGAATTCCTGTCAGTGCTACTTTATATCCACAAACACACAGACTCTCTCTCACACGCACACACATTCTCGCCACCCAAAATTTGTGGGAGAGAACGACGGAAAAACACACACACACAATTGGACGTGTGTTCCTTGCGTAGGCGGAAGAAAATCGTCGAGCCCTGCCTGCAAAACTCACTCAACTCATTCCTCTTCACTATTTTCCTTTTTTTTGCTCTGTCCAGGTTTTTTTTCCAGCTCGGTTTTTCTTTTTTAATCTTTAGAAAAAAATTTTCTGCTTAGCTTAGTGTGAAGGAGAAGGTCTGTGTGCACGAGTGTATCCTTCATGAGAATGCACGAGTGTATGAGCAGAAATAAAAAAAAATCTGTAAATTACAACACAGATTCATCGAGTTTAATGAGGAGAGGAGAACCTTCTGTGTGTGTTGTGTTTTTTTTTTTTTTTCCAGTTTTGTCCGCCCCGCTCTCAAAGTCATGCCCCCGAATACAAATGTTTCAAGGATAAACCTGCATGTAGATGTAACGCGACCGTGTATACTCACATTGCTTCGTTGTACGAGGATACGATAACTTGGTTGGGACGAACGATGGTTGATGATGATGATGGGAGGACAACAGTTTTTTTCTTTCTTTTCTCCTGTGTTTTTACTTTTTAGAGAATTAGTTGGTTATTGACAGGGGTGAGTGGTTAGGCCGTATTGGGTGGGAAGCTCACAGCACACTTTTTTTTTGAGTGTTTCTTTGCAAATTTTTCGATCGAATTTTATGGATTTTTCTTGCTAGACACACTTCACTTCACTGTGACACTTATTTTTTCTTGCTCTTCAATTGACACCCCCCTTTGGAGATGGATTTTAGCCAAAAAATTAACACAAAAAACTGAAGGAACACGACGTATCCGCGACGATTATTGTGTCCTTCTACGAAACAACAGACTCACTACTAAACATATGGGGGCACTGAAAGATACTATCGTACGCTAATAGATACCCTTTGTGGCTCTCTTTTCCTATTGCACACGCTCGCTACAATTCACTCTCCTGCTCACTATGCTCCCTCTCTCACTCGTTCGCGCACAACAGTCGCCTTTTTCGCCTTTTCGCGTCGAATGAACTTCTTCGATATTGACGGTGACGATGACGGTAATGGTTCCCCGTGCACAAGGTGGGTGGACTCGCAATAGACTTGACTTACATCCCCAGACAGCAAGGGCAACGCGACGAGAGAACAAGACCAAGACAACTACGTCGAGACCGGAATGTGTGTTGTCGGAAGTGAAGTTGTTAGTCCAGCTGTTTTGAAGGCCACAATAACACGAGCAAAAACCGACACCGAAATCGAAGTCGAAATCGAAAATTCACCACAATTCGAAAAGTCGATATCGAATCCTTGATTATCGAAAATTCGAACAAACTGTAATAAATTCCAAAAAAACGAAAACAAAAAAAATGCACGCATACACTGGATTGATGATAAGTCGCGAGAAAGGAGGCAGAGCCGCAACGCGAAGCACGACAACACGACACAACGACGTTAGAGAAGGTTCTGCTGATTTGCCTTCTGTTTGGTTGTTCTCGCCCGGTTTTGGATTGCTGCTTGGCTGAGAGACGAAACAGAAAAAAAAAAAAAGAACAACACACGAAAGAAGAAAAGTTGTTGTTTTTTTTTGCACGGGGAATGTGGTGGAGGAGAAGAAGAAGGGAACCACTACTCTCCGTTCTCGTCTAGCACTTGCGCACGGGCGCCAGTTCACAGTGGTGGTGCTCTCTAGATGGATTTGTATCTATTGCGATAGATTTTGTCGATTTTTCACTCTGACGCGATGTCGTTGCCGCCGTCAGTCGCTTCGAAATTGTTTACACAGACGGGGAGGTGTGTCTGGTGTTTTTTCTGTTTTTTTTTCTTCGAATCACAGACAACGGTAGCTGTTGGAATTCACCATTTGAACTCGTTTGGGTCTAGGACGTAACTGAGCGGTGGCGATCGAAGCGGTGGAAAGTGCCGAAGAAGTAGAGGAGATGGCAATGGCCAAGACTACGGCGATAGTTTTGATAGATCTTCTTCTCGTCTCTCTCTCCATTTGCCCACCTGAGCTTTCCTTCGACACACAGAAGCAGAACTGATGAACTTTTATGTGTTTTTTGTTTCTTTTTCGTCGAGAAAGAGATTCCGTGGGACACACTCTTTTGCCGAGACCGACACTCGTCACGACGTCACGAAAACGAGAAGAACTCACTGTCACTGGTGATGTATGTAACATTCCCTCCCCACGGGTGTGATGATGTCGCGGGGGTCGGTCGTCAGTGGTGGTATGCGCCCATTGACATTTGCAAAGAATACCAAAAAAAAAACACACAAGGTGCACGGATGTGAAATGGGGTAGGTTGAGGGCGGAAGTAATTGTCGCCCGAGATGTGGGCCAGGAGTACTCTTTCGATTCTCTTGTGTGCGTGTGTGTGTGTTTCTGTCCGTCTCTCTGCAATACTTTTGTCTGTTTGTGCGTTCGGGAATTTAATTTCAAGTTTAACAGATGTTTGTTGTTGGTGCTGATGAGGGGTCCGCTGTGCAGTGGTGTGTGTGTGTGTGTGCGAGTGAAGGAAAATTGAACGAGTTTCCAGAAAAACTTTTTCAATGGGAATTTATCGTTTGAATACAAAGATTAATCTATCTAATTGAGAGGGATGTGGGCGGCGCAGGGAATCGAGTTAAATTGCTTCGTTTAGATGGGAATGGATTTACTGTTTGCTGTCGTCCCACGCGAATTTCTTAGGTCATCGTCATCGATAATCATCAGCATTGTTGTACTGTTTGTCGAGTACAAGATCTTTATTTTTGCATCTTCTGGTCGGGGCCTTTATTTCTGTGGAAGTCGATTATTTCTGTGGTAGAAACAGACGTCACAGAGAGGGTTTCTGGATTGCTCGTACAAAGACAATCCTTGGGATCGTCAAGAGATCCCTCAAGTCAGAGATTTGCTTCTTTCCGACAATACAAGCGGTGGGACGGTCTGGATTCTGAGTGCGTAAAGCATAATTGTTGCCTGGGCCACAATAGGGAAGTCATCCGAATCGAAGTTTGCTGATCGGAAAAGCAAGAGTACTCTAGAAGTGTTCATCTTGGTCAGTTTGAATGACGATGAACCGATTAGGAGATTTTGATGTGTGAGGAATTCGCCCAGCTACAGAGCACTTCGGCTTCAAGACAATGTCCACCAGTCTGAGTCCGGTGGCATATGTTGTGTCGTGCAGGAAACCGTCTCGAAACTGAAGTATTGATTATTTCTAGGAGAACATTGAAGTCCTCCTGCTGTTGTTATGCTTGTCCTCTCTGGAGGGTGCGAAACCAAATCAGAATGTGTTCGCTTTTATAATCAAATGTTTTATTGGACTTTTAGGTGCCGTCGTTACAATTCATCCTCTTTTTGGCCATGCGCCGTTCGACCGCACTTCCTGGATTGTGATCATGTCTTGTTTATAACAATTCAGTGTCTCCGTGACTAGGGACCCGAGCTCCTTTCTTACTGATGTCTGGGCTACTGACAAGTGGTGAGACACACATGCTTTCATGGCGGGGGAAATCTAAACTTTAAAGGATTTCTGAGTGCCCAAAAGATAAACCGAGAACAGCAGTAAAGACCTTTATGTACGTTGTTGGAACTCGCACTTTTTTAAATATAGAACACCAGATGACCACTTTGTAAGAATCCAACAGCCTCGGCGAATGATGACGACAGCACATATAAAGCTGATGCAATCACCGTTGCGTTTACAACACAATTGAAACGCATAGCTAGAGACACAATCCTCTTGCTTCGAAACAGACTTATTCAGAAGTGTCTCGATAATTCCTTTATCCAATTTTATAATAATAATATAAAAGAAACTTAACAGTATTTAAGTGGACAAATAAATTGGGACTACAAATTCAGGTGCCTTTAATAAGTGGGTAAAGTTTACAGATCTGTTCATCTCTGCTCTGTACCAAAATGGTATGGAAATGCATGTCTTTTTGGTATAAATGAGTCAGGAAGCTACAGAACAATAACGACATGAAATTTCGGGATATAACTTGCTCTAAATGATATTAGGCGTGTTTTATGACTACTCAGTACTCAGCTCAGTTATGATTCTCAATAAAACCCTCTTTTACTGAGTCACATTGTTCTTCCAAAAATTGGTACGTGTGCTTACGTCCATTGCATTAGATGGCAAAATGCTCTAATTTCAAAAGAGATTTCTTAATGTGCCCTAGTGAGAAATGACAGTACAATTTTACTGAGTAGTTTTAGCGCAATTAGTTGTTTTGTTGCTGCTTCACGTGTAAAATCGTACTAAGCTGATTATTGAGTAGTCAAAAAAGCACGCCTATTACATTATTTAAAGTGAAGAAACTCAGCTTCAGAATGAAATGTACTTAAGACTACGTAATGTTGTTGCCAGACACTGTTTTTATTCATTTAACAAAGTTTAGTTTTCAATTTAAAAAAATATAATAATAATATGGGTGGCGCTACAGCCCGTAGAGGGCCAAGGCCAACTTTCGTGTTGTGCGTGCTATTGTTCTCTCACGAGTGGAAGGGACCTACCGTTTTGCACCGACTCCGAACGGCCAAGTTTGAGAAGCTTTTTCTAGACAGGAAATACTCTTTGAGCATTGTCAGTGACTCGAAAGAGGTGGGGCCGTGAACATTATTTTTGTCGCACAGAGCAGGAATCGAACCTACGAAGTCGAGGTTGGGATCGACGCACACACCCAATACGCCACGGGTCACCACAATTAAAAAAAAATACTTTTTAGATAATAAACTCTACGGTATACCAAGCGTACAAAAGTTGCAAAAGTCAGCGGGCTCTTAGAAGCAGCGCAGCCGATATAAAACACGCTCAGATCTAGAAGAAATGCGATTCGATGTATTTGAGTGAGTGGTATGACACAAACGGAGCAATTTTGTTCCCCCGAATTATCCATCGTTTCCTTCATTTTTAATACATTTTTATTTCGAATTCATGAAGACAAAAAAACTAGTTGGACGTACATTGTTGCTACAGCTTACCACTACCTTACACTAAGCCTGTAAGTTGGCCAACGGTTGCTGGATCAAATGCGCTGCAAGACACTGACCGACTAGTCCTTTGGAGGAGATCTGTACTACCTATTCTACTCCGGGTCTAAAGAGTTCGACGAGATCCCTCTCAGCCACCAAAACTTCCGACTTTCGCAACGCAACATCTCTCTTATCCCCACTCGACACCGCCATGCTAAAGCGGAGTAGGTCTTCCTCAGCTCGTTGTGCAACGGAACGGTCGTGGTTGAGTCCGTGCTTATCAAAGTGGAGAAATGCTTCTGGGGGGACGAAGCCACTGTGACGTACACTCTCGTGCTACTGTGGATGGGGGTAGTAAGCTCTAGAGATCAAGTTATTAACCGAGTTCATCTCTCTCCCTTCACCAGGAAATTTCCAACTAGTATCAGGTTAGCCCTGTTGTATAAAACCTCAGAGTAGAATTTGTATGTGAGACACTGTACTGGGACTCTGGTGTTCTGTAAAGCCCTTATACAAGCCCTCTGAAACACCCGAATATTTTCCATCAAGCTAGCACTCACGTTGAACCACACGAGACAGCCATAGCTTAGCATCAGAGATAATGTAATGAAAGAGATGTTCATCTTTCCATTGGAAAACCCCTAGTCCACCACAAATCAACCTCAGATTTTAGGCGTTTCCGCTCTCAAGTCACTAATACTACTTTATATACAGAGCACCGCCATCTTGCTTTTATTATCTGCCCTCAATAGTGTCAAAAATTTGCGAGATTGCCCATGATAATGTCAGAAATGGCCCCGATTGGAAAGTATTCCAGGACACTGTTCGCTAAGCTCATACTTTTTAAAAGGAATTATTGTAGCTGTTTATTAATTATTCATTATAAAAAGTCGTCAATAAATGCCAATCATTCTAACAAACTAATTGTTATAAATATATTGACGAACATTACGGTCAGGAAAAATGTGAAAACATTTACAAAAATACTACAATTTATTTTCATATAGTAGTAGTACGTATTGTGGATTAAGGTAAGACTAAAAGTTATGTATGTACGAAATTTGATCTGCTATGTACTGCTCGTTAAAATATTCGTCTGTAATCTTACTTATTTCAAAATGTCGGCCCCAAAGATAAAATTTATTAAGTGAATTAAATAGAAATTGAAATTACAGAAAAATTATCAAAATTTACAGCGGCCATGAATCTAAGAACCAAACAAGTTTGTCTATAAAAGACAAACTTAAAATTTTAAAATATCTTGATGATGGTGAGACGCGGAAAACCATTTATACGCAGTTTACTTCAAGCGCACCAACGCAAGCAAGGATATGGATACAAGGATTTTAACAAGTAGTTCAGAAGAATAGAAACCGAATTAAATGCCAAAAAAACCCTGTTTTTTAATGTACATGTTTTGCTGTAACTTTAACGTCTCTCACATCATACAGAAACCAACAAGCATAAGTTACACATTTTCGTTCATTCTGAGAGGTTTTTATCTCCACTCCTTAAAAAATGACAGTCTTCAAAATTTGGTGCAGAAACTACGGGAAGAGACCTATTTTGTTTATCCTGAATTTGTTAGTTTTCAAATTTAACGTCTTTTTTAATGGAATATTCCAGCCTCATAATAAGAACATAATTCAATGCATTTTGCGAACATACACTTGTCTCTTAGTTTCCGTTTCTGTTTTTAGGTGAATATTTGGCGTTCAAATTAGTGGCAAAGACGGAAATTCCGGATAATTCACTTCATCAACTGCTCTCATAAACTAATACGCATTTACATAAACACATTCACATTCAGCTGGTCGCGAACTTTACACGTATTCACAGACACTGTCTGTGAAACGGATGTGAAGCAGAAGGAAAACAGCTGTGAAATGTTATAAAAAACGCTGTCAGATGAATCTGAGGGGCAAGAAACGTAGAAGTGGCATATCTCCTCCTTCCATTATCTCTGCTTAGCATTGGCCGTATTAGGGCCATGTACCAGATTACCTGCACCCTTGCATCGAGTTGGCGGTTGTAAAACTCTCTCTTTACAAGAGCGAAAGCGCCTGGGCAGAGCAGTTGCGATGAGTGATGTTGTATGTAGATTACGACCGAACATTCGACCTCGGCTTTGGCCAACCTCGACTAAAAATATCACCTTCGACAACAATTCGGCTTTGGCTAAATAAACGAAGATTTTTCCGAAAACGAATGTTGATTCATTTTTTTTATGTCAGAATTTGTGGTATTTTTCGTACCCTTTTTGCAGTATGTACTTGCTAATCGGCAAGCTAGTATTTGGTAGACAGACTGGACTTCTCTGGTATTTACCTTAGTGTGAAATTTGACGGCTCTAGACGTACCTCTGTACTTGTTCCACGAGGTGGAATCGCGTTTTTGTGGATGGGGCATATAGAGCAGGTATTCCAGTCTTCCCAAGCTCTGCAGTTGATCTAGTACGTGATTTTGACGAGAATATTGATGCTAGCTTGATGAACTCTTATGGTAAATCATCTAAGCCTGCAGGTTTTTAATTGCTGTGTTGGTTTCGTGGCTCTGCACGTGTTTTACTTAAACGATATTTCTATCGTAAACGTTAAAAAGATCCTTAAAACGTTAAGTGGTGGCCTGTGGCGTTGTGGGTATGTGCGTCGACCTGAGCCTGGTTCGATCAATGATACAGTCGAACCCGCTTAAATGAAATGACAAAAAAACAGAATGTTAATTTCAACTAACCGGGTTTTGCATTTAAGCGGACCTCGGGTATTTGAAAAAAGATTTCATTTAGACGAATTGTTTAGTGGATCCAAAAATTTGTTGAATGAAATCTCTTTGTATCCATATCCTTGCTTGCGTTGGTGCGCTTGAAGTAAACTGCGTATAAATGGTTTTTCCGCGTCTCACCATCATCAAGATATTTTTAAATTTTAAGTTTGTTTTTATAGACAAACTTGTTTGGTTCTTAGATTCATGGCCGCTGTAAATCTTGATAATTTTTCTGTAATTTCAATTTCTATTTAATTCACTTAATAAATTTTATCTTTGGGGCCGACATTTTGAAATAAGTAAGATTACAAGCGAATGTTATAACGAGCAGTACGGTAGGTGTACCGGTATGAAATGAGCGTTTTTTTTAAATAAGACACTAATTATTAATGGGAAAGTAAAAACGGTCTACTAATGTGCTACAATTAACATTGCTGCCATTTGCTTTTGACTCAAAGTGTCATCTCCATCCAATATCGTTTGCAATTCGGAGTCTTCAAAGTTTGTTGGTGGTCTTCCACGTTCTTCATTTCTCACATCAAAATCATTATTTCTGAACCGTTGAAACCATCTTTTGCATGTTGCTTCTGATAGAGCATGATCACCATATGCCTCGACAAGCATTCGTTACGACTCTGCAGCACTTTTCTTCAAATGAAAACAAAAAATGAATGCTTTCCGCAAATCATCACTTTCTGGTACAAAATTCGACATTTTTAACACGATGAAAAATATGATTTTGTCTGTTCAATGACTTGATGTATACTAAATATTTTTCACAGATGTCGTAGCAAACAAAAAAAAAAAAAGAAAGGCTCGTTTACAAGAAATGTTCCTTATCGAGATACTTGACGCTCACTTCAAACTGGTAGCAAATAAAAATCGTTGGATAATCAAAACAATGAGGCAAAGTGCTTTCAGAATTGATATTTGTCGCTTTAAGAGGTGAACTTTAACGCAGAACTTCAGAAAAATTACAAGGTCAATAGTTGCATTAAAAGCCTGTGCATCTGATTTTTCTTGCGAAACATTTTCATTTAAGCGGTGTCTTCTCTGTGAAAAGTAATACATTTTTCAGAATTTCTTTTTCAAATATCCGAGTTTTTCACTTAGGCGGGTTTCACTAAAACGGACCTGTTTGTATGAAATCTGTGAAAATGTTCACGGGGATAGAATAAATGTTTCATATAGGCGGGTTTTTCAATTAAACGAGTTTCAATTAAGCAGGTTCGACTGTACTTTCTTACTTATCAGGCAGGCGAACCATGAAGGGTCTGAGCCTGAGCAGTTGCTGCCTTCCATCGGTGACGGTCCTGGGCATGCTGCTCCCAGTCATCAAGGCCAAGCTGTCTTGCATCCGCGATGACTTGGTCTTTGTCCCGGTGGTTCGGCCTTCCTCTCCTTTTCGAACCAGGAGGCTCGGAGTCGAAGACCCTCTTTCCTGGAGCGTTGTTGTCTATTCGCTCGATCCAGTGTAGTCGACGGATTTTTGCCTTCCGGACTACATCCACATCCTTGTACAGCCCGTAGAGTTGCGGTTGTGTGTTCTCCTCCATTCGCCTTCCTCGCAGACGGGACCATGTATCCGACGTAGAATTTTTCTTTCGAAGGCACCAAGAATCAGCTCTGCAGCCTTACTTAATGTTCAGCTTTCGGCTCCATAACGTAGGACTGGCAGGATAAGGGTTTTGTAGAGCATGACTTTGGTCCTTCGAGTCAGGAGTTTCGAGCCCACTTGTTTTGACAGACCGAAGTAGCATCGGTTGCCAAGGGCGATTCTACGTCGGATCTCCACTACGATGTCATTCGTGGAGTTTACATTTGCCCCGAGGTAGACAAACTCCTTTACTACCTCGAAATTGTAGCTGTCGATTGTGACGTTTTGGCCTAGGTGGTGTGCGGCGGATCGTTGTTTGCTTGACAGCATATATTTTTTCTTGTCCTCGTTGACTTTTAGACCAGCTCGTTTCTCCTGTTCCTCAATTGCCGTGAAAGCTTCCACGATGGCACGTTGGGACCGCGCGACAATGTCGATGTCATCCGCGTATCCCAACAGCTGGACTGACTTGTAGAAGATAGTGCCTTCCGTGTTGACTTTTGCCCGCCGCACTATCTTCTCCAGTACCAGATTGAAGAATCCGACACTTTAAAATCGATGAACAGATGGTGAGTATCGATTTGAAACTCGCTGGTCTTCTCCAGGATCTGCCTTAGTGTGAAGATTTGGTCTGTAGTCGATTTGCCGGGCCGGAAGCCGCACTGGTACGTGCCGATTAGTGCGGTGCAAAACGGCTTTAGACGTTCACACAGTACGCTGGATAGGATCTTGTAGGCGACATTGAGCAGGGATATACCTCTGTAGTTCTTGCAGGAGGTAGGATCGCCTTTTTTGTGGATGGGGCATATGGAGCTGATATTCCAGTCGTCGGGCATGCTTTCATCTTCCCAAATTCGGCAAATGATTTGGTGCATGCTCCCTACCATTACATTGCCCCCAGCTTTGAAAAGCTCCGATGGTAAGCCATCTGAACCTGCGGCTTTGTTGTTCTTCAGCCTTTTAATGGCTGTACCGACTTCTTCAAAGCTAGGTGGGAGGACTTCTTCGTCGACTGGAGTTGGGATTTCCTGGTTCCCTATCACTCTCTCCTGGTCAGGCCCGCTAAGCAGCTGTTGGAAGTGCTGCTTAAACACATCCACTATTCCCTGGGGGTCCGTAACTAGGTTACCCTCGCAATTTTCGACTGTATTAAATATTAAATATTAAAATGCTCAGCCACCTTTTGGACTAGGTGGTGTGCGACAGATCGTTTCTTGCTAAATAGCATGTATTTAGTTTTGTCCTGACCAGTTCTTTTCGCCTAGTGGTGCCCCTGGCGTTGTGGGCACGTGCGTCGACCCCAACCTCGACGTCGTAGGTTCGATTCCAGCTCTGAGCGACACAGATAATTTTCACGACCCCACCTCTTTCGAGTCACTGACAATGCTCAAAGATTATTTCCTGTCTAGAAAAAGCTTCTCAAATTTGGCCGATCATAATCGGCATAAAACTGTAGCTTCCTTTCGCTCGTTAGAGAACAATAGCACACACGAATTCAATAACGTTGACCTCGATTCTGTTCAAAAAACGCTAGAAAACAGTCGATTAATTAAAGTCGTCAGTAGAGGAACACACATTTCTATTAAGATTATGATGGTGACCTTGGTATTTGGTAGGATCTCACATCTGTGTTCATAGAGCTCATAGGTAGGTGGGTAAGAAGTTGCTTTGGCGGCCTTATGCAATGAATCACTTATACCAACTTGTGGGTCCATTGTGTCCTTATTTGGGATGGTAACTACCGTGCGATCTGCTTTTTCACGAAAACCAGTAGATCCACATGGAACATTTTTCAATTCAACACCACTCAAGTCCTACGAAGAAGATCGTCGTCCATTGCGTGGAGTAGAACATTGTGCTCAGACAACGGTATTGGTGTCCTCTTCGCCGTTTAACAGTCTGCAGAAGTGATCCTTCCAGATTCTCAGTATCGACTGCGAATCTACTACGAGTTGTCCATCTTCGTTCCGACAGGCTTCTGTCAGTCACCAGCTGGTAAAACTTTCGGACATTATTTCTGCCGTACCACCTTTCCATTTCCTCGATCGCGCCTTCTTTCTATTTCTTTTTGAGAAGCCGGTGCTTTTCCCTTCTTTTAAGTTCGAAGAGCTCACGAACCGCTCTAGTCGCTGCGCCTGCCGACACTCGTTGTCAAACCATGGGTTTTTTCTAGGTGGCATTTTAAAACCCAACACATCAACTTCTCCGATGGCATTTTGACAACGGTCCACTGTTCGTCGATTTTTTCGCCTGGCAGAGATGGACTCTCTGAGAGCTTCAGGGAGACTCGATCGGAAAAGTTCCTCGATTGCGAGTGTAGCTTTCCGATGTCAAACTGTTTTGGTCTTGCTCTACTCCAGTGTACTATCGATATCCGAGTTCTGACCTTGGCTACAACAAGGTAATGATCCGAGTCGATGTTAGCACCTCGGAACGTTCGGACATGGAGGACACCGGAGGAGTGTCTGACGTCGATCGCAACGTGATCAATCTGGTTGACGGTTGATTGATCAGTGGACCGCCAGGTCCATTTGTGAATGTGTGGTGAGGGAACCGCGTGTTGGGTACAGAAAGGGTTCGCTCCGTCACGAAGTCCAAGAGCCTTGGTCCATTGTCGTACGTTTTGTCGTTTTCCGACGACTCTAGCAAAGATTTCTTCCTTGCCCAGCTGTGCGTTGAAATCTCCTAGAACGATCGTGGTGTCATATCTGGGGCATCGATCGTATGTTCTTTCTAAGAGATCATAGAAGTCATCATTGCTGATGTCATCTTTGTCCTCTGTCGGGGCGTGGGCGCAAATCAGGCTGATGTTTCCGAATTTAGCCTTGATGCGGATTGTTATGAGGCGCTCGCTGATATAATCAAAGCTCAAGACTTTTTGCCTAAGTCTGCCTCAATCAACGAATCCGCATCCAAATAAGCGCTGCATTCCATCTTTGTAGCAATCACCGTAGAAGATTTCGCAGTTTCTCATCTTTCTGTTGCCCGGCCCATCCCATCGCATCTCCTAGATGGCGGTAATGTCTGCTTTATAGCAGTCCAGGGTCTCCGCGAGTTGGCTCTGTTCAGAGACCTTACATTCCACGTGCAGAAACGAAAATCAATCGTTTGCTGGGGTCGTCAACTGTGAATCCGTTCATATCCGTAGCATGTTGTCGGTTCGTAAGAAAGGATTTTTTTTACGTGGTGAGGGAGTTAACCAGGCCCATTATTTGACTCTAGGGCAGTGGAGGGATCGTTGCATACATTAGTTCACCACACAACGGTTACTGTGATGGCTATCCAGGGGTGCCACGTGGAGGGTGTATGCCAACGACTTATGTACAAGCAGAGATCGCGCTGGCCTCCTACCAGGTTGGGTAAACTCAGTAACTTTGCCCTGTGTACAGAAATCCATGCCCCCTCCCTCCATTTAATTATATGTAATATAATCTTGGCTAGAATCTCAGCTGCGGCGCCAAGAGTCTTCGATTTCGAACGCATTGGCCAACGCGACGGAGGATGCCTACCTATAATGTGGCGCACTCAAGTAGGAAAAAATCTCTATCAACTTTACGTGCGAAACTAAAGACAGGTAGCCAAAGACAGGCCTCCAGTTGGACTCATCGGTTGAGGTTCAAGTCCTCCCCGAACTGTAATGCCATACAGAGAATCACTCGTGCTGTGATCGGTTGCAGACGAGGTGCACATCCCACCACAACCAACAAAGGCTTATATATCTACGCATTTCTTTCAAGTCGCAAAACCCCAAATGAGCCACACAGATACGTTAGGTATGGCCTGAGTGCAGCAAATCTAAAACAGGCAATCTTCTTTGGCGAACTCGTCACTATATCGCCAAACAGGAGGCGATGTTTACTTGATACTAGCCGAATGGAGATCTTGCCATTAATCTAATTATTTGATGCAACACACTTTGTCGCAGCTGCAACAACACAGCGGAGAGGGAGACCTTAACACTTAATTTAACCACGCTCGGTTGTTCCTAGACAACGAGAGCTTGGTAGACCTTTCTTCAACTTTATAACTTCCACCTACCTACGTAGACATTTGTACAGTTGCAGAGTCTCAAGGACAATCCTCAATCTTCTTGAACACCAGAACATCTGGAGCTTGTCTTCAAACCTGGAAGACGCCTTAAACAGCTGTCAACAATTATTGCTTGTCTGAAACGCAATGCACCGACGAACGTTACTTCTAGTTGAAACGATAGGAAACACACTCACATCGCAACTGACTTCCTCACAGCAACACCCAACAAACCTCGTGAAATTCCATCAAATCAACCAAACAAAACAAACATTTCCTCATTTCAGTTCGAAGTCCGTCTTTATTGAGCAAGAACTGTCCAGCGGATCGTATGGTTTGTTACTCAGTACTAATGCCTTAATGATTAAACTCCAAATGAAGAGAGACGAACGGAAGTGCCAACGGCTGTCACGTAAGCACACTGAGGCACGCCAGCCCCGTGGAGCACGAAATTAAACTAAAGTGGTTGGTGAACGTCTAGATAAATTATTACAACTCAGTGTGCGGATACTCCGCCTCCTTGTCCTTCGGCACTATGAACAGTCCCTCGGCCGTCGTCCAGCGGGATCCGTGCTGCGGAGTGCTGAAGCCGACGATCTCCATCTGTCCCGAGATAGGCCGCCCGAATGATCTGCCCGACATGCCGAGATAAGCGCTCGTGTCGACGTGTCTCAATCTGACGGGCGTTTCTCTCAGCCAGCCGTCTCCGCTGCAGATAAGCTCCCAATGGTCGCCCGTGTCACCGACGCCGTTGGTGCCGTAGCACGAGACCTCCTGCTCGCCGGACAGCGGCGAGGAGAACATGTGCGAGTGAAGGTTCTTCTTTGTCGTCAGGTGCTCCAGGCGGATTATTTCGCCGCACTTAATTGTCTCGCCACGCTCGCAGAATTTTCCAGTTGCCGCCTTGATGCTCCAGTGGCTGCCGACGTCCTCTTTGATTTCGATTCCGGTCACCGACTGCTGGCCGGATCCGGAGCCGTATTTGACATCGTGCGAGTGCAGACGGGAGCCGTAGTCGGCGTTCACCAGCTTGATGATGGACCCACATGTAACGTACTGGGTTTTCGCACCTAATTGTGGACGTAAACAGAGATCAATTGGTAAGATTTCGACTGTGCCTATTTCAAAGGGGGTGGACGACCAATCAGAGCGGGCCACATAGATAACAGAGCGGCCGCTCCGACTGGTGCGCGATGAATTTCTTCGCTTACCATCAATGGAGTAGATGTTGAGCAGGAGACTAAGCGCTAAGGTTATGTGATTTAATTCTAACTTTGGTTTCATTTTCCACAATTTTCTGTGATTACTTTGGAAATTGTTTGCAAATTGAAGATTCAAGCGAAATTTGCAAGGCAAGAGACACGACAACTTTACAAATGTCAAACTGGATGTCGGTATGACAGCTGGGCAGCACAATAGAATGCCGTGTTTGCGGTGCACAGTTGGTAGTGTGGTGAGATGGGTGCGTGTACAGTACGGGATGGGAGTTTGAATTGGGGTTGTGAAGTTTGTGTGGAATTTTTAATATCACTGCGGAGAGTGGTTATGAGTACATATTTTGGGAAAAAATTCTAAAATTGTTTCGCTGAATTTGTAAAGCAATAATGTGTTGAAAGGAATGTTTCAAGATATTTTCTCTACGACCAGCCTTTTCGTACGTTATGGAGACTGGTCTGGTACTAGAAATTCGTCACGCTGTGGTAAAGTTGACGTATAGTCGTCAAGTTTGATGATCGGTTGATCAGAAGATTGTCATGTCACCCACTGGGAGATCATTATGGGGGATGAGAGCCTTGAGTCTGAAAGTCGTTACAACGATCTGTATGATAAGCGTTTCAAGCTTTAGTAGATATTTTGAAATGCGATAGTCACGGGACCATTGCGTTTTCTAGTCAATTCGTCTGCTTCACAGTTCTTTGGAATGTCGCGTCCACTAGGCACTAGTGATCTGGTAGACGAAGTAGCACAGTACCGGGCCTAGCATCGGGCGATCGGACATTTTAAAGCATCTGGTTAAATACTAATTAAAAAGTCCTTCTCGAATATAACCTGTGGTATCGTGATGTCTACCGGGTCCGAGCCTGAGCTGCCTTCCATCAAAGATGTGCACGTTGCTTTCAGTCATCAAGACCAAGCTGTTTTACATCCGCGATGATTTGGTTTCTACATTCCGGACTACATCCACAGCCTGGTACAGCTCGTCCGGTTGTGTGTTCGCCCCCCTCCTTTCGCGGACCAGGGATGAGAATGCAGAGCCCAGAAAGTGAAGCAAACCGCCCAAAAAATCGATGCACAGTTTTATATATGTGAAGTAAATATCAAAAAATGATAACAACAAAATAAGTGACCGCCAAATGGACTACTACTGTCGGTTTTAACGATCTTCCTGGGACGTGGTCGTTGTAAGCGATTTTGTCTGTACAGCAAGTGTTCATTTTCAGCTCGGAGGCGATGTGGTCTACTACACGAGTGGTCCTATTGTGCCTTGACTTAAGAAGAGGTGTTGCAGAATGAGGCAGATTTTTTGCGAGGACGTTTGTAAAACATCTTAATTTCAATTAAGCCAAACGAAGTAGAAGCAAGCTGCTACGTAGCAAATGTATGCATATTAATAAATTAAGATCTACTACATATGAAGTAAATTTTCATCTCTGGACCATACCATATATCCGATGCAGAATTTTTCTTTCGAAAGCATCAAGAATCAGCTCAGCAGTTGCTTATGGTTCAGCTATCAGCTTCATAAAGCAGGACTGGCAACATAAAAGCTTTGTTGAGCATGATTTTGGTCATTCGAGTCAGGAGTTTCGAACCCAGTTCCTTTGGTAAGTCGAAGTACCATCGGCTGCCAAGGGTGGTTCTACGGATCTCCAACTATGAAATGGATGATGTCATTTGTGGTGTTTATTTTTGTCCCGAGGTCTATAAACTCTTTTACTACCTCAAAAGGTGGAGTGTGGCGGATCGTTTCTTGTTCGACAACATATATTCTTTCCATAAGACTAGCTGTTTCGCCTGTTTTCACGGCAGCACTTTGGGAACGCGCGACAATATCGATGTCTGCCTATCCCAACAGGACAAACTTGTAGAAGATAGTGACTACCGTGTTTACAGCAGTCTGCCGCACTATCTTCTCTGGTACCAAATTGAAGAAACGAAACACGACAGTGAATTTGCTTGCCGAAATTCGATGCAGGTTTCAAATGGCTCAGAGCCTAACTGCACGGTGCATCGCGTATGTGTTAGCGTGGTGCGACAAAACCGGATCAATATTCCCGGGATCCCGAATTCGGCCATCGCTTCGAATAATTCCTTGCAATGCTACAGTATTTGGTGAAGACTTGAAGCGGCACTAGTACGTGCCGATTAGTATTTTAGACGTTTACACAGTACGCTTGATAGGATTTAGTAGGCTACGTTGTGTAGTTGTTGTTGCAGAAGGTGGGATCCCATTTTTGTGGATGAGACAAATAAGAGCAATTAAGTTAGAGACTGTCCGATATGCCTACACTCGGCCATCAAAGACTTAGCCCACTACCCTCGAGTGGGAGCAGAAAAAACGTACAACTGCCAAAAGCGCTGAAAGAAAACAAGAGCACCGCAGGAGGAGTACTAACCCTGCTTAAGTAACATTTCCAAAAGCTGCTTAGCGGGTTTCACCAAGGGAGAGTAATTTTTTTTTTGTTGAGGTTTTGATACTACACTGTAGCAGATTCAAGAGCATTCAGATTGTACTTCCAGGTATTCCATTGTACTACAATTGCTGTAGTTCATAGCAGACGTTTCTGTAATGACATCACATCAACGGCGAGGAGCTGCCACCTTATCGGAACAAAGGTGAGACAGTGACGAAGGAAGTTCTCTGTCGTGTCGTCGTTTTCTCCACGGTCGTCGCAGACGGTATCTTCGCTTAAACCAAGTACATTTAACTGTTTGGCAAAGGTGTAGTGGCCCGTTATTACGACCAATAGGTCGTCTTTTTCTGTCGTTAGAAACAAGAATGCCGCGGATATGTCATTTCCGATAGTGCTCTCGAGACGCGCAGCCATCAATTCAAGCCCTAACAACAGAAGCAGAGAGTCCGAGCGCAGGTTTAGGTCCTGAGAAAGTTGCTTCTGATCCTTGCTCAGCAAGTTCATCGGATATCGCATTTTCAGCGGACCCCGATGATTTTCAGTGAATTATGACTGCCGTTCAAATTCTGAGAGGATTTGCATTCCATAACTATCTTGAAAGTGGTTAAAGGGTTGAGTAAGGTCTTAGGCAAAGTTTGGCTGTCTATACAAACGAAGATTTAGCAATGCATCTAGAGCAGAGCGAGGCGTGCTAGAGAAATCCCATATGCAGCCGAGACAGATTATTCTTTGAAGCTTGGTGAAAGCAGCACACGCCACGTATTTACCCGAGATCTTATTCCACCAAACGATCAATGTATAGGAGAGAAGATGTCTCAACTTAGCCGTAGAGACACAGGTTTTTAGGCGGTCACTCATTTCTTTTACACCAGTCGTCGATCACGTCTAGAGCTGCCTGCCTTTTCGAGCATACATCTGCTAGGCCCGATCCGACAAACAGCAAAGCTGCATCATCCGCGTAGGCCTGAGATTAAATGTTAGAGCCATTGAGAGCATCAAACAGAGACCACCATGCACCAAAGCAGAGGAGATAAGACGCCGCCTTGCGGGCATTTACCGTCCTAGGCAGCTACAACTTCGATGTGGTAAGGGACTTCATGTACCTCGACTTCCAAGTTAATAACAACATCAGTACCGAGATTAAACGCAGAATAACTCTTGACAACCGCAGTTGCCAGTCCTGTTATACGGCACGGAGGAATGGACAATCTCACAAGCGGATGATGAAGTCATCGGTATTTTCCAGAGAAGAGTTCTGCGTGTGATCTTTGATTCCTACATGCGTTGGCGGGTACTTGGTGAGAAAATTGTACCACGAACTTTACGGGCTGTACGCAGCAGTGGTTGGGTAGTCTAGTAAGGAAGATAGCGGTCAGATGCAATTAACCCCAATGCTCGCTCTCTAAGCATAGCGCTTTTCAAGCCAACGAAAAAGCCTACCAGTTAGCAAGAGTAAGTGTGGGAATGCCATTGGCAAATAATCAGGATACCCCATAACACTCACTTCATGTAATAAACATCACAACGCCTTAAGATGCCACCAACGCTAAATGCCACCTCAAAACCTCGCTACACATGCCAAGAGAATGGGAGTTCCCCACAACGACTACTGCAGAAGCTATAGAGGCGGGGAGGAAGAAGATACTTCACCATTTCGGCACCTGACTAGCCCTCGCAAGAACAAGAAATCATATGATATGCTAGTTGGCCTTTTTCATTAAGATGTCATACTTGAAAATTCAGGAGGGGGCAGGGCCTATGCTCACAGGGCAAAGTTGCTAATAGCTCTCAACTTGGCGGGATGCCAGCAACGATCCTTGTCGATGCATAGATCAAGTTGACATGCAGCCTCCAAGCGGCGCCCCCTGGATAGCTTTCACAACACCCGTTGTGAGGTGAACCAATGCATGCAGTGTTTCCCCAGGGGTTGTGCGGAGGGCTAACAACCCACCCACGAAAAAAAAAATAACTGTTACGGAAGAGCAAGCAGCCTCGGAAGAACGGACGGAACCCCAACGACGACACGGCGCAAAAAAGGACTACGATTTGCGAGTGTGCTCCTGGAATGTAAGAACACGCTACACTCCGGGGGCCGCACAAAAACTAGAAAATATCCTCACGCAGTATAAAGCGGATATTACGGCGCTCCAGGAAATACGCTGGATAGGACACGGGATTATGAAAAAGAAAGAGTGCGACATATATTACAGCTGTCATAAAAGGTTGCACATATTTGGATGCGGATTCGTCGTGGGAAAGCGGCTAAGGTCGAAGGTCATCGACTTCAAACCGATAAGCGATCGCCTGGCTGTGATCCGCATCCAAGGCAGATTCTACAACATCAGCTTCAAATGTACACAACAGATAACGGCTTCCGACTCACAGACTTTGCGACAGCACGTAATATGGTCATAAGTAGCACACAGCAACCTGGCGATCCCCGGATGGTCGAACCGCCAACCAAATCGACCATGTGCTTATTGACGGAAGACACGCGTCAAACATCCTGGATGTGCGAACATTCTTGTTGCAGCAAGATTCAGAGCTCGACTGTCCAATGTCAGAAAGCTGCACCAGCCGACA
This sequence comes from Eristalis arbustorum, assembly GCA_916610145.1. Classification (NCBI taxonomy): domain Eukaryota; kingdom Metazoa; phylum Arthropoda; class Insecta; order Diptera; family Syrphidae; genus Eristalis; species Eristalis arbustorum. Next base: position 86,876,877 of record OU744316.1, on the reverse strand, counting down.
AAGAGAACTTTTAACATTGGACGCCTAAGCACACCGGAGATTGCCAGAGCCTACGAAGAGCAATCAAGTGAGAGACTCTCCGGTATGCCTACGTCAAGTGCCAACGGGATGTGTTTGCATTGCCGCCCGGCCATCAAAGAGGTAGCGGAAACTACATTAAGCTTCCTACCACCCCCGACCAGAAACCCGTGGTATGATGGCGAGTGTGAGCAGAAAAAACGTGCAACCGACGAGGCATACCAAAAAGCGCTGCAACGGAAAACAAGAGCAGCGCAAGAGGAGTACCGGGCTAGAAGACGGGAGGAGAAAAAGCTTCTACGCCTGAAGAAAAGGTCTCTCGCAACCTCCCAGCTCAAGGATATCGAAGAGTCTAGGGACAAGCAAAAAATACGGGCCTTTTACAAAAAAGCAAAAAGCCTGGCCACAGGCTTTAGGAAAGGCACCCAGGCTCTTCGAAATTGTGAGGGTAACCTAGTTACGGACCCACAGCTGCTTAGCGGGCCTGACCAGGAGAGAGTGGTAGGGAACCAGGAAATCCCAACTCCAGTCGACAAAGTAGTCCTCCCACCTAGCTTTGAAGAAGTCGGTACAGCCATTAAAAGGCTGAAGAACAACAAAGCCGCAGGCTCTGATGGCTTACCATCGGAGCTTTTCAAAGCTGGGGGCAATGTAATGGTAGGGAGCATGCACCAAATCATTTGCCGAATTTGGGAAGATGAAAGCATGCCCGACAAATGGAATATCAGCTCCATATGCCCCATCCACAAAAAAGGCGATCCTACCTCCTGCAAGAACTACAGAGGTACAGAGAGCAGGGATATGCTCAATGTCGCCTACAAGATCCTATCCAGCGTACTGTGTGAACGTCTAAAGCCGTTTTGCACCGCACTAATCGGCACGTACCAGTGCGGCTTCCGGCCCGGCAAATCGACTATAGACTAAATCTTCACACTAAGGCAGACCCTGGAGAAGACTAGCGAGTTTCAAATCGATACTCACCATCTGTTCATCGATTTTAAAGTGTCGGATTCTTCAATCTGGTACTGGAGAAGATAGTGCGGCGGGCAAAAGTCACTACAAGTCAGTCCAGCTGTTGGGATCCAGGTCCCAACGCGCCGTCGTGGAAGCTTTCACGGCAATTGAGGAACAGGCGAAACGAGCTGGTCTTAAGGTCAACGAGGACAAAACAAAATATATTCTGTCGAGCAAACAACGATCCGCCGCACACCACCTAGGCCAAAACGTCACAATCGACAGGTACAATTTCGAGGTGGTAGAGGAGTTTGTCTACCTCGGGGCAAATGTAAACTCAAAGAATGACATCGTAGTGGAGATCCGACGCGGAATCGCCCTTGGCAACCGATGCTACTTCGGTCTGTCAAAGCAACTGGGCTCGAAACTCCTGACTCGAAGGACCAAAGTCATGCTCTACAAAACCCTTATCCTGGCAGCCGTGGAGCCGAAAGCTGGACATTAAGTAAGGCTGCAGAGCTGATTCTTGGTGCCTTCGAAAGAAAAAATCTACGTCGGATATATGGTCCCGTCTGCAAGGAAGGCGAATGGAGGAGAAGACACAACCGCGAACTCTACGAGTTGTACAAGGATGTGGATGTAGTCCGGAAGGCAAAAATTCGTCGACTACACTGGCTCGGCCAGATCGAGCAAATGGACAACAACGATCCAGCAAAGAGGGTCTTCGAATCCGAGCCTCCTGGTTCAAGAAGGAAAGGAAGACTGAATCTCCGGTACAAAGACCAAGTCATCGCGGATGCAAGACAGCTTGGCCTTGATGACTGGAAGCAGCGTCCCCAGGACCGTCACCGATGGAAGGCAGCAATTGCTCAGGCTCATACCCTTCATGGTTCGTCTGCCTGATAAGTAAGTAAGTAAGTGCCACGTAGCAGTGGGGGATTATGTATCTTCTGGTGAAAAGTACGATATCCGTTTTTTGTGGGTTGACGCCGAGTCCGCATGTTTGTGTCCATGCTTCTAGCTTGTCGAAGGCATTCTGTATGATGTCTCTTAGAGTAGAGACGAATTTACCGGATGCCGCTATGGCAATATCATCCGCATAGGCAATAACTTTGCATCCTACCTCTTCCAGCAGCAACGTTCCAAAGAAGGGGTGAGAGAACACCTCCCTATGGGGAGCCCCTATTAACTCCTCTATGGATCTTAGCGTCTCCCATCTGAGAGTGAATTACTCTGCTGGTGAGTAGCTGATGAATGAAGGCCACTAGGGGCTTTCCAATCCCCAGGTTGCTAAGCGCAAGTGAAATTGCTTCCGGGTTGATTTTGTTAAAAGCACCTTCGATGTCGAGAAATGTCACAAGTGTGTATTCTTTGAACCCGAGAGATTTTTCGATGGTGCCTATCAGAGAGTGGACGGCTGTCTCTACAGAATTGCCCTTGTTGAAGGCATTTTGTGCAGATGAGAGTCTGCATACTGGGATAGCTTGCCTGATATATTGGTCTATAGGTTTCTCTAAGGTTTTCAGGAGAAATGAGGAGAGACTTATTGATCTGAGGTCCTTCGGTTTGGCAGACCTGACATCAAAACAAAACGAACATCTCTGACACTCATCGAAATAAAAACAACATTCTTACAAAATATCTACTCATTTATTGGCTATACAAAAAAAAATAATAAAAATCTCATCAAAATTCGCCGTTCTCCGGCATGTCGCAAGGTAAGTAAGAAAAATAAAAATATACGTTTGAGTACACAAGCGTTGTCTTACAAATACAAGAAAACCAAAAATTAAAAAAAAAGTAATAAAACACACAAACAAAACCAGGAATCTAAGGCCAACCGATACTAGATGGCAGTGATAATCCGTGCTACAGCGTCACTTCGCATCGTCTTTAATCTAATTCGTTGTGCTTCACTTGGAGACTGACTACAGAGTCGGCTGGGTCTGGTCCTCACATTCAGGCAGTGTGATTGGCTTAACAATCCCCCATTCTTCTTCGTTTCACATCCGAGTACGAGTATTTACACATTTTTCTTTTAAATAATTTGTTTTTCTTTCTCTTTTTTTTTAACGTAAAAAATAAGTCAACCAAAGTAATAATATATAAAAAAAAATTAAACAAAAACAATTAAATTAAACACAAACATAGGCTTGGAATATCAAAAGGAATATTCGAGTGCTAGGTTATTCGATTTCTAAGATTTCTAGTATTTCAACTTTGTCCCGTTGTTGTTGTTTTAACTGCTTTTCTTTCTTCTGTTTTTTTTTGTTTTTTTACAATCTTCCTGTATTGTTGTTGTTTCCCCATGAGACTTGGGGATTGCGTGTCGTTAGTCTGAGAGAGTTTCCGTCGTCGTCCTCTTCCATGACATGCTCGTAGCCTTGATTCACAGCGCCTCCATTTGATCCGTAGATCTGCTGAAATGGAACCGAAAAGCACATTAGATCTGAGGGAGCACGTTTTTTTTTAGTGAATTGTTACCTCAGCAGGACCACCGTTCACATTGAAGACGTCCTTTATGCTGATGCCAGCGTTGGAGGTGCGCCCGCTACGTGGTGGAACTCCACCATTGTTGAGCTGATGAATTGAAAAAGTTCATTAGGACATAAACTAGAGGCGGTGTCAAATGTTAGTAAAGACACATACAGTTGCCTGTGTTTTCACTCTTTATATTTGTAAGAACTATGGACACAAGTCGTCATCAGTTTATTCTTACCTAACCTAAGAATTATGCTGGATATGTCATCGTCTGCACGGTCAAATGGGGTAAATGGAATAAAGCTGACGTGATTCACCAAACGATTTACATCGATTTGGACATTCGGCTCGACACACTAATCTGTCTTGAACTAAACGTATATCATGTGCCGGTACTACCGATTTTGTAAGCATATGTGCCACTTTATCTTATAAAAAATGCGATTCCTGATAAGGTGTTAGAACTAAGAAATAATTTCATACGGACCACGAATGCTAACAGACAAAGAATTCCGCAAGTCAATGGCTCTAAATAATACTAATAATATAAGGGCCAGGGCCTAGCTTCTCAGCAGCCACTCGTGTTGTGCATGCTATTGTTCCTACACGAGTGGAAGGGACCTACAGTTTTATGCCGACTCCGAACGGTCAAGTTTGAGAAGCTTTTCTAGACAGAAAATACTCCTTGAGCATTGTCAGTGACTCGAAAGAGGTGGGGCGGTGAAAATTATTTTGTCGCTCAGAGCTGGAATCGAACCTACGACGTCGAGGTTGGTGTCAACGCACATACCCACAACGCCACGGTCAATAGCTCTGCCATCAGCATTTCCAAGCACATAACACCCAACCAGCAACACACGACTGCGATAAGAATTCCCTCGATATGGTGTCAAAAGTCAGATTAAAAATACAATAGTTTTGACACGAACAATCCCAAATCTTGATCGCCCAGGTAGAGGCTAAGTTTGAGTTTATCCTGTGTGTTTGTCACAGTTTGAGGTAGTGGTGCGATGCTGATTCCAAAAAAAAAAGAAAAAAAGTTTTCCCTTGTTTGATTTGGGCGTTCCTTTTAACCTGGTACCCGGTTCGGACTTTTCAAGCAGCCTCAATTAGTAAGCGTTTCCAGTGCCAGAGAATCAAAGCGAATATCACTCGCTCAAAGTTCGCTAAAATCATTCCAAAACACGTGCTGTAGTTCGAGTGTCCAAAATTTAATCGCACGAACTTAGAATCCAAGCGAGTAAAATGTTCCATAGTTTCTTTTCTATTCTAATCTAATTTGTGTTTAAAGTAGGGCTTGTGCTTACTGCTCAGTTTTAAGAGCCAGCTTCTATTAAGATGAAATCGACATAATTTTCGTAGGTGCATAAGTCGAATCTGAGACACTTTTACTCATTCGGTGACGTCGATCCAAACAGATAAATACCTTCACAACCCCAATCGCAGTTACGACTTATCTACTCCAAGCATACATCATTTGCAACCACACATACGCCTTAGTTGTTATTTTTACAATCGTATTCGTATTGCTTCGCTATGGTGGAACATGGCGTTGTGGGTATGTGCGTCGACTCCAACCTCGACGTCGTAGGTTCGATCGATTTTGTCTATGCGACAAAAATAATTTTCACGGCCCCACCTCTTTCGAATCACTGACAATGCTCAAAGAGTATACCTGTCTAGAAAAAGCTTCTCAAACTTGGCCGTTCGGAGTCGGCATAAAAGTGTAGGTCCCTTCCACTCGTGAGAGAACAAAAGCACGCTCAAAACGAGTGATTGTTGAGAAGCTGGGTCCTGGCCCTCTACGGGCTGTATATGGAAGCATTTATAGAGACGAGCTGTACAGAACAATGTCTAGTTTTGGAATCGTAAATTGTAGGATGACGATGGATAATGCATGCATTCCATTTCCTCCATTTCCCTAACCGTGACCTAGGAAGGAGGATTTAGACAAGGCGACGCGCTGTCATGCTACTTCTTCAACATCGTTTAAAACACCAGAGGAGCAATCTTTCAGAAGTTCGTCTATCAACTTACATATGCCGACGATATTCACGCAATCGAAAGATCACGTCGTAATGTCAATGGCACCATTTTGAGTATTGTGACGGACGTCGGTGTTGCGACAAATAAAGGCAAGACCAAGTATATGTTTGTTGACCAAATAGAAACCGTCTCGGACAGAACGTCACGGTAGACACTGTTTACTACAAAGATTTAGCTTAGATTAGATATAATCAAAGCCTTGAAAGACTATCAACTCAACATTTTGTCGGATTTTCAGCCCCGTCTGCATACATGGTGAATGGAGGAGGAGATATAACGACGAGCTGTAGGAGCTGTTAAGCGACACATCGCCAGAAGAGTGAAGATCCAACTTTTAAGATGGTTCATCTTGTAGAGCGGCCAGGAAAGTCTTCAAATCCATCGTCGGGAGACCGAGCAGTAAAGCAAGACCGCGACTGAGATTTTTTAAAGGGACCTTAACCAACTTTGCGTGTAAAACTGAAGGCAGCTAGCTACGATCGATCTGGCTGGACACGCTTGTTGTTTCAGGCCCAAGTCCACATACTCTACGTCGAACATACGACGTCGAGGTTGGGGTCGACGCACATACCCACAACGCAACGGGCCACGTGCTACCTTGCATTGGTAGCCGGATAATTAGATGTTTAGGGTCCGATGGAATCGAATACCAAAAATTCCCAAAATTTATGAGTTGAACTTGTTCAATACATGGTGGCAGTGACAATAGTTACGATAAGAAATCTGTTGTTGTCGAATGTTTAGTGTGCATTAAAAATCTTGGTATAATGTGTAACAGTGAACTAATATGGACTGATCAAAAAAACCATTGCTTCCCAAAGTGGTCCTAAACCCCCAGATCTCCAAAGGTAACTCCGCGGTGATCTACGTTGGCATGAAAATAAGAGGGGCTTACTAGTTTTAAGTAGGATTTGCTACGAAATTCTATCTGGTTTCGATATAGTAAGAAACATTTTTCTTCATTTAGCCTGCAAACGGATTACGGACCTATTTTAAGACCTCCCTTGATATGTTTGAGTATTGTATTGCAGTTCTGTTCGTAAAAACTTGCTTATTCGATATTCAGTTGATATGCATGCCGTTGCAACAAAAATTTGGGCAATGACTCTATGAAAACATTGATGCTCGAACATCATCTAAGAAGGTAACAGTTGGATGTCACACTTGGTTGAGTGCTTACCCTTGGTTAGAGGGGTATTCGGTTCGATTCCCAGTGAAAACAAAGTAAATCTCGTTGTATCACCGTTGGAAACAAATTAAGTGCATAACTACTGGAGTTGTCAATAAATGGTAGAAGTCTGAATGCGGGTACCACAATGGAGCGATGGCAGCCAATGACATTAGCTTCTAGTACAAAATGCTTAAATGTAATTGAAGCAAAGGGTGTAATTTCAGCTTTTCCAGGAACATTGAAAAATATTAGTAGTCGCAAATTCTTCCAATTTCAAGCTAATCACAGAATGTTTTTATTAGGATGTTTACCATTTAAGTGCTGTGCATACGATGACTGAAGATTGAAACATATTCGCATGATAATTGATGAAAAAGTTTGAGTTTTGAATGTGGTATTATAAGAGGAGCTATTCGCGCTGTGTTGTGGGTATGTTCGTGGTCTAGGTTTGAACCCTGGTGCAACGAAATACTTTTTACGGCCAAACCTCTTTCCAGTCACTGACAATTCTCAAAGAGTATTCCTGTCTAGAAGAAGCTTCTCAAACTTGACCGTTCGGATTTGGCTTACAACTGTATGTCCCTTGCACTCGTGAGAGAACACTCAAAATGATTTCGTTTTCACAGTCAATATTTTAGGGTGGTTTAAGTAAGTCAAGGATTGAGTGTCATTGAATACACAACCCAAGAGAAACATGAACAAAATGGGGATTGTGATTGAAAACAAACATCACTCAAATGTCAAGAGAAAATGAGAGCACACTAACGCAAAATTGTGAATGTTCATGCCCGTGAGGGTATATGTTGAAATATGTATGATTTTTAAATTTGCGTTCTCACTGATCTCTCAGACTAAATAATTAGTTCTGTGTGTGAGTTTTCTTCGTGTATTTTGGGGTTTAAATAATTTTATTACAATAATGGCAATTTGAAGCGTTGACAAGCGACTTATGCAGGCACAGGCTTCTGCACGACGAATCCGAACCTGTAGGGCAACGCTACAGAGGACGCCCGCGTTTAAGATGGCGTACCCAAGTGGAGAAGGACCTCAACCAACTAGCCAGAGATCGCGCTAGTTAGCGATACTTGTTGGTTGAGGCCCAGGTCCACCCCGGACTGTAACGCCACACAAAGAAGAAAAATGGCAATTATGAACTCTCAAGATTGACACTTAAGCCGTGGCAATTGGTGGCTTAAGTTAAACTACTATATAAGTGGAATCCATCCATATTTCTATTGATTCTGAGCTTAGCATCGGATCGACACTTAAGCTCGCACTTTGAAATCTGGCATCAGAGGATTATAAAATTCATAGTCTATAGACTATACATAATATCTCTCTGCAAAATATGGATAAAACCAATTAACGCCTTTGTCTTTAAGCATGTTGCGTGAATAGAACTAGTCAATATTATTCTACGACTTGACCGAGAGAAAGTTATTTTTTCATGAAGATTGCAAAACATGTCAACGAGTCTCGTCCTGCAAATTCAAAATCCACCCTACTATGGTCCTCTATCAGATCAGACTTCTTCCAACCGTATTCTCAAGTCTTACCGTATTATTTGTCGTCGTGATGCCGTACTCGTTCTTGGCGCCCAACGTTTGCATCGCCGACTTTCGTCTCTCAGCCATCACCGAGTTCTTTCGAACCTCCAGCGCCCGAATGGTTTCCCTTCGCATGGTCATCCGTCTCGTCAGGATTGGAGTAGCTGCAAAATGTAAACAAACCGCCGGTCAAAATCTCCCCGCACACTCTGCGCCGAATCCCAAAATCAAACCTGGATTGTTCTCGTCCGCTGTCAACTTCAAGAATCGCTTCTTGAACGCCACGTCAAGTGTTCCGATCTGCCGCCTGGGCTGGCGGGCCTTTTCCAAATTCTGTATCGTTCGTCTCCTTGCAATGCGATCGGGACCACTACCGGAGTCGTTGTCGTAGTCCCCGTCTATGCCTTGCAGTCTCTGCAGGTTTTTTACAATCTCCACCGCGTGCTAAAAAAAAGACAGACACCTGGTTACAGGCAATCGATCCAAGCACAGCAGTGACTTACCTTATCTATAAGAGCATCCTGTGACAAGTCTTCAGACTTCTTTTTGCACCAATTCAGTTCAGTCGAGGCCAGGATATGCGATATGGTTCCGAAACGATGGAACAACATGGCAGTGAACTGTATGACCAGAATCAACGCGAAGAAGAACACGAACACCAGACCGATTGGCTCCAGCTGGAGGTACTCCTTCGAGATGTGAACCTGGACGGGGCAGATGCAAACAGTTTCGAATTAGACATGCAGACAACACCAGCAACTGCTGGACTCTCAGTCACTTCAGTTAGTGACGCAACAGTCCGCAGTTCAGGTCGTGGTTAGTTCGGATAACATAGAATTAGATGGAACACATCCTGGAGAGATTATTTAAGAATTTATGTGCAATGTGTGTGTGTTTCGATTGGGTGTGGGTTGTTAGAACGCCAACACAAGAGGATGCGATTACGCTTTGGTATTAAATACAAACAAATTTTAATTGATTATTTTTTTGGAAGGATACACATATCGGATGTATGCATGTATAGAATGAGGTGGTGGAAGAAGGGCGTGCTTGCTCGGAGCATGACGAATATACTTTTGCACCGTTGCCGGCGATGAACTTGCGGGTGCTGCTTCGCTTTTGGGACTGTGATTGAGTTTCGTTTTTTGGGGAAGATCTGCTTTTTTCTTTCGACGATGAGGAGATGGTGGCTAGCCTACTTAGACGTACGTGGGTAGGGTGAGAGCTAAGCTGAGTGTTTGATGTCTAAGGGTGTTCATACGAAAGGCGTTTGCTTTTAGATGCTTAAGGGTGTGGCGGTTATATATTGGTGGAGCTAGCTTACTACAGGTGTTACGCGGAGTCTGTGTATACACATTTCGGAACTAGAGGTACTTGAGAAATGTGGGCACTTTTAACAGTCAAGGACGTCGAAAGTCCTGTCCGTTGGAGCTAAAATCTGTCTACTTAGGTTATTGAAGCAATCGTGTCAAGTATGTTGCCAATCCGACCAAGGATCTATGTTTAAAACCCGTTTACTCTGACGGCTATCCCATAAGTTGCTGAAAATGCAACGACAAACAGGAAGGCGGATAGGGCGACGCGAGGAAAAAACTCTTCGTCAAACATTTACTCCAGTCAGTCTGCAAAACTTTACAGCTACAAAAGGCCCATTGTCATATCACGCAGTCAAACAAATCGTAAATTGTTAACCATTTGCTGCTTGTGATAAAGGGTTTTAGCTGGCAAATGCTTGCGATAGTTTGTGGAGTGGAGGTTGTTCAAATAGTAGGTCCCTAGATATAAGTACGTACAGCTTGTCAGAGCTCTAGAGAAGCAGAGAAGGTGGTCTGTGTGTGTTTTCTCCTCTTCATCCATGCTCTGTTAAGTCTGAGCGGGAGAACACGCGAGAAACGTGAGAAGACCACGAAGCTCTAAATTCAATTCTAAGTAGGCTTCAGGAATTGATGACATTCACTACCAACATCAACACAAAATATAATTTGCACAGCCTACTTTTCATGCCAATTTCGTGGACGACAATGATTCTAAGCACTCGTCAAATGAAAATTAGACAAATCCGAGTGGCGGCTCAGAGTCTCTGAACAGAATCCAGGAAGAAAACCTTGTAATGATGTCGATTTATTGGAAACGGACTCAAAACCCAGCGAATTCGATTGCCGATTGTGCTAATTTCGGCTATTGCAGATAGACAACTTCAATGGCACACTTTTAATTGTAGATGACAGACTGTCAAATGAAATCCGCTGTAGGTACTTTAAAGCATCCATTGTGTTATTCCTAGAGTCAGGTACGTGTTAAGCAGCCCATACACAATTCAATTCGATTGAAAACTGAGTTGTCAACTGAATTGATACTTGAGCACTGAATTGAAAGACCGATTCTACTGCCAAAAATATTATTATCATTTTTTGAAGTGGTACGATGCGGCGTGCATTTTTAGATGGCGGAGACACAACATTTGCTAGAATGTTGGAGAATAATTCTTTTAATATTCCAAAAGCTGAAGAACTCATTGTAGGCGGTGAAAGGCTCCCGTATGTTTTCGTGACGGATGACGTGTTTCCTCTGAAGGGATACATAATGAAGGCATTTTCAGATACCAAAATATCTCCACAGGTGCTTGCGTTCTGCTAGATTTCGCGTAGAAAATGCTTTTGGCATTCTCGCACACCGCTTCGAAGTATTACAAAAGCAATAGATTTGACAAAAGTTATTAATAAATAAAAGTTAACAGAAAATAAGAAAAGGGACTATTTTATTTGAATTGCTTGTCCTTGAATAGTTCTATAATACTAGAATAAGACGCTTCCTTAATCCGATCGCTTTTATTTTTCTGTCAGGTTCGATCTCTTTAAATTTGTGCAGAAACTATTCCCGCGCCTGGTTTTTTTGTATTTTACTTTTATACACCAGATTTTAAACTTTCCAAAGTGGTGGCTTATCTTTAAGGACAACTCTATTAGCAACTGCTTAGTGGAGAACAGTTTATGTCATTCTAATCGAAATATAATTTTTCATCTAAGCACGAATAAAACAACCAAAGACGTTTCCACACTGAATGTATACTACAAATTCTTAAATTTGACAGCTTGTCAATTGACTTGCCCACACATGATTCAATCGAGTTGAAAGACTTGCTAGTCAACGAAAATTTTGATTTCTCATCAACCAAAGCGTCAACCGTCAAATCGATCAAATGAGTTGATTTGAGGAAACACCGACTGAGTTGACAACTGAGTCGAATCGTGTATTCCTTTAAAAATTGACTCATTCAGAATATAAATGTGTGTATAATCGCTGTGACTTAAACACTACAAGGCACTTATATTGAATGAAGCTCTGTGGAGGGCTGTGGCTTTGCGGGAATGTGCGTCGACCCCAATGCGCTTGGACGTCGGCATCTAGATTCGGTGCATGGTCTGTGCAACAATAAAGCTTCTCAAACTTGGCCGTTCTGAGATGGTCTAAAACTGTAGGTCCCTTCCACTCGTGAAGAGCAATAGAAAGCACAACACGAGTGCTTGGTGAGACGTTTGAAACTGCTGTATGAAGCGCCAATGATGAGCAAATCAGCTGGCCTACTTCTTGGTGCCTTCCAAAAAAGAAAACTCTGCATAGAATATGTGGTCTAGAAATACGGCAGAGACAACAGGGAACTCTAGCAGCTGTGCTCACTCGGCCAGATCGAGCATATGATCCAGCTAAAAACAGTCTTAGATCCCCAGCCTCCTGATTCGAAAAGAAGAGGAAGCACCGATATAAGGACCAATCTACAGTGGACGCATCGCATGATGATCTTGGGAACCAGGAGAATGTAAGAAAAAGAAGGCAGCTGTTGCTCATACTGAGCAACCTTCATGGGTCGGAGGCATGATAAGTAAGTAACTAAGTAATAACGTTTGAAAGGCATTCTTTTTTGCAATAAACTTGCTTCTGCTTCATTTAATATTTCTAAAAAGTCTTCCTTGATGTTTTCAATTTCCACCCAAATTTAAGTCGGAAATATATGCTGTCTAGTTAATTTTCAATGATTGTTTCATGGAATTCTTGACCATGAATACCTTCTAATTGGTCTATACGGAGGGTTACGTTTTGAATGAGTTTTTTTTTAGCATTTCTTCCAAAACTGCACGGGAGACAAGTTGAACACTGACAGACTTATATTGAAAACACGTCATTAACGTTTGCTTAACCTTATGTTGACGTATCAGTGAAAGGACTTCACTTAGGTACATAATTCGCGAAAAAAGTGCCTGCCACAAAATAGACGTAATACGTGAATATTCAAAGTGAAATTATGTAAAACGATTTAAATATCTGTAGTGAGCACGTTAAGAAATTATTGCGTGGGAATGCGTGGCCAGCATTTCAACTTTCAGAGAAGAAAACGCTCCAAACTAGGATTCGATTAATCTTTAATCAGAAAGACGATCAACAATTGCTCTGTATTGAAACAGAAACTTTCAAGCAGTGTGTTTACTTTTCCGATATTTTGGCGTGTGATTTTGTATATTCCTCCATTTTAGAGATGGCCCTAATGATGCTTGATGTTGACCTAAAATCATCGTGTTTCAACCTAGCGACTGCGTAGTAGTTCCCAAAACGTCTAACTGATTTTCTCCCTCATCTAACCTCTCAGTTCCTAAAAGTGCAATTCTACATCAAGGATTCGATAGACTCTTGCTGTTTCTTTTATTAAAGCAGACTTTATTTGTGTATCAAAGCGAAACTAGTGCAAAAGCTGTGAAAATGCACCTACAAATCGCTCCTTAAGTGTCTAAGCAAGCACTTTATAGTTTTGTTTGCAATTAAGGTTGTTTTTTTTCTGGATTGAATTGAATGTTTATGGCTGTGGAGAAGCCTCAAGGCATGCTTTAGTAAATGAGTGATCGTGTGTATGTATGTACATGTCCTACTTGTTACTTTGTTACGAAAAGTTCACGATTTTGACAAGTGTTGGTTGGAATAAGAAATTTTGTTTTTGGAAGTTATTTCGAAAGAGATCTGAAAACAGAAATTAATTTGAAAATTTGAGGCCAATGATGAAGAGTACACTTCAAACCAACACTTTGATGGATACAAAAATTGCATGAAAACATTGCTTTCCACTAAGAGGTTTCGTTTGATATTTACATTAATTATTTATTTTTTTTCAACGAAAATTGAACGATTGCTCTACAGCAGGATTTCCCTAAATCACAATTCCTCATATGCATTCACCTTCGCAAAGCTTATAAATATTGGACCGGTTGTTATGACACTTGTACACATTTTTAGAATTCTTTAAAGGCCTACTGTTACGCAATAAATTGTCTACTATTGCGTTTGCTGCTTCTAAAAGAACATTTTTGGATGTAACTAATCATAGTGAGTTGAGAATAATGTGACAGGATGCGCAAATTACAGCGATCCCTGGTCCATGAGATCAAACGAAGGCATGTGTAAAGAAACATATTTCTAATCTCAGATAACACAAGTGTATGGACCAATAGATAGTGAAGGCAGATTTAAGCTCAAGCCCCGATTGTGAGTGTCGATTATCAATCAATAATAGATAAAGAGATTGTCGATTGTAATCGAGACTTGTCGATTTTCCCTTAAAAATTTCTCGCTCACTAATTTTGCGGTCGATGAGTTACACCTCCTAAGGGACCGCACAGCCTGTGCGTACCTCTCACGTCACGAATTAAATGAATGGAGATATTTTGAAATATGTACGTTTTTTATTCACAATAGTACGATTCTCAGTCGACTAAAATACTATACGAAAGTAGATTTCATTCGATAAATTAATCGAATGTCGATTCAAGGTACACTCGATAGTCAGAATAGGGCCTCAGGCTAATGTTTTGCTGTTCTAAAGGAATTAGGTGCATTCTGGTGTGGTCCTTGTGGATAACTGAAGAGAGCCGGCCAATGTGCACTCAATGTGATGTTACACGAAGTGAATAACTATGCAAACTACTTTGTGCTTGCTACTTGTCACTCGCATACGAATATGCCGGCCTAATGCACAATGTGTTGTTAAGATGCCTATGGCCGACCTGTGCATTTGGATATTACATTGTTCTTGAGCCACAGCAGTGTTCCTTGGATCGTTATCTATGGATTCAGACCAAGAAGCTACACTAGATGGAAACGTAAGTCTACAACCGTGCTTGTTTTTACTTTATCATTTGCTTATGGAACAATATGTGAATATTTGCTGAAGAAGTTGGCAATTATTCGCGGTAGGCTACTACTTTAGGCTCGAAGGAGAACTAGTTGAATCTTGAAACAATCGTCTCGAAGATAAATTGAGGCAAAAGACGGTCGGTGTCGCTAAGAAGGAATTGAATTCGGCGACAACGTCAACAAGATTCAACCACGACAAAACGGATGGAATAAAACTTTTGGGGTTTCTAAGTCGCATCATTGCTCTAATATTGCAATGGCAATCATTCCAGGCATACAACATAATGCCAATGCATACTATTCCAAAACTTTTGAAGAGATCGAAAGCGAACAGAACATAAGCAAATGTCGTGATGCAAAAGAATTCGCTTACCTAGAATCATCACTTCAGCATCATTGAGTTTGCAGTGTGATGTGCAATTATTTGACGTTTTAGAATACGCCCTTTAGTTAACTTAAGCAACCACGGGAATACAGAGACATTTGTCCATAGTAACCCCTTCAGTTAGTTTCGTTAAGTTTCGTTCATTTTTGATTAAATGTGTGGGAATTCAATTGATGTCTACGTAAGTAAATGACATCCGGTGTTACAATTGTGTGCAACTCTATCGAGTGTCTGGCTGCTTTTCATTCGGACCTGACATAAGTTTAAGCTACGTTTGGGACTAAAGAAGTGTCAGACAACTGAGTCGAATTTAGCCTTAAGTCTAACATTCGTATCCACAATTTAATACTGGGAGAATGAAGTGGAGTGATTTGCTCCTTGATGTTCGTAAACACACAATGTTACACAAAAGTCAACTCAAGTTAGGTTATGTGTCCTAATTAATTATTTCAAAGTTTTACTCTGCGAATCAGTTTTCTCTTTGCGAACTGTCAAACTGAGTTCGCAGTACACAAAGAGGAAAAATGCAATACGACCAAAAAATTCGCAGTGAATTGACAGTTTGCACTCGTAGTGCTCTGGGCATAAGAAAACTAAATATGAATGAATTTTCAGAGTTTGCGAACATCGCACTTCGTAGCGACCTTAAATGAACGGCCTCAACCTTGACGCATTTTTTGCCGATTGTAACCTCTTAGTGGATGAAGGAATGCTATCAGCTCACTGCTTCATCAGCCAGTGACTACAAAATTGATCTACAAAAGGGGAAACGTGCAAACTAATAGACTACTAATCCTCGTGATCTAATCAACACCGTTAAACAAATACAAATAGATACTGTCAAACTGACAGTACTCCGAAAAAATAAGTACGCAATTGATGCCAAATGACAAATGGAATAATGGTGATGAAATGCAGTTCATTAGCAACACAGTTCAGCAGCACTTTTAATTTATTTAAATTTTTTTTTGTTTTGTCAATTCATGTGGTTCTAATGACAGTGATTGCGTGGTGGGAAGTAAAAGGTGTCAGAAAGGAGGGTACCCCTTTTGTTGTCTAAGAAAACACTGGATCACCTTATACCACATTAATGAAACAAATAACCGCCCCAAAAGGACAGGGTACACTGTAGTTAAAGTTATGTGGTGGAATAGACCAATTACACAAATGGACGACAGAGGGAGAGAGTACATTTTTTTCTTTGGTGAGATAACAAACAAAAATTATTTAAAATTAAAACAAAAACAAAACCAAAACAAAAATAGGAAAAAAACCAAACAAAAATTATATGAATGTAAGTTAAAAACAAGAAGAGAAATTTGTTTTGTTGCTGTATAAACCTCAGATGTCTCTTCGATATAGGTTATGTTCGTTTTGACACCAAGCGGCCATTCGATGTGCAATTTGTCTTTGTTGAGTTGCAACAAGAACACGATCAAAACAAATAAGGCGTTGAACATGAAAAATGCAAAGACCGACTTGTTCCGCAGCTCGATCAGATCGTTTGCAATCCTTGCCTGGTTGGTTTGTTATGATTTGTTTTGTTTGACAGATGATTGATTTGAAGGGGGTTTGTTTGGTTGTTGTTGTTTTGTTTTTGTTGCACATTTTGACAGTTTGTTGAATTTGAATTGTTTTTTTGGTTCACATCACATTACAACACAAAGTTTGTTTTTGTTTTACGTTTGACAATATTTTAAAGAAAAAAAAAAAGAAGAAAAAAAAAAAAAAGAGAATATGTTAGTATTGTTGGACATTTGGGATTTCTGAAGATCTCGGCAGCTGGCTGCTTGTCGGCTGGATGGGCGGGGGAGAGCACGGCCTGCGGATATCTGAGAAATCCCATTTAAAAATTTACCTCTTGCGTTGATTCGTCATAAGTAATGTTTGTTCGCACACCGAAGGGCCATTTTATGTGCAAATTATCCTTGTTCAGTTGCAGCAGGAAGACAATTAGGACGAAGAGGGCATTTATCATGAAGAACGCAAACACCGATGAGTTGCGCAATTCTTTGAGATCATGGGCAATTCTGGCCTAAAATTATTTTCGAAACAGATGTTCAGAATATGGGTGGAATTCGTTTTATTTATTTTTTTTTTTTGGTTTTGTGTAATGCATTGGAACTCTTGTGGATTGAGTGGAGGAGGGCGATGTCATC
Source organism: Eristalis arbustorum (assembly GCA_916610145.1). Lineage (NCBI taxonomy): Eukaryota > Metazoa > Arthropoda > Insecta > Diptera > Syrphidae > Eristalis > Eristalis arbustorum. Next base: position 86,859,939 of record OU744316.1, on the reverse strand, counting down.
TAGGGGTAGCCACTGATGAAGTTTGATTTAAACTGTACTACTGTCAGACGGGATCGTAAGAGATTCGGGGGAGAAATGTCAAGGCTTGAAAAAAGCTGTCAACGTCTGCGACTTATGCTGAGGCATGCATAGATTTACGAAAGTCACATGTCGCTTGATGGCGATAACCCGAGGTTTTTTTATTGTGTTTATGTTGGTTGTTGACTGTCACTTCGAAGTTTAGAAGAAACAGTGAACAAAGAATATTATGTGAGCGTCTTAAACTGAGATGATCAATGACAATGATGAGAGTTGTCACTTGACGGGTGCCAGATGACAGATGGAAGTTGAGAGATGTCAGTTCATAGATGGCAGATGTCAGATGGCAGATCCCAGATGCGAGCGACTAGTAGAACATAAGGAATCGTTGTCGACATTGACAACTTTTTGACACTTAGAAGATTTTCATGATGACAGATCACAGTTGACAGACGATAGATAACAAATGGTACTGAGTGCTACTAGAAAAGAACTGAGAATAAACGTTACTAATAAATGCCGATTAGCAGATGTGCGTGCTGGGGTCATGACATAAATCAGTTGACAGATTCCAGGTGACGGATAACAGCTGACGGTCGCAGAGAAAAGATTGTCACTAGTGCCAAAAGATACATGCCAGTAGACAAATATCACTTGACAGATGCCAGATGTCAGTTTATTGATGCCCGATGTCACAAACAAATGCCAGCAACTAGTACTCTATAAGGTCATGTGAAATGATTCATATTTGAAACTCCATTGTGACAGATGTCAGATGACATATATAAAGATGCGTTGCACAAAAGAGAACGGAAGTTACTAATATTTGACGATTAGCAAATGTACGTGCTGGAGTCATGACATGAATCATTGACAGATTCCAGGTGACGGACAACAGTTGACGGTGACTGGTAGTCTTTAAGGTCTCATCGTAGAAATGAGAATAGGCGTCACTAGTGCCGGAAGACACGTGACAGTTGACAGATATCACTTGACAGATGCCAGGTGGCAGTTAACAAATGTCACTTCATTGATGCCAGATGTCACAAACAAATGCCAGCGACTAGTAGTCCATAAGGAATATGGAATGTCGTATGGAATGACTCATATTTGCAACTCCATTCTGACAGAAGTCAGATGACATACGATTGACCAGAGATGGTAGTGACTGCTAGTACATAAGGGCGCATCACATATGTAGATGACGATGGACGTTACTAATATTTAGCAGATGTACGTGCTGTGTTGGGTCATGACACAAAGCAGTAGACAGATTCCAGGTGACGGACAAAATCTGACGATCACTGGTAGTCGATAAGGACTGGTCGTAGAAATGAGAATAGATGTCAGTTTTTCTTCATTATTTAAGAAATAGAAGATTTGCGGGAAAACAGTTGACAGATGACAGATGACAGATAAGAGATGCAAGTTGTCAAACAATAGGCGAAAGTGACTACTCATCAACAAGGATTTTTCGTGGGAATTAGAATAGACGTCACACATATCTGACAGTTTCTACGACGGCAGATGTCAGATCACAGATAAAAGATGCCAGTTAACAGATGACAAATAGGCGGGAGTTACTAATTTTCCACAAGGACTCATCGTAGAAATTAGAAGACACGTCACACTTTTCTGACGATTTCGAAGATGACAGATGTCAGTTGATACGTGATGCCATTTGACAGGTAACATATGGCAGTGACTGATAATCCATAAGAGCTTATCGCGGAAATAGGAATTTCATGATATAAGATGCCGAAGTACAAATGCCATCTGATCGACGCAAGTTGACAGAAGTCAGAAGTTCCACTCCCCAACAAAGAGTTCCAATCCATCACAACTGAGTGGAAATGTCAGTTGAAACGGTTCGCTCGTGAATATGCCAAGAAAGAAAGCAGACACTGCACTGAACTCGCGTCTGGCCCTGGAAAGAGAACACAAAACTTCTTTAGCACAATCTTTCAACGGTTAATGTACCTGTTCAACAGGATCGTTATCGATGGGATACAGATATTTGTCAATCAAATCCTTCCAGAATTGAATTTCCGCCGTCGACAAAAAGTCAACTTCGCCCTTCCTCAGGTCAGGGTCCTCAATCCAGTAGGGATTGGTCAAGAAGTCACGCTCCTGTTGTGGCTCGCCGGAGGACTCTGACTCCGAGTGCTCCGATTCGTCGCCGTTCTTCTCGGCAACAGCGGACAGCAGATGGTGGTCCTTGGAACTGGCTGAAGTTGTGCGCCGACGATGATGTGGATGCGGATCCAGAGTGTGCTCCAGATTTTCAATGCGCTTCTGAATGGTGTCCAGTGACTCGGCAATGTGCGAGAGCTGAGCCTTTTCGTCGGAGGTCTTGCCGTGCGTGCAGAGGATGCACCGGAACAGGCCGGCGAGGGAGATCTCCATGGAACCCTCCTCGTCGTCATTGTCGCCAATGCCGCCCTGCAGGAAGCCCAGCACGCTCTTCTGTTTCACTCGCTTGGTCGCCTCCTCGGCTGCCTTCTTCTCGGCCTCCATCTCCTTCTTGGTCTTCTTCGCCACCACCTCGCGGGTGCCCCATGAGACGACGTTCAAGTTGATCACCGAGTAGAGGATCAGCAGCAGGTACATGGAGGGGATGGACAGCAGATAGATGAGACCCGCCGTGATACACCAGAACTCCTGCGGATGCAGGCACGCCGCTATGAAGAACGACCCCGTCATGGATATCAAGAAAATGGCCGAAGGACTGCCGATGCCGTCCTCGCCCAGCTGCAGAGCCGTACCGACGATCACAGCCATCATAATGAGCGCATAGGCCGTCGAGAGGACTTGCGCCACAAACAGCTGTATGTTGGACTTGCACGTGAAGCAGATGAACATGAACGCGAGGATCGGCACGATGTTGTAGTGGAAGGACGTCCAGTTGTCGATTCGGAAGGCGGCCACGAAAGCACCCACCAACATGAGAAAGATCGTTCCCGGGCCCAGGATGGTGCCGCCCATCAACATCATTTGGTAGAAGATGTACAGCAGCGAGATGTTGTCGTTGATTTTGATCGTGCGCTTGTAGTCGCCCAGCAGATCCATGATGTTGGCGATGGTCGAGGGCACCCAGCGACGACGCTGGTTGTAGAACTCGTTGAAGCCTTCGGGACAATGGGTGTACGCATCGGACGCAGCCGAGTACTCGACACGGTAGCCCCGCTGCAGCAGCAGTGTACACAGCCAACGATCTTCTCCCTGATCGTATTGCACGTAGTGACGAGCCTCGTCCGAGCGTGTGGTGTACTTCTTCATCACGTTGTCGTCCATCAGACCCTTGCCACGGAAGAGCGAGAAGCACCCGGGACTACAGAGTACACAGCCGATCATGTGCTCGGTGGCCTTCTGCAGCCAATGGCCGATGGCGTACTCGAACATCTGATACCACACCATTGGGCCGGAGCCGATCGGGTGAATGCGACCGCATGCTGCGCCCAGATTCTTGTTCTTCTTCATCAAATCGATCAGCAGGGTGACGGCGTTCGGCTGGAAATCAATGTCTCCGTCGAGGGTGAGCAGGTAGGTGTTCTCGGCGACCACGTCCTTGCGGTCCACCGAGATGGGCAGTTCCATCAGCCTGTGCCCGAGCAGGTAGTACATGTACATCACTTGCGACCACCGCTTGCGATGACGGATGCGATCCTTGTCCTTCAAGTGGGCAATCATCTTCGTCTTGCCGGGGAGAGTCCAGACCAGTCGCCCGCCGTACGGGGTGGGGTACTTCTTGGGCGGACGCAGTCGGATCGTGGTTTGATGGATGTCGGAGGCGGCCTCGTCGAGTGTCGACACGAGGAGCTTGACGAAGCGGTTCACCTGGATGTCGTCGTCGCTGTGATCGGAGATTTCGAAAGCGTCATCGAAGAAGATGTGGGCTGTGGGGAGAGACGAGAGGTCAGACATGGATTCATGGGGACATGCCGGCGCATACTCACTTTCAAACTCGTAGTAGTCCGGGTCGACGATACGCAGGTACTTCTGGGCCACTCGTCGAGCACACTGGTCCTCGTCCAGGCGCATGATGCTCTTCAAGAACTCCATCATCTCGTCCTTCGTCTCGTGCCACATGGTGGCGCACGCGTAGATCCGGGTGATGTGGTCGGAGCTCTTGATGCTCGGCTTCTGAATGGCAGATCCGTCCGTGTGCACGGAGATGGTCTCGTAGTACTCGTCGCCTTTCTCCTTCTCGATTTGCTCCAAATCCTGCAAGAGAAAGGCATTTGACAACGAACTCACCTCAGTATCGGCCTTTGAACTCACCTCAGTCTTGACGTCAGCCTGATCGTCGCGCCGTCTGTTCAGTGCCATCGACTGGTCGATCAGCAGCGAGGCGTACATCGGCGACACGAACAACTTCTCAGTGGTCGCCAGACGCTCGCACTTGGGCGTCCAGATGTGCAGCGATATCCAGGTCTGACTGAGCAGCCACAGGATCCACGCCCACGCCATCTGGCGGGTGATGAAGTCGTTAAGCCTGAAGTTCTGCGGGCTCTCGAAGAACAGGTAATCCGGGATGGTGCCGTGGAAAAAGCACGGATCGTCGACGCGAATGCCGCACGCGGCGATCAGCAACGAAACGGCGATAGGCACTGTCAGGCTCACGGGGAACGCGTAGCTGAAGCCCTGGATGAGGATCTTGCAGGCGAACTTGCCGAAGATGTAGCACAAGTACGCGCCGAAGACCTGGATGAGGATCACATAGACCACGGTGTTGTGGGTGGCGTCCACGTCGATGCTGTCGATTTGGGAGGCCTCCAGGAAGTCGGGCAGGCTGCTCGTCACGGTCGTGGCCAGTTCGTCGATGGCAATCTTGTGCGGGCCGAAGGCATCTCCCATCATGGAGAACATATTCGCCGGGTCTTCACCGCGCAGCCAGTAGAATAGCAGGGCGGAGCACAAGAATAGGGATATCTTCCAGATGGACAGGAACATGTGGTTGAAGTAGCGCGTGTACCGCAGCTCCTCCTTCACGCGTCCCATGGCGCGGACGAATCCGATGGGCGACTGCGTCGACACGAAGTTCTCCCACCAGCCGCACGAAATCATGAAGCACGACACGGGGATCATCCAGAGAACCGCGCGATTCTCGAGCAGCGGCCAAACCACGAACCCGGTGATCTGAGCGGCAATGGCCGCAATGTCCACCAGTGCCTTGACGGCCCTCTTGCCCTCCTTCGACGATCTAGAGAGCAGTCCCAAGATGCCCGGAACCAGGCAGAGACAGTTTGTCAGCATGGCGCCCTGGATAGCGTCGATCTCGGGCAACACAACAAACATCAGCAGCGCCGTTCCAAACGTGCTCAAGCTCTCCATCACGGTGTGAAACAGAAAATGATGCGTCTTCGGCACTTTGAACGTCTTGAAGAAGCAGATACGCGCCGACCGGATCAGTGCTCCGATCTCCGGAATCGCGAAGGTGATCACGAGCGCCCATAGCCATGCTATCCGCTCCTCTTCTGGCAGTTTGACAGCGAATGTCTTATCACGACCCTGTGGACGAAACAAAAAAAAGTGTTAACCATTTGCATTTGTCAGTGTAGGGGGCGCCACTTACGAGGTCCTTATTGCAATATGTGATTTTCTTATCTCTACGTAGTTGTGATGTCATAAATAATACACAGCCCTTAGCTAGAACACCTCCACACAAAACTATTATAAATGTAATTAGATACGCAAATACTTTGAGTATTTTGACAGTTAGATCTAAGCAGGCCTGGTTGGCCGTCGATCCACTGTCTATCTTGAGCGGCGGATCTCGGAATACATCCCAGCCTTTTGTTTCTTGAATTGTCCGTTGACTGAAAGAGAAAGAAGAAAGAAAAGAAAGGGGTGTTAATGAGAAATGTCAACAAAATGGAGGAGAGTCTTATTGAACGCATCCCGATGAGTGACGTTAAGTGGTTTTGGGTGGATTGATGGATTGCTGTGGGTTTTTCTAGAACGGAAAAAGGTGATCGAAGAAATATTATTCATTTCCTGTCGAAGTTGGAAGTCGGAGACTCTTTTGGTATAATTTTTGAAATATTTTTTGCATTGATTGGGCGAACAGATATTTCGCAGCATTTTCTGCAACTTCGATTATGTGATCTTTCCAACAAAATATTGTCTCGATGTACCAATTACATTTTCCGGTTTCATCGATAATGATGACTAATTATAGAAGGTTCGCCTTCGTGACAGCAGATATCATTGAGTTCCACTCTGTTGCTAATACCCTGGTTAATTATACTCTCAACATCAGAATTCAATGTGCCTAACATACGCTGCTGTTAAGGGTCGAGTCTTGGAAGACGCTTAGCATGCGTTAATTAGCGAAGGAGTGAATTTTATTAGATACAGCAGACAGGAAGAATTAGATTATAGAAGATTAACGGGGACAGAAAAGAGCCTTGAGGAACACCAGCATTTATTTTGCGGATATCAGACTTGAAGGCATCCAAAACAACTTGAAATGTACTATTCGAGAGGCACGTTTTAATCCACAAAACAAGATGTTCATCGATACCATAGGCACGCATTGTAGGCAAAAGATCTTGATGGTAAGCTCTGTCAAATGCCAAAGTCAAATGTCTGTCAAATGCCAAGAAATATCAGGCGCAAGTGTTTTGGGAATACCATCCGGGCCAGCACGACTAGTACTTCAGTAAGAACTAGAAACAGAAGAGGTGATATTACTCCACCTTTTGGGGTGCCCCTTGAAGCAGCAATTTAAATGAAGGAATCGATCTCACTAACCACACAATGTAGTACGGCTTATACTTTGCTCTTCATATATGCACGCCAGGCGTAAACCGATATGAACGTTATACCTGCATCGATGGCGAAAACCGAGGTATATCGCAGCATTTTTGGTGACCTTGAAATATCCTGTTGCGTTTCTGAATAATGTAATGTGAACGCATGCCAACCTTATCAAATCATCTTTTGTTTTAAGATCCTTCTGACCAAAAGAACGCCTATGAAAGTTGACGAATAATCGTTTCGTTTCCAAAGTGTTGGTGACTTGTGTGCATAGATACGATCCGTGGCAAGACAAAATGGAAAGGGCGCACTTAAGTCAGAGGCATTCATAATAAAAGTATTTTGACTTAACCTGTATGGAGTAAGCGGATGCAAATACGACAGTTGATTGTGAGGATCAAAATGTTTTAGTTGGAAGACTCGGGATGCAATTTTAGTTCGATGGGTCTTTGTGTACACTCACATCAAAATTTGTAATCGCTCACAGATTCGCTCCATCAGATGGATAGTATATTATCCTCGTCATCATCATCTTCTAACCCACGTGATTCATTTCAATGACAGACATTGCCATCGCCGACGGAGGGGCTCATCCCCCATTCAAATCGAATGTAGATCTTCAAGCGGTCTTAGCATCACTAAAGAAGAAAATATCGGTTGGTATCGACGGGGTCTCGAATATTGTGTTAAGACATCTTCCTCTGGAAGTGGTGTTCTGAGTAATGCACATTATCCGGAGCATTGAAAAAAAAAACTGCGATTGTACAACTCATATCCAAGAGAGGAAAAGATTTCCTTCGGTCAATAAGTGTCCCTCTTCTTCTTCTTGATTGGCGCTACAGTCCGGGGTGGACTTGGGCCTCAACCAAGTCCTTTTCAAGCAAGCAGTTGAACGGACTTTTTCAAGATCGTGCCTCGGGTGTTTACATTTGAGTTTCGCACGATCTTCTCAAGTATGATCTTGAAGAAGTCACATGACAGCGTGTCGCCTTGCCTAAAACCTTTTTTGACATTGAAGGTCTCGGTGAGTTCGTTACCGGCCTTGATGGAGCAGCGAGAGTTCTCCATCGTCATCCTGCACAACCTGACGAGTTTGGCAGGAATGTCAAGACCAAACATGGCGCTGTATAGCTCATCTCTATGCACGCTGTCATATGCGGCCTTGAAATCGACAAATAGGTGGTAGGTGTCGATCTGCATCTCTTGAGTCTTTTCCAGGTTCTGCCGAAGTGTAAATATTGGGTCTATTGTGGACTTTCCTGGCCTGAAACCTCACTGATAAGGAGCTATCAGGTTGCTGACAAAGGGTTTCAGGCGTTCACACAAAACGGCAGAGAGTATCTTGAATGTGATGTTAAAGAGGCTGATCTTTCGATAGTTGGCGCAGTCAAAGGGATCTCCTTCCTTGTGGACCGGACAAACGACGTTGAGATTCCACTCATCGGGCATGCTTTCCTCCGACCATATCTTACAGATGAGCTGGTGCATGCGCACAACCAGGTCATCTCCAGCTGTCTTAAACAGTTCCGCGGACAATCCGTCCGCTCCAGCAGCTTTGTTCGACTTCAGTCTAGAAATCGCTTTCTTGACTTCGTCTAAGTCGGGGGGACGGAATTTGTGTCGTCATCGCCGTTTAACAGTCTACAGAAATGATTTTTCCAAATTCTCAGCATCGACTGCGATTCTACTACTAGTTGTCCATTTTCGTCCCTGCTTGCTTCGGTCCGAGGTCTGTATCTTCCTGATATGTACTTGTTTTATCTTTTGGTAAAACTTTCGGACCTCCTTCCTGTCGTAACACCTCTCCATCTCCACGACCGCGCGCTTCTCATGCTCTTTCTTTTTCTTTCTGAGAAGCCGGTGCTCTTCCCTTCTCTTCTGTTCGTAGAGCTCACGAACAGCTCTCGTTGTTCGATGCAGCGTTGCCTTGTAGGCCTCCTGCTTGGCTGCATGTACCTGCCTGCACTCCTCGTCAAACCATGGGTTCCTTCTGGGTGGTGTCGTGAAACCCAGCACATCAGTGGCAGCTTCTTTGATGGCTTTTTGACAACGTTTCCATTCTTCTTCTATTGAATGTGCAGGCAGCGTCGAACTTTCAGAGAGTTTCAGGGAGACTCGGTCGGCGAAGTTCCTAGCGGTCAGTTGCGATTGTAGCTTTCCGACGTCAAACCGTAGTGTTCTTTCTCGACTCCGTACTTCTCTCGATATGGTCATCCTTACCTTGGCTACAACAAGGAAATGGTCCGAGTCGATGTTGGCTCCTCGGAACGTGCGGACATCAAGAATGCTGGAGGAGTGTCTGACGTCGATCGCAACGTGATCAATCTGGTTGACGGTTGATTGATCAGGAGACCGCCAGGTCCCCTTATGGATGTTGAGGTGTGGGAACCGCGTGCTAGCAACAGAGAGGTTACGCCCCGAGGCGAAATCTACCAGCCTGAGTCCGTTTTTGGATGTGTTGTCGTGCAGGCTGTGTTTTCCGATGACTCTAGCAAAGATTTCTTAATTGCCCAGCTGTGCGTTGAAATCTCCTAGAACGATCTTGGTGTCATAGCTGGGGCATCGATCGTATGTTCTTTCTAGGAGATCATAGAAGTCATCCTTGATATCGTCATCCTTCTCCTCCGTCGGGGCGTGTGCGCAGATCAGGCTGATGTTCCCGAATTTAGCCTTGATGCGGATTGTTATGAGGCGCTCGCTGATATAATCAAAGCTTAAGACTTTTTGCCTAAGTCTGCCTCGAACAACGAATCCGCATCCAAATAAGCGCTGCCTTCCCTCTTTGTAGCAATCACCGTAGTGGATGTCGCAGTTTCTCATCTTCCTTTTGCCCGGCCCATCCCATCGCATCTCCTGGATGGCGGTGACATCTGTTTTGTAGCAGTCCAGGGCCTCCGCGAGTTCATCGGCTGCACGTGGTCTGTTTAGGGACCTCACATTCCACCGAAAATCATTGTCCTTTGATCGTTTGCTGGGGTCGTCAACTTTGAATCCGTCCATATCCGAGGCCAGTTGTCGGTTCGTTACCGTTTTTTTTTTTATGTGGTGAGGGAGTCGCACAACCGACAACTGGTAGGCCAGGCCCATTATTTGACCCTCGGGCAGAGGGGGATCGCTATATACATTGGTTAAATTATGGTGGCTGGGGAGCGAAGGAACCAAAGCGTCGACTCCTTTAGACCCGGGGCGCAGTCGGGCCTTATCTTACGGTGGATTAGGTTGAATTCGAGTTACCACAACCTATGGCCGACGTCCATATCGTAGGGTAGTTTCTTGTGTAAACCTACACTATTCGACCAATGTGGACCAAAATGCACCTAGAAAGATTAACTGTGTAAGAAGACATCAAAGGGCCCCCTTTTTTTTTCTAAAATAAGAAGGAAGCACTGCTGTTGGCAATAGTTTCAGGTATAGATCAATCTAAACATGTTTTTATGGCCAAAGTTCGAATGCTCAAGCAGCGTTTCCAATAAGATGGCGGTACATGCCATACATGGGTTTGCAGAGTAATCTCACTGAGAGATATCATCAATTGGCCGCCACGATAAATGTCATCGAAGCGAAGTCAAGTCCTTAGTCAATGCTAAGTCTCCAGCCACTTCTGACTACTTCGAAGCTAACATTCAACACGCTCCTGTTGGAATAAAGTCGCACATATTGGATGGGGCTAGCAGGTTTCAAGGTCCCAGGCCATGTGGCATTGAGAATGGCATGAAAGTAGCTTCAAAATCCATTCGTCACTTTCCCTGGCAGTGACACGGGATGTCCTACTCGCCGGACCATAAATTATAAAAGCGAAGCTCAGAGCCTCTTGTTGTCTAGTTCAAACAAAGCAACCGATCACTCATTTCAGTTATTGATGATGACTACATTCTGCGTAGTTCATGTCGTCCATTTACAAAAACCAACTCCTTATCTCTCACTTGACACTTCTGCTTTCACACGTCCTCCTCGGCGCACAGGCACAGAGGCCCAGATTCATCCTTACCACCCTCCTATCCAAAGGCCACCTATTTATAGCGCACCTAGTACACCGATGTCGCGTTAACCGACCACGCATAAATCCTAGCCCGCCACTAATGTCTCCCATTAATTTTCGACTTACTTCGCAATAACTTATGCCAGCGCCGCGATGGCCACATGCGATTAAACACGTGTGCATACATACCTTCCACCATAAATATCCTGAGTTAATGGTGTACTCTCGTCGTCTGTGAAATTGTCGTCACTGTCGCCAGTCCCTGGCGGAGCCAAAGGCCTATGCCTTATGGCAGACATCTCCCGGGGCCAACAAGATTGCGCCCGCCTCTAAAACGAAACACCCTGTAAAGAAACAAGAAAACAACACATTCATGTACAAGATTCAGCAATCGACAATCTATTACAATTAAGCACGACACAAGTGAAACTAAAGCAATCTTCCCACGTCACAATGCACATACGCCGGCTGACACTCGGAGCGTCTGCATCTGCAGATGCCCCCCGGTGGGACGGGTGAAGCGTCACAATTAAAGAATATCGTACATCGGCTGAATGGCGGAGGGGTTAATGGTTGGCTGCGCCATCAGCCGCGAAATCTCAATTCCGTGGAAATAAATGACTCCGCACGACGCGACTGTGGGGGGTCCATGTCGAGCGGCGAGTTGTGGCCGAGTCAATGGTCAGGGTCGAGTGGCCGGACCGATCGCGGATCCCTTTTCAAGGAGAACATCTCCATGCGACCGGACTCGGGTTTAATGTGGCATGAAGGACGTCATCAGCCTGTGTGGGTATCTCTGTCTGCGATGAGCACTAAATAGAGTAGGGAGGAGGCCATCGAGTGGGGCATTAATGCTGGCTCTCGTCTGCTTGATTTCCGCTTGACGATGAAAGTTGAAGGCCGGACTGATCGAGGACTGGTCATCTATGACTAAGCTAACGCCACATCACCGCATCATCGGGCAGTGCTTGGGAAAAAGAACCCATCCGACGGAAGCCGGATCTTTGAGGTTTTTCACGCTAATCATTCGACTTTTTATTGGCCGAGGTCGACAGACTGTTGTTTTGGGCACACAATGGGACTGAGTGGTGCTTGGAGGTTAATGGCTCGGCTGGTGGTTTCGAATTTCATTCGAAATTGAAGCTGTGGGAAGTTTTTGGAATAAAATGATGTTTTTTCGGGGATATTTTATGAGTAAGGGTAAAATCCATACCGATCGTTGAGGAGACTCTAGCGCTGACAGTGTAAACTGGGAATAACGAGCTTACATCCAAATATTGAAGATTTTAATTGATGACTGAAACATGCATCCAGGAGACTATTGCCTTCTCCGTCAAAGTCTAATAAAGGAATTATCCTAACCTGTTTGTGGAACGGAAAGCAACGACACCACTGGTCTTGCCAAAGAGCGCATGGAATGTAGGATTAGGAGTACGTTGCCTACCGGGACCATGTCGTTTTGTACATAGCCACCTGAAAAATGCATGTTCACGACCACATCTCTGAACTAAAGCCAGATGAAATCAACGGCCTATTTGCGCAAAACAGAGCTGGTAATCTTCGCTAAGAACCTGAAGATTGTAGCAAATCTTGGTCTAGGGCCACTGGCTTAGGATACGTCCTACTCCAGTATTTCTTATGAACTTATAGACGGTTACAAGCTCATAAACAAATGATTTTTTGTTGATAATGCCCTTCTTCATCATAGACTGAGGCACATAGAATGACACATTACACAGGCGTCTAGACATGGACGCAGTGGCATCTTACTGATCGGAACTGGGAGAAATCAGGCAAGCGACTGAGATGTACTCCAGTTTTAGCCTAACTAGATGGGGTTGGCTACCTAGTGGGAGCATCGTAGTAGAGCGCTGTGGTTTAAAAGCCAGCATGTCTATAAGAGCTCATCACGACTAACGAGGAAAAGCGTGTACAGCCCCGAGCCGTGAAAGATGCAAATATAATCAGGTGCTGGTGCGACCAAAAGATCTACAGAAGATTTACATTAGCTTTGCACTTCACAAAGGCGGAGGAAAGTGTTTGCAAGCATCAACCACTTGAGGCGATTGTATTTCGTACTGGCCCACAGGTAAAATAACCTCATCACCATTACGGACAAGAGATCACTTAAATCTATCTAATCTTGCCTTGGACACTGAAAATGTACTAGAACTAATAGCTGGCTGCAAATGTTTGGATCTAAACATATCTGGAAACCCGACATTCAAGAGCGTTTCAGTGACGCTTGGTATTTCTGCAAAAAGTGAATGAGATGACGGCAATACTGATTTATCCTATCACTGATCAGACTCATTGGGAATGTAATAGTTCGCTTGAAATGAATACAATCTCTCAACTCCACAATTGGGTGCAACGGATGACTAACGTAGATACATATGAGTTCAATGTATTTATCTCTTCATCTTCGCTCAATAGACTCAATCGGAAGAAATTCAGAAGTTAATCCCGCGGTTTGACGAAGTTGCTGGAAACCTGGAAATAATTTCTATCTGGACTCTCTGTCAAGGCTTTTCACCTTCAAAAGTGTTCTGGTATTCAGATTTCTTCGTGTATTCCAACTCGAAGGCCAAAATCTCAAGAGAAAAGTTGCTGTTGTTTTTGACTACTCAGTACTCAGCTCAGTAATAATTCTCAATAAAACGCTATTTTATTTAGTTACATTTTTCTTTCAAAAGTTGGTACGTGTGCTCGCGTCCTTTGCATTAGATGTGAAAATACTCTAATATCAAAAATAAGTGAAATTTAATCCTAAGACATGTTTTCAGGAAATATGAATTATTCGATATGTAATAGATTTGCACAAGTACCATACAAAAAACACGCCTAATACTAATAATATAGGGGCGCTACGGAGCACTAGGACCTAGCTTCTCCGCAACCACTAGTGTTGTGCGTGTTATTGTTCCCTCACGAGTGGAACGGACCAACCGTCCAAGTTTGAGAAGCTTATTCTAGACAGGAAATACCTTGTGAGCATTGTCAGCGACTTCAAAGAGGTGGAGTCGTGAAAATTGTTTTTGTAGCATGGAGCAGGAATCGAAAAGGAACGAGTCGTAGCACATACCCACAACGCCACGGGCCACCACATTGTATGGCTTTATATAGGCCAATAGAAATTCATATTCCTGATGCAGATGGCCACAAAACGGTTTAAGTAATCTTCGTTAGAAAACTGAAGATTGTTGGCATAGACCCTTTCCCCTTCGGATGATTGGATGGTGGAATATACTACACGACAGAAGGCATGTCTGTCGACTAAAATCTTAAGCCAGTGCTTTAGCAAACGTACCTACTCCACTGCTCGTTATTACAGTCGTTGCAAGCTCATAAACCATGGAGGCATGAGGCACATGGTTGGCTTATTACACATGATTATAGACCTGGTTTCTATGGCAGCCTACATGTAAGAACCATTCCGTTGCTTGGTAAAAGGCTATGGCCTAATGCCACGGTGATCAGGGAAGCCTCTAAGACCTGCATTGGTTTCAGCCTGACTGGATGTTGTGGAAGTCTGAGAGTTTATCACGTCTAAATAGGGATAGCGTGTGCGACTCTGAGGCCTAAATGATCCAAGTCGGTGTGGGGCTGTAAATACAATGAACTCTCGATATGCCGAATTGTCTCGGGTCGGGTTAGATAGAGTTTGACTTAGTTAGTGGAAGAGAAAGCAAAAATATAATTAGCGAAAAGTTCAAATTAGAGAGAGTCCTATTGACAACCACCCGGTGACTCAAACAGCTGCCGAGGCTCGCACTTCAATGTTCGTAAGCATTAACCACTCAATCAAACTATAGGCGATGAGATAGATCACGTACCTTGCCTTTGACACAGACACTATCCCAAACAGAAGCTGGAACGCAAACATCCAGGAGCATGTCAGACTACATGGGACATGGGACTAAATCACTAATCTCCTTAATCGGGTATAATGGCGAATTAATGCGTATATAAGTGGAACATCAGAAACATCATCTTCTGAGCTGTGAACTTATGTACGACTTGATCTTCCCACAAACGACTTAATCTGCAGACAGAGGCTAATACCACTGTTAGACTGAAAGCATGGACTGCATGGACTCTCTATAAAGGATTTTATGGACTTATTTTGGCGACAGACATCTGCATTAGGTCCGTAGAAGGCCAGGGCCTAACTTCCCAGCAACCACTCGTGTTGTGCGTGCTATTGTTCTCTCACGGGTGAAATTGACCTACAGTTTTATGCCGAGACTCCGAACGGCCAAGTTTGAGAAGCTTTTTCTGTGACTCGAGAGAGGTGGGGCAGTGAACATTAGTTTTGTCGCAGGAATCGAACCTACGACTTCTAGGTTGGGGTCCACAACGTCACGGGCCACCACCACCTCTGCGTTCATTTTAAATAAAAGGCTACAATTTCTATTGGTTTTACCAGCTTTCAATTGAATAAACGGATGTGTGCATTTTTGAAAGACCTTCAGAAAAATGTCAGACATTGCGCTTGTTTGCATGTCGCTCAATTAGAAACGGATTCTCATCGGAACAGACAATCTTCAGCAATAGGCCACAAGCATGCAATACGTTTTTTTCTCCAACCTCTTGATTATATCCTGCAGCGGTGTAAGATCAAGTTTCATGGCCAAGCTAATTTTTGAACATAAATTCCTTCCATGTAGCTTGTTGTTGAGCCTGGCAGTACAAACTTCCAGTTTCTATAGGTCTTGTAGATTCATGCTTAGAGACACTTATCCTCTTCTTCAAGACAAGCAGCTTCTCTTTATATGATACTTCTGACTACCAGATGATCTATGAATCGAAGATAAGCTAATACTTGGTTGTTGGTGAAAACTGTAAGAATCAACGGTAGAAGCTGTTACAAATACGACAGTGAACCAACTGCTAATGAGACAGGGAACTGAATTATGGGACTTGAGCTGAATTCTTGGATTGAGCGTTGCACCACCGGTTTAAGAATCAACACAACAACCGACTACGATACGACGGCCACGAATACAAAATAAGCTAAAAATGTTGCGGGACAGCTCTGCCGGGACGGTGCGTACTCTTTTGCTCGGGATACATTGTTTCCCCTGTGGCTAGCGTGATGCTAGTTAACTAACCTTGTTGACAGTCGATAAGGAGAAACGAGATGGCCTAATTATAGCTTGCAAAGGCGGTCGTTGGTCGGCGTTCACACAAAAGGCACTAGTTTCATTTCAATCTGCCTAGCATTAGCCAGCAGTTGGATAAGAGACTTACATATCAATCAATTCTTCTTGGATTCTGACAGTAGCGCACAAAATAAAGTGCGATCTCAGGTAGCACCACACCAAGCTTAAGCTGAAGACTCGACTCAGGGAGGAAGCATCATCGGAAGCGGGTCTCATTTCTGCTGCCAGATGGGCCAGATTCTGACAAGTCATAAAACAAATGATGTCTCTTCCAAAGTACAAGGGTTATAAGTGACATAAGTCAACTGCCGCTGTGCCTTTTTGACAAGTTGCCAAACTTTGACTCGTGGTGGGAAACTTCTTCAGATCTCACCTTCAACCGAGAGTTGTTCCACAAACCGCGTGATGAAAGTTTTATTTCCCAGCCATGCTGCTCCACTTCAGTGATCATCACTAATCGTTCCATTAAGTCCCCCAAGGGACACATACTCTTTCCGACGTTTGTTCATCGCCAGCCACACTCTACAGCCGTGAACTCACATTCCAGCAGATCATCGACGTATCTCGCGCCATCCACAACAACTCGTCCAACCTTGTGCCACATTTTCTATCGTGTAAGATTTGTTCCAGTCAACAGACCGAAGATTCTTGAGTTACACTTCTACTTACGCAGCCGTAGCCGTAGTGCTCTCGAGTTGTATGCCCTCTAAGAGGCCACAACAAGAGCGAACAAACAAAAAAAAGTGAAGACTCACCACAAGTTCTGATGGGAAACCACTGTCTCCCTCTTCTGTGCTTCGTCTTCTATCACAGAACTGTGGTCACGGTTCGCATGCTTCCGAGACGCGCTTGAAAGTGAAACAGAGAAAACGACAGCAGCCACAGCAAGCGGACTGTGTCAGGAGGTCACCAGATGAACCCCGCTCTCTCAAGTAGCTCATCAATTAGCACACGAAATAATTGCCACTCGCCCGTCGAGATAAACGTGAAAAACGACTCAAAACCGCACTCGGTCCCACGAAAACAACTCCCCTCACGCGGTGCCACTTCGAATGCACCACTCTGCAGCCAAGCTTGGGGCGAAGCAAGCAACCGCTGACCAACTAACGTTCCTCAAACCAGATCAAAACGAGCTCACTGCGCGGAATGGTCTCGCCCAACGGCAGCAACAGCAGCAATTTGTTGGGTGGATTGCCTTGAGATCAAAACCGAACGGTAACCAGATTCAGTTCCAGCCAGTCGTGTATCTGTGCGAGCTACACGACCACCAGCATCACCGAACCCGTCCACACCCGCTTGTGTCCGCAAGGCTTGTAGCTGGCCCTCTGTGCGAAATGCTCGCCGACGACGCGACACCACCGTGGACTGTGGACAGTGGACACGTTTCACTTTCGCAGCTGTCAATGGTGTTGTCAGACCGCTCTGTCCAGTTTCAGACGCGTCGCGGGGCCTAATTAAGAAACAATTTATGTACAAGTTAGGGACAGGAGCGACGGCTCATTACGCTTTCAGCTTGTTACCGAATCGGCTTCGGATTCAATACCCAGTGACATTTGAAAGGTGTCACCGAGCAGCCCTCATCCCCGTCACCGAACACAGTCCAACGGGATCACACAATTCACAGGTGATCCATGCCGATCAGAAGGGAGTGTGTGGAAGGAAACAAGAAAAACTTGACATGAAATTGATTTGGCACGATTTTGACGTGAAGAAGATCAGACAGATTGTGGTCGCGCCGAATGCAGTCACAGTGTCGAAGCGCAATTCTCTCGCGTGCGGTGCGCAGATTGACAGCTGGACGGTGGCCTAAAGAATGCTCAATAAATTCGCAACGGCAAATTGGTGGCTGTTCTAGTTCTAACGTGTGGACGAAATGCCAACGCGGTGACCTCATCGCACTTTGGTTTACTGGTCTGGAGGAGGTCGCTCGTAAAACTACAAGATAAATGAATTTCAAGTAATTGCCAATTTCACGGAGGCTATTATGTTCGTTGCCTGGACAGCAGAAACGAGTATGACTGCATTTCTGCGCGAGGCTATGACATAACTGCTGCGTTCGGCCAGGGATTGACGTGAGGATAGAGAAACATGACAGTTGTCAGTTGTATGTTTTGACATTTGATATCTTTCAAGCCTAGATCTGAATTAATACACAATATGTTTGACAGAATTCAATGTGACATGTAAGTTGTGTCAAAGTCGATGATGACACATGAAAATGTCAAGTTAGGATGAGCTGGCAGCACTGGTCATGCACGGTCTTTCTTGTTCGTGCCACACGCATGTTTAATCCAATTCGTGCAGAAGAATGTTGTTCAATTTGTTGTGACAGCTACCCAACATTTCGCGTCATGACATCAGTATTCTCGGGTGTATATAGGGCCTGATTGGTGGTCAGTCCTTACGTCATTTCCCAGTGTATGCAAGTCTCCAACATTTTTCATTTAATGCCTGTCGTCACATGTGAACAATTAATTTTTGTCCCAAACCGTCTACTACTGTCATCTGTCAAATGCTGAAATTACAATTAAACAAAATGGGCCCAGAATAGTAGAGACCTCATGTGGCTCTTAAGCAAGAGTCGATACCTAGTCCGACGGCGGATGATGCAACATGTGATTTTTAGACAATAGCAACGACCTCCAATTCTACTACATTCTTCAGACAATGTGTGTACACTCTCCGATGGAGGGAGCCACCATCTTCAAGGAAAATATTGCATACGAAAGTTCGGTTAAGGTTAAGGTTCGGTTAAAAAGCAGCGCAAAATATTTGTCCGTCCATCAAGGTCGTTAACGAACGCCCTTCTGTTTGTGGACAATACAAGTTGCCATGCAACATCTACTTCCGGGTGTGATCAATATTCTTCTTGCTATTGTCGCGTCTTCTGAAGAGTCTGGAATTAATTACACTACAGAATCTACACAGACATTAAACGGAAGCTGAATATTTTTCCAACGAATTGTGAGACTTGCTTAGCGATGAGTATATCCAGTTTACAGCTGGATGGGAATGTGCATGCCCTTGGTTTTAGGGGTCCAAGGTTCGAATCCCAACAAAAGCAAAGTTAATATGTTTTTATCTGGTTTCCAAATCTGGTCCAGTCACCGATTGCCGTTGGGATGAATTTAGAGGCACTGGGTATCACAATGGACCAACAATGGTCTAAGTGTTCTTGCAATTTTCGCTGGCAGACCAATAACCTAATCTAAGCCCCATCGCATCTATCCTTGGCTGCATAACAAAAAGGATTAAGCCAGATGACAAAGTTGTCAAATTCATATCCACCACCAGCGGAAAATTCTACAGTCCTGTGTGGAACTGGGCCTCAGTAAGCAATCAGCACGATCTAGGGCTAGGCGCCTCCAGTTTTGTACACCAAACTGATTGAGGTCTCTTTCCAGATGGTTACTCCATCGGAGGCGAGGTCTTCCTCTACAGTGGTGTCCATCAGGATTGGCCTCAAAGAATTTTTCTAGCCGGGACGCGTTAGAATCCATTCTCTATACATGACTTATCCATGTGAGTCATTAATACCAACACAACCCAACACCCAACAACGTTTCAGTACTCCAGGTCATGTGTTGCTAACAGAATGCAATAAGATGCAAGTGAAGGCTACATCTTCGCATGTTACACTGGCTATTCACACTAGTAGGTACTCAGATCCAAATTACTGTTGCGAATGGGGGACTGTGTTTAAGAATTGCAGTAATTGCAACTCGAAGAGCAAACTCAACACTCAACAAACATCGGGAACAATCCTTTACTAAAATTGCCTGTAGGTTCCGTGATGCCCAATTGCGTGGTTTTGATCTGGTTGATCTTCATTTGCAGCGACATCGGCAGACACAGCCGAACGATCGGTCAGATGCCTCGAGTCAATAAATGTCAATCAATCACAATGACTGTTGTAAGAACTCCGTTCTAGACACTCTATCATCCCTGACAGACTTGCAGTAATATATTTGTAGACCGAATGTCTTCCAACCGAAGCTCCTCCTTAAAGGCAAAACTAAATATTTGTTGTGGTGGCCCGTGGCGTTGTGGGTATGTGCGTCGACCCCAACCTCGACGTCGTAGGTTCGATTCCAGCTCTGAGCGACAAAAAAAATTTCCACGACGGATCTCTTTCGAGTCACTGATAATGCTCAAAGAGTATTTCCTGTCTAGAAAAAGCTTCTCAAACATGGCCGTTCGGAGTCGGCATAAAACTGTAGGACCCTTCCACTCATGAAAGAACAATAGCACGCACAACACTAGTGGATGCTGAGAAGCTAGGCCCTGGCCCTCTATGGGCTGTAGCGCCACCCATATTATTATTATATAAATATGTGTTGTCATCAAGAAAGGACTGACAACATCGACAACTGAGTCAGAACGACACCGTAAGCAGCTACAACTTCGAGGTAGTAAAGGACTTCATCTACAACGAAGGACTTTTGTGAATGTCCTTCGTTGTATTTAAGAACCGGAAAAAATGTCTTCGCAAGTTTTTGTGCGTTTGATGAAAGGCAGTGCATTGCATGGCAAAGAATGTAACCTCGTTTCAGTGGCTGCGGGAATGTTGCACACTTTGTTTGGAGCTGTGGCGGAGCTAACGTTTGCGCAAAAAAAATTCATTCGGGAATTCATGGTTGCTGCGAAAATTCAATGAATGTGTCAAATTTAAAAGGCATCTATGAGGAACAATGGGAATTCCTTGCTTTATGCAGTCACCTTCCTGTCTACGTGCGTCGAGGAGGTAGACGGAGACGGAGTTGACAGTTGTGTTGTTACAGTTTCATCTTGGGGTGGCGGGTATGCCAACGAGGCAGTGTTTCTCCAAGGTAGACCAATTTGATTTTGACTGCATATTATTTTTTTTCATTTTAAATTTATTTTTATTCCATTATGTTATAATGTATTATGTTTATTCCAAAATGTTTCTTATTTCTAACTTACTGGCCTTCGGCGGGCACTGTAAGCTAAACTTAAACTTAAACTATGTCTTTCGACTTAAACTAATATTTGATTTTATTGACTTTGACTGCATCAGCTATAAAGTGCTCGAAAATCGCTCTCAACATTTTGAAAGGTTTTTAAATTACTCTCTATCGTTGGGACTTTGAAAAAAGGCGGATTGTAATCTATGGGGAATATTGAGATGTGAAGAGCATTCCATTCTCGTGTGGTGCGGCTAAGAAACGAGTCTCTTGATTTCACTGTGCGTCTGAAAGCAGGCTTAAGGGTAAACTGATGTGCGTTCCTGGCGAGACGTGTATTGCGGGTGAATTGAAGGAGAGGAGGAATGTAGTTGTCTAGCTTACTTGAGCATCGTTTGTTGAAGTAACGATAAAACACGGACAAAGAAGACACGGTACGTCGATGTTCAAGCGAGTCTAATGAATCGTTGTCTCCTATAAGTTTTATCGCTCGCTTTTGGATTCTATCTAGTAGGTGCAGGGTGGTCTTGGGGACACCGGACCAGATATGAGCGTTATACTCAAGCTTAGGGCGAATATACGCCTTATAGATTAAAGCCAAATCAGAGAGGGTGAAGTATTTCTTGCATCGATTAAGGAAACCTAAACATTTCGCAGTATTTTTGGCAACGTCGAATATGTGATCGTTCCAACTAAGTGTTGTATTGATGTACATACCGAGGATGGAAAGTTTTCTGGTTTCGTCGATACAAGCGCCATTCATGGATAATGGCTGATTATCAGGGGTTCGCTTGAGAGACAGCAAACAGCATTGAGTTCCACTCTGCTGTTCTTACCCCAGTTAATTATGCTGTCCAGATCGGAATTCAATGTGCTTGACATTCGCTGCCGTTCCAATACTACGTCCGAAGGGCAGGGTCGTGAATTTCGGAACGAATATGAAAAGCTGAGGGTGCTGTCATCAGCGAAGGAATGGATTGGATTAGAAGTGGCAGACAGGAGATCATTTATAAAAATGAGAAAGAGTGTCGGAGACAGAACAGAGTCTTGGGGGACGCCAGCATTTATTTTGTGGATATCAGACTTGAACCCATCCAAAACAACTTGGATTGAACGGTTCGAAAGGTAGTTTCTAAGCCATAGAAGCAGAGGCTCATCAACACCATGAGCACGCATTTTCGACAAAAGAGCTTGATGCCAAACTCTGTCAAATGCTTTAGAAATATCAAGCGCAACTATCTTGCTTTCGCCTGCATTGTGCAAAGATTGGTTCCACTTTTCGGTGAGATGATCTATCAAATCACCAGTGGACCTGTTGCTGCGGAAGCCATACTGTCGGTCGTTAAGAAACTTCCGCGATTCAAGATATTTCATAAGCTGATGATTCTTGTGTTGACGTTTGCACGCATCGATCTTTTCGAGAATTATGTTAAAGAATTCGCATGATAGTGCGTCTCCTTGTCTAAAGTTTTACATTTATGCATTTTTTACATCAATAGGTCCATCAATTTCATCGCACATTTGAATGTCTACAATGCTCTGCATTTTCCTGACAAATGTCGCAAATGTCGCTGGGTGACGGGTGACCAAATAGCAATAACTGTCAAAGTTACCAGTTGTCAAAGAATTCAGTAAGATTAACCATTTCAGCGCGCATTATTCAACGCCTGCCAAACGTGCAGTAAATTGTTAACAAAAATGCCATCGAATTTCCGGCTCAGTTGTAAAAACGCAACGTGAACGAATTTCGTCATGAAGTCGACCGGCATCGTGGCCTCACGCAATTCGCCGCACCGCGCCGTGGGAAAGTTTGAAAGTGCGTATGTGCACTCGTTTGGACCTTAAACAGTAGCCAGGCGTGGATTTGTGCGAAATACAGAGAAGAGGGAGATTTTGTATCGAGAAAGACTTAGAAATGTCAATTTGGCGTTGATCAGCTGTCAGAGAGGCAACCCAGCTTGGCCACGATGCAAGAAATAAACCAGGCAGCCTAATTTCGCTGATTGGGTGCAGGAAGTACTATCCGGAAATGTGGATTTTGGCAAAAAAGGAACGCATTTTTTCCCTCACCTGCTTTGTCAACGAAATCCGGGCCATTATTGGAGCGAACACAATCCACCAGTGTTCGACCAAACATCGTCCACAAATACTGACTGATTTGTGTGGCTTGTGACATCTTGATTCGATTTAAAAAAATGTCAACAAGCCTTTTAAACCCCTTTCAGGCGCTTCTGTTTCCCAGTCATACTCGAACGAGAGGATAAAAATGTATCCACATACGACAGTAGCTCTCCTAACAAAGCAAACAAAATCCAAAAAAAAATATTCACCACTCTCGACCGTGACAGGACTCGAACCTGCAATCTTCGGATTCGAAGTCCGACGCCTTATCCATTAGGCCACACGGTCTCGGATGACTTTCCTGCTCTGTGTTCCGTCATCTTGGCTGCTCGTTACGTAAGTGCAATGCAATCCGCACTCAAGGGTGGTTGTTGTCACACCAAAGCCAACCATCATTCCCATCCAGCCATCACTCGGCGGCAGCTCTCGCCACCCTCACAGCATACACATCAACCGTCATCACCCAACGCGCATGACTTCCTCCATCGAGATGACTTATCCGCCACCGAACGGGCATCAGCAGTCGTTCGAAGGCCTTTGTCACCCCTGCTCGACAGTTGATTGTTATTGACTCACGAGCTGCTGTGTGCCATCGTTTTCAAATGGCGTGCCCGCATCGTGACATATCCCGAGTTGAACGATGCACCAAGGGAGCCCGGTGCCTTTTAGGGCAGGAAACCGCTCACGGCATCTGTTGCCCAAGTCGCGGATAACATGAAACGCTAGTCTGAAACCAGCGGAGGTTTGGCTGTGCCATACAAGCCGTAAGGTGTAAAGTCTGCGCTGCTTCAGTGTGCCTTCGGTATGAGCGCGATTTAATTAGGCATCGCATCGTGATGCAAGTCCAATGAACTCTTACTTGCAAATGATGGTTATTACAATGGATTCGCGTTCCAGTGAGTGGATTGAGGTAGACATCATGTAATTTGTGCAACACAACTGGAGCACGGTCGAGTGGTGGCGGAGCGGCGTGCAGTTCAAAAATCAATTAAGTTCAAGTGAAATGAAGTGGCAAGTGGTTGGGGGGTTGAAAAATTGAGTATTTAGAATGGATGTGCTGCTCATTCCGAAGATTTCACGAGTAATTGTTTCCCATGAAGAGCGTTTTCACAAATGTTTGACTTCAATGAAGCCGTATCACGCTCAGCAATGGCGTGTGATGAAACAGACGCTCACTGACTGCGCATTGGATGCCGTCACTCTGACGGCGTGGATTGACAGTTGCCATTTGAATCCTAGGCGTCAACCATAATTGCATACGGTTGACGGTTAGGCAAAGCGAAGATCGTTACAGTCGATTGAAAAAAATCAAATTTCAAAATTCACTGTTAAAAATTTGTTTCGGTTTCATTACAGAAAATAAAAGAGGCTTAGCACGGCAATGAATTTCTTCTTTGTGTGGCGCTACAGTCCGGGGTGGACCTGGGCCTCAACAAACATGCCTCTCCAACTAGCGCGATCCCTGGCTAGCTGTCTCCAGTTTCGCACACCAAGTTGGTTGAGGTCCTTCTCCACTTGGGTGCGCCACCTTAAGCAAGGGCGTCCTCTGTTGCGTTGCCCGACAGGTTCGGATTCGAAGATTCTTCGGGCCGGAGCTGTGGTGTCCATACGCTCTACATGACCTAGCCACCGTAGGCGTTGGATCCG
Organism: Eristalis arbustorum; assembly: GCA_916610145.1. NCBI lineage: Eukaryota > Metazoa > Arthropoda > Insecta > Diptera > Syrphidae > Eristalis > Eristalis arbustorum. The sequence goes on along the minus strand of OU744316.1, from coordinate 86,835,322 downwards.
TAGACTCCTAACTAGGCTCATGTCGCTGTACAGCCCGTACAGTTCGTGATTGAATCTTCTCCTCCAGAACCCGTCAACACAAACGGGTCCAAAGATCGTGCGTAAAACTTTTCTCTCAAAGAGACCAAGGACTTCTTCATCCGCTTTCGAGATTGTCCATGCCTCCGCGCCGTATAGCAGGACTGCGATGATCAGGGTCTTATATAGAGTCAACTTGGTTCTTCGAGAGAGGGCTCTATTACTCAATTGCCTCTTGAGCCCGAAGAATCAGCGGTTGGCAAAAGTTATCCTACGCTTGATCTCGGTACTGATGTTATTTGTACAATTTACTCCGGAGCCGAGGTAAGTGAAGTCCTTGACTACCTCGAAGTTATAGCTGCCCATTGTGACGCTCTGTCCAAGACGTCGATGTTGTATGTCCTTTTTTGAGGACAGCATATACTTCGTTTTGCCCTCTTTCACCGCCAGACCCATTTTAGCCGCTTCCGTCTCAACGTTAGCAAAAGCCACGGCAATGAATTTAGCGAACAAAAATTGACAATTTTTTTTTCGTTCATTTTTGCTCACCTGACTGAGATTCGAGATTAGCAATGTATAGAAAGTCAGTAGCCTACTGGCCTATTACTCTGAGCAAAACCTAACAATTAGTTAGCATCACAGCAAATGTCAAAATCGTGATAACGTCGCAGCACATCATAACACCAAAAATAACAACCAAACTTATTATGAGCTTCTTGTCAGAATACCAAACAATTGATTACTCAGAAAACTCATAAGAGAGATCACAATTTTCGTATCACAGACTTTTGTGACTTGTGTTAGTGACCACTAAGGCAAGCTCTTCTAAAGTCACTACAAGCCCATAACCATGAAATTTACATGCATCTTTGACGGCTTTTAAGCACATATCGGGCTGACGCTATGAGAGTGTCAACAGTTCGTGGATAAATCCACCACACAATCTGAGCACGAACTAGTTCACCAAAAGTCGAAAAACCTCAGTCAGTTCTTAGACCAAAGCCAATATGCATCGTCAAGTGCAAAGTTCGACTTCAATTATTTTTGAAAACACAGACAACTCCATGCTGTTCACTCACATTTCAGATTGACAGAAAGTTTGAGCACTTGCTGGTATAAACACATTTTGTCATGTGCATTCGGTTAGGAATACCTTCGAAGTTGCGAGTACTATTCTCTAGATCAAATTGACAAGCTCGTCACGTTCTTCTTCTTTTTTCGACGTGCGCTTTCCACTTTTGTTTCGCGTCATCGCTAGATATTTGACTCCATTAGCGTACGGTATTTGTAGCGAGGTAATGAAGACGGGTAGGTTGTATTTTTTGTAAGACAAATTAATATGCGTGGATTTGATTGCGTTGAGCAAGAGTTTTTTAGTGGCTGACTTCTTCAGAGCAGTCACACTTAGGCCAGAGTTGGCTCATTGTGAAACCACGCGGATTGACTTCTCCTAACGCTGGAACCAGTTGATGCTGCTGATGAACCGATTTAGTTGGCCAATGCTGGCACTTTTTAGCTCGTTACGGCCGCTGAAGTAGTAGGCTCCTAGGTGCAGGATTCTCTTCCTCCTCTCATCCATGCAGCTGCTGCAAAAATCATAATATGGAGCACCCATCCTGCGAGCATGAGTGCCAATTACACAGTGCCTGGTTACGACTCCAATGAGGGTCCTTAATGAGGGCTTGCTGAGTCCAAGTAGACTGAGTGACCGTTCTAGGTTAAGTGATGTTTTAAGGCAGGTGGTGCCTTCTAGCCATTTGTCATTGGTGGTTTTAGTTGTGTAGATCTTAAGAAGATGATAGGCTGTAGCGATCGGCTTGGAAGGTGGTACCCCTGCTATCGATAGGGATGAGGTTGTACCACACCTAGCTAGTTCATCGGCTTTGCAGTTCCCTGGTATGTCACAGTTTCCCGGCACCCACATGAGGTGAATGTTAAAATGCTCGGCCATCTCGTTAAGAGCCTGCAATTAAGGGATGTTTTAGAGTAGAACATGACATTGTCCAGGGATTTTATGGCGGCCTGACTATCGGAATAGATGGTGATATCCCTTTTTGATATCGCGTTGTTTTTGAGCCATGACAACGTTTCTTTATTCGCTATGGTTTCTGCCTGAAAAAGCTACAGTGACCAGGGAGCTTCAAGGAGATAGCAATGTTGAGATCTTGGGAACAGACACCCGCACAGACCCCTTCGCTTGTCTTCGATCCATCTATGGAAATACGTAGAGGATCTTCCAAAGTTTGCCTGTCATGACATTTAGATTAAGTTTTTTTTTTTCCAGTCGTAGAGGGTTACACACTCGAAATACTTAAAGAAGCACGAATCAATGACATCAACATTCTAAACCAAGCTACATTTTTGAATGATAAATGGCAAACGGTTAACTAAGGGCACACAATCTTTGATGACAGTTCGGGATGTCAAATTTAGACCACGAATTGGATGACTCCCTAGTTGGTTGAGTTTATCCGCAGTTTTGGCCTCAAGAACAGCGGGCATAAACGAGCCTTGTACAACATGCGGGAACAACTCAAGGCAAGTATGTCGATACCAGTCGATGTCAGTGAATTCTGCTTCTTTTTGCAAGGTCTTGTTTCAGCAATGTTTCGTTATGGCAGGCAATAAACCCATGATGTATCAAAAGGGAGTATAATACGAATCCTACATCTGGTACACAGATAGCCCCAAAGCAAATGGAGGCGTTGGCGCTAGAGAATACCGAGTCAACACCAACAGTCACACATTTTTACCACTGCATGGACACTCACAACTCCGTATTTCAAGTAGAGACATTCGCAAAAGAACTCATCCTCAGGGAAAATAAAGACAGAACTATCATTAACAGGCGCATCTATATTCCTCTGACAGCAAAGATGCCTTCAAGAGGTACGAAGTGTAGTATAGGACTGCCAACACAAACAAAGTCCACCTCCTTTGGATACCAGGTCACGCAGGAAACGCAAGAGTTGACCTATTAGCCATTAAAGGATCTGCATCACCGTTTATGATTCCATGGTGATTTTCCGACTTACGCATCACCACGGCTGAGGAGATTTATGAGGGACATGATCAATTATTACTGGATACATACGAAAGGTAGACCGACAAGCCAAATTCCCACCAACTGCGTGTCTTAAAAAAATGAAACTTCTTTTCAGACTCACCAGGAGTCAGATTCGTATAACCACATACTTTCTTACTGAACACTACTCAAACACCTCACAAGATGAACAAAGAAACTGCAGAGCTAGTTCACTTAAAAACATACTAGTGCGAAAATTGTGATATACCTCAATTTGTTAGTGAATATTCAATTGCTTGGTAATCCGGCAAAAAAAGCTCACAAGAATAGTTACCATGGTGTGGTGAATTCGTGTTCATGTCATTCCCGCGCTCAAAAGAGCGTTAAGCACTTTGTGAGGACAATGCGAAGAGAGAACTCTTCACAAATTCTCTAGCTCGTAAATTTTTCTTATTTTTACTCAGAAAATGTGTTTATATCTACTGCTGGAGCGTTTATCACAATTCTGACATTTGTCAAGTTTTGCTAAGAATACGAAAAACTCACTTGAGGTAGTTGTGACTTGTGACACATCACAGAGGTGAGCCAGAATAGACATTCAGCTTTCATTATGAACTCAGGTCTCCTGCGTGAACTCTAAATAGAGGAAATCACAATAGGCCCAACAGAGACCGCGTTATCAAGAGATCCTTTTCCACCCTCTAAAACCAATCTAATCTCATCTACCAGCAGGACGTTCGCAGGGGCAGCAATAACTTAGAACCAAAGAAAGTCATTTTTTTAGCAACTAACTTATAGCAAGATCTATGCAAAATCTCAGTCCACCCAGACGTTGATTACTTCTTCTTCTTTTTTGATTGGCGCTACAGTCCGGAGTGGACATGGGCCTCAACCAAAATGCCTCTCCAGCCAGCACGATCTTTCGCCAGCTACCTCCAGCTGCGCACACCAAGTTGGTTGAAGTCCTTTTCCACTTGTGTGCGCCATCTATTGCGAGGACGTCCTCTGTTGCGCTGTCCCAATGGCTCGGTGTCGAAGACTCTTCGGGCCGGAGCTGTGGTGTACATCCGCTCTACATGACCTAGCCATCTTAAGCGTTGGATCCGAAGATGCTTAGCTAGGTGCATGGTTGAACTTTCTCCTCCAAACGTCATCAACGCAAACAGGACCAAAGATCGTACGCAAAACTTTTCTCTCAAAACAACCAAGAGCTCCTACATCCGCTTTCAATAGCGTCCATGTCTCTGCGCCATAGAGCAGGAATGGGATCATCAGGGTTTTATACAAGGTCAATTTGGTGTTTCGAGAGATGGCTCTGTTACTCAATTTCTTCTTGAGCCCAAAGAAGCAGCGATTGGCAAGAGTAATTCTGCGCTTGATCTCGGTACTAGTGTTGTTGTCCCTATTTACGTCAGGGCCTAGGTATACGAAGCCCTTGACTACCTCAAAGTTTCTGCTCTGTTCGAGACGCCGATGTTGTGCGTCCTTCCGTGATGACAGCATGTACATTGTTTTGGCCTGGTTTATCGCTAGACCCATTTTAGCCGCTTTCGCTTCAATGCCAGCAAACGCCTCATTGACGGCTCGCTGTGTTCGTCCAATCACGTCAATGTCGTCTGCTTAAGCAAGCAGTTGAACGGACTTTTGGAAGATCGTGCCTCTAGTAGTGGCGTATGAGCTTCGCATGATCTTCTCAAGTATGATGTTGCAGATGTCACATGGCAGCGTGTCGCCTTGCTTAAACCTTTTTTGACATTGAAGGTCTCGGTGAGTTCGTTACCAACCTTGATGGAGCAGCGAGAGTTCTCCATCGTCATCCTGCACAACCTGACGAGTTTGGCAGGAATGTCAAAACTAGACATGGCGCTGTATAGCTCGTCTCTATGCACGCTGTCATATGCGGCCTTGAAATCGACAAATAGGTGGTGGGTGTCGATCTGCATCTCTTGAGTCTTTTCCAGGATCTGCCGTAGTGTGAATATTTGGTATATTGTGGACCTTGTTGGCCTGAAACCGCACTGATAATTATCTGTCAGGTTGTTGACAAAGGGTTTCAGGTGTTCGCACATTTACCTTATCGTGAGCACATTATCGCATCTCACAACGGACTATGGACATCCACTTCATAAAACGGAAGCGAAAGTAGGTGAAGAAAAATTCCGAAAAAATAGTTTGACTATCCATGTTCAAGTTTGCGATGATGATGGATGCTGACGAAACTTCAACGATGCCCATTTAGTGATGCTTAGGTGTCCACCGAATCGTCTACTAATTCAGTGCTTAGTACTATAACTTATCAAGTGGTGACCATTTGCGAGATTGAACGCCGTCGAAACCGAATAGCTCACTGTATGACGACTAATACGAGGCCACTCGTCACTCAATAGGTGTCTTCGTTAAATCGCTGAACTGATCGTTAGGTGAGGTCATCGGGATGGCATCGAAATCGGAGGCACACTAAGACCATTGTTGGTCCATTGTCAAACAACTACTATGGCTGCTGGACAACTTTCGTGATAGTGCCGTTTATTTGATCCCAACGACTGGACCCGATTTGAAAACCAGATAAAATCATATTAGCTTTGCTTTCAATTTGATTCGAACCGAGGAGCCCTCTAACCAAATACTGGCACTCAACCAACTGCTCCATCCAGCTGTTGAAATGATCGTTACTCATCGTCATCGCACGTAAGGAGACTCATGTCAACATAACCAATCGAGCGAAAGCACAGAAATAATACCCTCTCATCATATTAACCACTTCCTCTAGTTTCGTTAAGTTTCGTTCACTTTCGCATACGTTTAGATTTTGACATGTCCTTTCCAAGACTAGAGGTCTCTAACATGGCCTGAAAAACTGACAAACAACTCTCACTGTAGAACCATACAAGGCCACAGCAAGAAAAGAAACATGAACATTTGATTCACAAGTCAGCTTCCCCGATTCCAAATAGACACAAGCAATATTGTTGAGGTAGATCCGGTTTCATTTTATAGGTCTGATCGCCACAGCCATTCAGTCCCACCAAGAGACGGTCAGTCAATTAATGCTGGCGATAATGCGCGCTCTGATGTGTCAACAATCATCGTGTTTATCCATCATTCGATCTCCACTTGGAGGCTGATCGTGAATAAATCAACTACGCAATGCCATCTCTGTCAACTTGCCCGAACGCCATTCACCAACGGCTCGCCAGCATATTCTGACATTTGCCCTTTTGCTGCGAATTCGATTCGCAATTATTTCCTTAAACGAGCCAGCATCTGCTTATGCTCGCCAAAGTGGTGTGTCTTACGCGACTCAACTGGCACGTTACACGTTTCGTCGTTAATAAATTTCCTATTTATGGCAGCCGCCTTAATGTGTGTCTTGAGGTTGTTTCCAAGAAATCAGGAAACTGATTTGCATAAACTAATCATGCTAATTCGCTGGCCGATCGTGGCTGTGTTCATTAGGTGACAGCGTTGGGATTTCGGCACTCAGGGTGACATTTGCGGCCGAACGAAGTTCAAAGGTTGACCCAAACGCCATTGTTCCCCCTCATTTATGACATGAATCACGTTCGAAGTGCTGTCGATAATCGACAAATGGAAGCATTCGTGAGAAATGCTGACCGCCTGACATTTGCCGTGGAATCTTGCGAATAAATTTGCGAACCGGATTTTTTTTTTGTTTCAGGTCTTGGGTGGTTGGATGGTTTATGCTCGTATTTATCTCAAATATCACTAGTGGCTGGTATTTGAGTTGTGAGTCAGGTCGTCTCTGGAATGGCGACGTTGATATTTTGATTCTATTGTCTGAAGACCATCAAGACATCAGACGGGATGATGGTGTTGTCGGTGCCAGCTGGTGCTTGTTGAGGGGAAAGTGCACTGAAGGTTGGACAATAGAATTTAACTGTACATTTGACATTTGACAGCTTTGTTGACAGAAATGGGAATAAATGAGTGAAGCGGTTTTTGGAGAGAATGGATGTCTAATGAAAACAATTTGACGTGAAATATTGAATGTGACTCATTAGCATGTGTCATCGCATCATCGTGTTATAATTGATAGACATGATTGAGGCTTTCTGTCTTAGATGATCAGGAGTCAGAAGATTAATATTGCCAATAACTGTACGAAGACAGTGAGTGATACGCATGGTGCGGTGGCTCAGCGGATATTACAAATGGCAGCCAACTACTGGATAGTGATTCCTCTTAGACTGTTGTGACTCAGTTTAAAAATAACCACCGCATTTCAGTCGACTGGACGATGTGGTAATAGGCTTGTTTTTTTGACTACTAAGTACTCAGCTCAGTAATATTTTACACGTAAAGCAACAACAAAACAACTTACTGAGTGAAAACTATTCAGTAAAACTTTACACAATTACTGACTAGGACGCATTGAAAAAAAATCTCATTCTTAGATGGCACCAGAGGAAAATATTTTATTATTAAAGGTTATAATAATAATAATATGGGTGGCGCTACAGCCCGCAGGAGGCCAGTGCCTAGCTTCTCAGCAACCACTCGTGTTGTGCATGTTATTGTTCTCACACGAGTGGAAGGGACCTACAGTCTTATGCCGAATCCGAACGGCCAAGTTTGAGAAGCTTTTTCTAGACGGGAAATACTCTTGGAGCATTGTCAGTAACTCGAAAGAGGTGGGGTCGTGAAAATTGTATTTGTCGCTCAGAGCTGGAATCGAACCTACGACGTCGAGGTTGGGGTCGACGCCCATACCCACAACACCACGGGCCACCACCATTATAAAAGGTTGGTATCCATTATTTGACACTTGCACGTGTTCACTTGTTGATGTTACTTGTGCACATTTATAAAATATCAAATTATTCATATTAATTGTTAACAATCCATTATTTGTGTATTTTCTTTGCTTTTGAGGATTACATTTTACTTCTTTTTGATATTAGAGTAGTTTTACATCTAATGTAATGGACGTAAGCACACGTAACACACTAATGCAAAGGGTGTTGTTTTTTTTTTCTTTTCGCTGTTCTCTTAATTGGCAGCATTGATTTCGGTGACAGCTGATGTGACAGTTCTTTCTTGTCTTGTACTCTGGTACCACTACTTTTGTTAGCTTGTGACGAAATTTATTTTGAAAAACATGGTTCAATGCAAGAAATTCAAACTGAAGCAATTGACTCAACACAGGCAGACGTCACTGTTTGGTGCGCTCACTGTCTTGAGAAATCCATGATGATCAAAACGCAATAATGGAACAGTGCAGACACATTTTTGTCAGAGGTTCTTAACATTACACTGGATAACTCACTCTGGTCCATTATACTACCAGGCAGCAACCTATTTCTCACTTCATCTGCACCTCATAACATCTGTTTCGAGCAAAGACGGGACAATAGCAGAGAATGTGCTCTTCAGTATCGTGCGTCGTCTTCTCCACAGGCGTCGGAGAGGGTCATCCGAAATCGCTCGTAGACTTTTCTGTAAGAAGGGAACAAAAATGTCGCAGATTTCTTACAGACGTTAGGGTGCATATCCTTGATCTGTCTACATCACGAAGAGCCCGGCCATCTCCGGTTGCGTTATAAATACGTCCACCCATTGATGGAAAGTCTAACACAGGCAGTTCTAGCGCATGTTCTGGTCCTAATAGTGATCTGCCTAAGAAGTTCATTAGCGAGATCATTCACCCTGGTGGCCCGGAGCCCAGACAAGTATTAGATTGCCGATCAAACACAGAAAAAGACTTACTCAACTGTCCTGTAAGTGGCTAAAGAGTTGAGCAAGGCCTTTAGAACTGGCTGTAGCTACAGATTCAAGGCTTCGCTACTTCCCCTTATCATCACAAGATAGTTCGTGGCCATTACGATCCGCTTGGACAACCGATGCAACCTTTGGTAAGGATGAGTGCAGTCCCGTGTTGTCGCTCTCCACGACGGCACCATATCCATTATTAGTCTTCTTTGTCCGTTCATCAGACGGGATACCTACGAGCCTGAAGGAAATGTGACGCCCAAGGCCCAGATCCAGTGCGAATTGTACCAAAGACCGTTTATTTTTAAGCGGCAGATGAAGTTAGGGGTGCAAGCCATGAAGTGGATATCAGGAGGAGATTCAGAATATATCAAGAGCAGAACCAGGCGATATATTGAAGGCCAAGATGAGATCTCTTCGTATTTTTGTAGGAATTTCTAGCCGCTATAGGGTGAAAACACCGTGTGGACTCCATACTGAGCACTTGTTTCTTTAAAAGAAAAGGGCTATGCTTCGTTAGTTTGAGTACATGTCACTAATATCTGTGTCATCACCACTTCCGAGGCGTGCCTTAAATATGAGGTCGGCTACCGCATGGCACACCCAGAAGCCGGTGGTTGGACCAAAAATCGCTTGGACGTAATTTTTTATGGGTTAGAGGGAATGGCAGAGGATCGAATGGCCTGTAGATCTCTTATGCATGCTTTACTCTCACGAACCCTTTGGTCGAGTATGCGGGTCAGGAGATGATACAATTTGTGGGTTACGGACAAGATATAAACTTTTTGGGGAACAATTCGACTTAAGAGCTAGCATTGGACGCACTATTCCCTAAATGTAGGCAATGCCCCGTGGGAGCATTAATATCAAGAAATGATCTGTTAAATTCAATTTCATTGATGTTAATGTGATTTCTGTTTTATTCACTTCGCCTCGACTTCAAAAAGCATTCAATGTTGAGTATAAAGCTCTCTTTAGAAATTCCGTGCTTCTGGGCTCATGTGTATGTCACAACGACATTTTTTGTCAGCCAGATGCACAACAGGAGGGTAACATTGGAACTGCTTTCGAAATGAGTGACCCAAATCTTAATTGACTCCTATGGGAGTCAGGACTGTCCCAAAGTCCCAGAGGTAGTTTTGAGTATTTGCCGAGATTGTGGGATAACACCATGGAGTGTCAAAATTGTGTCAAATTTAGGGCACAGAAATCCAGGAGGTCATCAGCCAAATTTCGGTGCTCTATTGGGATGCACCCACCTTGGTGATGCCCAGGTCCGCCCTCTAGCTCGACCAACAAGAATTCAACGACGCAACAATACATTTTTCTAAATGAATTATTTGTTCTTCTTGCACTAGCTCCCACTTTACAGCACTTTTTCACTCACTGTCAAATTAGTACAGTCTCGGGATCCCCTTCTTGGAGTTTCTTGTGAAACCCTGACACATGTACGTTCAGCTACGCACTTAACACAAACCTCTCTCGATGCCCCTTGTTACCGGGGTAGAAAAACCAGCTGCGCACGACTTTGTCCACGAAAGGTACTCAACCTTTGCAGACAAATTGATTACCTTTAATCGATTCGGACTTTTTACGACACTCAATGCAGGAAAAACACTAATTAATTTATGTAACTTGAGAGTCTGTCCTGAAAGTTAATTAACTCCCGGACGGTCTTGTGACACACATGTGAAGATGAAGTAAATGTTTATGCCTCAGGCGACGTCATTTCTGATGTAATTTGACTTTATGAATGAAGGAGTTCTTTTGCGAAATGCAATTGTGAATGGAGGTTAATGCGATATTGAGAAACTGAGTTAGTCATCTAATTAGTCACATATATGGATGAGCAGGACAATACTGAACTGAGCTGAGAGCAGAGTAATGGTTGCTATCGTTGAAGCAGCACTGCCGAACATATTGGCAAGCAGGGTGTGTTTTTATTAGGAAGACCTGCAGCGGAAAAGTCTGTCGGCCAAAGAGAAGTTAGTTGTTGGAACCATCATGAAATAACAGCAAGGATGAACATCCCAGCGACTAATGCAACATTTTACGAGACAAAGACGAAATATACTATGTTCGACATCTGCTATATGATCATCTTGGTCGAACAACAAAAATAAAACTTTCGAGTCACTGACAATGTTCAAAGAGTATTTCTATTCCTGGTCTAGATAAAAGTTTCTTAAAATTTAACCGTTCGGAGTAGGCACAAAATAGTAGGTCGCTTCCAGTCGTGAGAGAGCAAAAGTACGAACAACACAAGTGGTCCTGGCCTCTACGGGCTGTAGTGCCAGCACAGTCTTTTTGATGTTCAGTCGCCTATCGATAATGAGTTTGGAAGAAGTCTTTAACTTGAGTTTGCTGTCTTCCAAGTGTGACGGCCCTGGGTCAGTCATCAAGGCCAAGCTGTCCTACATCCACAGACCGAGGTTCGGTCTTCCTCCCCTTCTCGAACCAGGAGGCTCGGATTCGAGGATCCTCTTTACTGGAGCGTTTTTGATGTGGCCGAGCCAGTGTAGTCGACGGATTTTTGCCTTTCTGACTACATCCACATCCTGGCTTCCTTTGCTGAGATTGATCAATAACTTTTTATCAGAAATAGTGCCTGAAAAGCTATTTCATCAGTGGTGTTTTGTAGACACAAGCTTTGTAATGTCTCGAATGAGGCTATTGCTTTCTTTACTGACACATCTGCCAAGGACTGTGATGTATCATTCTCATTTTCGTCGTTGCTTGTTTCATTTGTATCTGTACTTACTTACTTACTAATTAGGCAGACGAACCATGAAGGGTCTGAGCCTGAGCAATTACTGTCTTCCATCGGTAACTGGGTCCTGGGGAAGCTGCTTTCAATCATCAAGGCCAAGCTGTCTTACATTCGGTCTTCCTCTCCTTCTCGAACGAGGAGGCTCGGATTCGAGGACTCTCTTTGCTGGAGCGTTGTTGTCCATTCGTTCGATGTGGCCGAGCCAGTGTAGTTGACGGATTTTTGCCTTCCGGACTACATCCACATCCTTGTACAGCCCGTAGACTTCGCGGTTGTGTCTTCTCCTCCATTCGCCTTCCTCGCAGACGGGATCATATATCCGACGTAGAATTTTTCTTTCGAAGGCAACAAGAATCAGCTCTGCAGCCTTACTTAATGTCCAGCTTTCAGCTCCATAAAGTAGGACTGGCAGGATAAGGGTTTTGTAGAGCATAACTTTGGTCCTTCGAGTCAGGAGTTTCGAGCCCAGTTGTTTTGACAGACCGAAGTAGCATCGGTTGCCATGGGCGATTCTACGTCGGATCTCCACTACGATGTCATTCGTGGAGTTTACGCTTGCCCCGAGGTAGACAAACTCCTTTACTACCTCGACATTGTAGCTGTCGATTGTGACGTTTTGGCCTAGGTGGTGTGCGGCGGATCGTTTTTTGCTCGACAGCATATATTTTGTCTTGTCCTCGTTGACCTACAGGACCAGCTCGTTTCGCCTTTTCCTCAATTGCCGTGAAAGCTTCCACTATGGCACGTTGGGACGGCGCGATAATGTCGATGTCATCAGCATATCCCAACAGCTGGACTCATTTGCATCTGTAGAAGTTAAAATTTCGCCATCGGTTAGAGGTTCCGAGACAGCAACATCTTGATCCACCTGAACAAACTTATAAAAACTCAGTCCGCTAATATCAACCAGTGGAACTACTGCTGTTTCTGCATCTTCAGTAACTACAGGCTGAGTTTTCTGATCTCCTTTTATGAAACCGTTTTTTTTGAAGCAGTTGAGAATCGTTATTGGTGTTACAGCTCTCCATGCCCTGTCTGGACCGTGATATTCGCAGTAACCTGATTGTACAGAGATTCTAAGAGGAGCTTAACAGTTTTCTTGCGATAGAAAGCCTTAAAATTATGGATGTTGCCTTGGTCCAGTGGTTGCAATTTGGAAGTGGTATTCGGTGGAAGGAAGTAGAGTTTTAATCATCGACATTGGACAATGTAGGTGGTTGTGCACACTACAATTGTCTAAAAAGAGTAGAATTTTCCGCTTTTGTCGTTTCATCTCCACGTTAACTGTTAGAAGCCAATCGTTAAAAAGTTCTGTGGTCATCCAACCTTTTTTGTTAGCACGATAATCAGTAGGAAACGATTTCACTCCTACCAGGTCCCCAGATACCTGACTACAAACTTTTGCGCGCCGTGCTGTCCAACAGTTGAGAACTTTCGCCAATTCATTTTTGTATCCGCCGAAGCCTTATACAACGGCGTCCTGAACAGAATGGTTTCCGACTTCTGAAAGTCATCGCAATCTCTCATGAATGAGTCGAAGTCACCCTGTTCGAGTTTAGTGATGTCCTCGATCTTTTTGCCTGATCTGTACACGATCAAGTCGTCGGTATACGCAATTGCGTGAGGAAGAGAACCTATCAGATCGCTCAAGAAAATGTTGAACAAGATCAGCGAATTAGCGGCACCCTGTTGGAGACCATTTTTAACTTCAAAAATACCTGTAGAGGTCACGTTGCCATTCTTAACTACGAACCGCCTACCGGTGAGCATGTTACACAGTAGGTACAGCAGTGGTTTACTTATGCCTAGCCGATTGAGCTTATAGGTCAATCAGGTCAATCAAACAGGCGCCCGTACATTGTTTCTTACTTTTGTTCCATTGGATATCCGACACCAGTTTCGGCGCGGCATGAATAATGTCATGCCCCGCTCTGAAACCGAATTGGTTATCAGGAATTATATGTTTGTCCTCTGTCCAGTTGATCAGATCTCTATTTATCACCTTGTCGAATACCTTGCTGATGTTCGGAAGGAGATTAATTGTCCGGAGGTTGCATGGATTCGGAGATTTATTTGCTCGCTTGGATATGGCTTGGATATGGGATATGAGATTTCCGGACGCTCCGGATAATGTGCATTATTCAGAGCATTGTTAAACACTACACAATCGTGTATAGTAACCACTTCCAAAGGAAGATGTTTTAGCTCAATGTTGGAGATCCCGTCGATGCCAACTGACTTGTTCTTCTTTCATGATGCGAAGACCGCTTGAAGATCTGTCTTCGAAAGGAACGGGGGATGAACCCCTTCGTCGGCTATGGCATAGTCTGCCATGTTATCGGCATTGATCACGACAAATCCGATGTTCTCAGATAGCCATTGCTGCAGATCTTCTCGAAGTTGAGAGTTGCTACTTGGCACGCTGTTCTCCAGGTCGTGGTTCGGGCGAAGACTCTCGTTCACCTTGTACACTTCTTGAAAAACTGCGCCTAGTACTTCAACTTTTTCTTGCGGGTCTTCGACCACAAAGAAGACATCGTCGAATACGGCATTAATGGGATCAATACCTGCTGTAGTCAGTATGTGTTCGTTGTCTGTCGTCCTGGGAAGCTTAAGACATGGAAAATCGCTATTATTCTTTCGGAAGAATTTATTTATTTGTGGGAACATACGGGCTAAGGGCTAAGAGTTTGTGTGGCGTCCATGCAACCGAGACCGAAGGGATCGATCACATGCACAACTTGTTTCGCCCCAAGGAATCTTCGACTTCGAGCCAATGAGACTATTGAAAGTAGGACGCACAAAATTAATGAGTGGAAAATAAATAAAGAGGAATAAGATGGCAGCTAACTTGGCGTCGCAAGTTTTGAGAAGCTATTGTTGGTTAAAGATCAGTTTCAACCCAATGATAGCGTTAAAAGGTGTCACCATGTTTGTCCTTCGTCAACAGTAAGAATTCAAAATGACATACCATGTTTCCACCGAACGAAGATTCCGAAACCTTCCGATTTTGTTAAAATCTAGTTGAAGTCCTCTTGACCTCATTCTTCCGTCAGAAGTCTCTCATCTCATGTCATGTCAAACATACGATTCGGAGCAATCATTAAAAAATTGTTATTCGAAAGACAACAAATCGAACAGAGCTTTCAACGAGTCTGTCAGTTTCAATTGGTCGCGACAATATTGGCTAAAAGGCTGGATAAACTCAGTTTAAAGACAAATATAAGCTCCGCCGCAAAATGGTATCTATCTTCGAGATACCATCTCCAGTCGAACAACGAATTTATCGTACATTCGAAGACGATAACGATAAAGTTCACTGATTTATTAATGAGAAACCGCATAGTTGAGCCGAAAATAAAATAAAACTATCGACTGGATGTCAGATCGCTCGAAATAATGAGCGAAAGTCAACAGCAGTAACCGAAGTTGTAAATCTGCCGCAAGACTCCTGAATTCTAAAACATCTAATTAAAGCCGCAAAATATTAGCGAACGATTAAGAAGTTCGTTCATCCTATTGACTGAGCATTGCTCTCACTTGACCCGATTCTATCATTTCCGCGAACAGCGCTGAGAATCTCACTCGAATAGCCGAGCGACTTTCTTCGTTCCCTAGACGGTTGACGGTGTTAATCCGAAATCACAACAAAAACATCGTTAATCATTAAGCAAAGAGAACTCTTAATTAATTTCGATTTCAGGTATTTTTAGAGATTGATCGCCTCACTTTCCCCTTCGCCGTAGCCTCCTTCGGATGCAAATTTAAATGTCAAGCCCATCCAGTTCGAACCCGCGCTGACTGTCGCGCAAGCTAGTGAGAATCTAGTCAGATGAGCCAAGCGCTCCGGGGGAACTGGTTTTGGTTTTCGTTTTTTTTTTCGGGGCGAGTGTGCGACGCATCTACCGCTAGATGATTTCTGGTGAATTACTCTGGTAACAGTCATTCGCAGACAATTCGCAGCCACAGCATTTTCCCACTGACTCACGAACTCAAATGTAACCTCAAAGTCCCACTTGGTGGCTATGCGTAATCCAGGTTCTGGCCTCTGGGAGGATGGGAAAAACGAAGGCGAAACTACACCATTACCTGAGTCAGAAGGCATCAGACGCAATACCATGGCGGTGAGGCGATGAAGAGATGACCCTGAACGATATGAGGCCGGTTTAGATCCGGTGTCGAGTCAGGTTTATGATTGTCTTCGTGTGCTCGACATTAATCGCTTTTGTTTATTGTATCACGCGGTGACGTGGATCAGCCAACTAGGAGGTCTGTGAAACGTCTTTTTTTTAAGTTAAATGTTATGTATTAATAACCACTGCAACCAGTTGGCAGCGGGAACACCTTGAAAGTTTGGACGGATCTGACGAAATCTATTCAAGATGCATGCAGTCTCGTACTGATGCCGTGGCAGTGGTTCACTGAAACTGGCTATGTGGCAGGGTCTTCATGAATGATTGGATAATAGGATGAAAATCGTTGTTGCTTACGTGTTTGGCAAAAGGCAGTTTGGCGTTGGTGGGGCATCTGCTTGTTGAAACGGAAGCGACATGAACGACAGAAATTCACAATGACCTGGATCAAATTGGTCAGAGACACCGAAGACAAGCTCAGATGAGAGATCAAAAGCAGATTTCTTCTTGCCGACCTTTGTTTCTTTGAAAGAACCCAGCTGACTTTATACAAGTCGTTGGTCATCCAGTCCTGGTACCTGGTAAGTCTGTGGTGACAGTACGACATTGGGATGAGCTTGGAATCATCCGTCCTTAGTCATTAAGTCGGAATCATATAATCATTTAAAATAGATATTAATCACTGTCTGGCACTGACTCAAGGTACAAGAACCATCGAAGGAAAATTGAAAAAAAATGTGAAAGAAACATAATTATTTTCTTCATCATTGTATGTAGCACAACATCCCTGAGTATCAATCAACAAGCCTCTTCAGCTTCGCAATCTCTGCCTGCCTTAATTGACTTGTGTCACCTGTTCCATTGTCCCACAGAACTCAGGCACGGATACTCTTCGATCCGGAATCAAGTCTTACATGCGAGTCCACCTTATACGATCGACAGATTGTTCGTTTGACGCACACTTTAAGAGTTCAACCTATATTTGCCGATGACACGATGACATCGCTTTTGCTTTTGGCTCATCATATCTTGAAGTTTGTCATGATCTCCAAAACGCTCTTAACAATCTGGAAAAGTGCTGTTCTTGATGGAAATAAGATTAAATGCACAAAAAAAACTCAAGCTGTCTGGTTTTCATGTCATAGAAAAAGTTGCTTTCTACCCACAATATTAAATTCAAACTGTTTGGTCACCACGACGTAGATTGGTCTAAGTCCTGCAATTAATTAGACATCATTATCGATGACCTTCCTTCAAAATAAAATAAAGGGCACTCTATCCCATAATTTGTAGAAATTCCAAACTCAGTATAGAGAACGAAACGACAATTTTCAAAAAGATTTTCTAAGCCATCCTCTTGTATGTAACTCGTTTGGTACGATTGCGCTAAGAGCTCAAAATAATGCATAACTTGGCCCGCCTTTTCTCTACTCGAAAACTTCATGAATTAGCCAATGTGGACTCTCTTGATATTGAAAATAATTTCTTTGAAAAATACGCTTTTTCGGAAAATAATCTTATTAGTTGTCTTATAAATAATATAAATCATAGGCGCAAATTCATAGCCATATAAGGTCGACTTTAAAAGAATTTATTCACCTACACAACTTAAAGTAGACGTAAAGTCGACTTTAAATTTGGAACGAGTCGAACGTGATTTTAGGAAAATAAAGTTGGCTGTAAATCGATTGATTCTTAAAGATCGAGATTTGGACATGCATATTTGAAGATTTTGAATTAATTTCACGGCCAAAAATATACAAACAGCGATCGAATCCATTTGAAGAGCTAGAGGAGGAAGAATTTTATTCGCGGTACAGGTTCGATAAAATTACGGTTCAATTTTTGATTGAAGTTCTGGATGTGCAAGAAACGCTAACGAATCGTGGACTGCCGATTCCAACAGATCTACAGCTGCTAGCAGCATTGCCTTAAAGAAATGTCCCCCAGTGTGATGTTGGAATTTCCCAACCAACAGTGGGCAGAATTATTAAAAAAACGGATCGCATTATTGCTTCCTCTTTTCATTAAATTTCCGTTCACAGCGGCAGAGTTAAATGAAACAAAACAGACATTTTATAGGTTATTGGAGCGATAAATTGTACGCATGCGCAAATTAAACGCCCAACTAAGGTTGTGGGACCTGTAATGGCTGGTCATTACATTAATCGGAAAGGTTATTATTTTCTTAATGTACAAATCGTTTGCAACGCCCAATGCAAGATTGTTGAAATCGTTGCAAGGTGCCGTGATAGCATATGGAATAGTTGCTTCTTAAAATATAAACCTGAATCTGTAAATAGTCAACAAGGTATTTTGCTTGGTGATGTAGGCTACCCTTGTTCAAATGTTTTGCTCACGCCAATCAGAGTTCTTCCAATCGCCATACAGCAACAAGAAGTAAATTGAATGCCTTAACGGACAGTTGAAGTCGAAATTGAGACTTGGTTGGTTGGCCCGTCAGCGGTATGGTTAACCATAGCAGCCGCACTTATTCCAACATCTTCATTTGAACACAAAATGTTACCGTCGTTTTTGGGATTAATAACTGCGGTAGTTTGTGGAATACTTGATTCAAAGTTAACAGCGGCAGGAGATTCTAAAGCGCCAATTGTATCGCTATACGTGCTGGAAATATCCAGTATGGTATTGCTGTCGATGATGATGATATCATCTTTCTAGTCATCAGCAATCATGGCTTGTACAAGGACAACTGAAACATCGACAACTGGTACGGTAGCCGTTACTGCTTTCTTAACAGCGGTAGCGGACCTTTTTGCGACCATTTTCATTCGCACCCATTGCTGCTTCAATTTATCCACGCTCTTTTGATAGCCAGCAGCACGTATACTTGTAGCAATTGACTCCCAGGCAGTTTTTTTCGTCCATATCATTTTTATATCGTTGCCTCTGTTTTCAACAATCTCCAAATTCTGTTCCACAAATTGCCGCAGCATTTTCCTTTCTATGGGGTCCCAGTCATGCGATGCGCCATTATAAGTATAAGAACATCTAACCATTTGATTTTGTTAAAAAATTAGCAGTTAATAAATAACAATTGATTATTACTCAATAATTCGAACTTTCATATTTTTTCTCTCGACGCTTTCGAACCATTTGATATTTCAAACTCTTGTTACTTCGAATTTTTTGTGGGGTCCCATGAGTTTCGAATTATCGAGAGGCGACTGTAATTTGGAGCGGCATCCGCCTTTGACTTTCGTTTGAGATGAGGCTGACCGTAACTAGACGCCGTTGTCGCGCACCTCGTCGACGTTCGAACCGTGGTCGCTCGCGGTCATCTCGTCGGCCACCCTCATTTCAAAGTCAAAGGCGGGCACCGCTCCAAATTGTATCCAATTCACGTAAATGTTCTCATACTAACGTTTTGCAAGGACGTGTTGTGGACCACATGTGTTTACATTTGTACGGCCTAGTACAAAACAGGTCGTTCGACGTGTCGTACTACCAACTATACTACGTGAACATACCTATTTACGCTAACCTACATATTACTTTGAATAACGATTTTATTTTTGTCGTCCACACCAGGAATCGAACATAGACGTCGAGGTTCTACGGCAAATACCCAGAATGGCACGGCCGCCACATCAACTTTGAATTGCTGCCACCTAATGTGACACTAGCCATGGAAAGTTCTCTGCAGTGTCGCTTTTTTTTTCACAGGCGTGCACAGGTTTCCATCATTTTTAGAGCTTCGATAGTACTTTTCCATGCACTCTATCGAGGCTATCTAAAGTAGTCAACGCACTTCTGTCTTCTGGATAAAATCCATATATTATGTAATGTCTTGTCCCTGTTGGTGTGTAATAAAATGATTCTTGATCGACAGCTCGTTATTCAATCGCCTCGAAAGCTACCAAAAGGATAATATGACAAAGTGCGATGATGTCAACGTCTTCTACCTAGCCCAACAGGTCTGACTTGTAGAAGATAGTGTCTTCCGTGTTTACAGCTGTAACTTCTCTCTGGTATCAGATTCAAGAAGTTACACAATAGTGTATCTTCTAGTCA
The DNA here is from genome assembly GCA_916610145.1 of Eristalis arbustorum. Classification (NCBI taxonomy): domain Eukaryota; kingdom Metazoa; phylum Arthropoda; class Insecta; order Diptera; family Syrphidae; genus Eristalis; species Eristalis arbustorum. Next base: position 86,815,611 of record OU744316.1, on the reverse strand, counting down.
AATCGTCGAACCGAACTACACCGTGATTTTCACATTTCTGTCCGTAGTGGTTGATTGGCAGCCCTTCGTTTTCAATCACATTTCAATAAATGGATCAAGTCATATCTCGATAACGAGGAATATTCCCTTAAGTTCAGGTCGTCTGTGTTCAAACCCATCAAAGCCACTTCCGGTGTACCAAAAGGTAGCCAACTCGGTCCATTAAACGACGACATGAACATCTATTCGTTCATCTTCTCTCCCTCTGACTTCGATTAAAACAGATTTTCTGTGTCGTCAGCCTCATCTTTACGCGACTTAGGCGTAATCTGTGATCGTGAGCTTAACTTCTGTTCTCATATTGAACAGAGCAGAGCTAACTTCGCGCATAGCTTTGTCAAACGCTGGTCGACAGGAAAAAAGGACCAGATTGAATACGCCTGCCTGTCAGACCCATTCTTGAATATACCAACCAAGTATGGTCATCTTATTACGCGGTTGGTATTCTTCGTATTGAAGCTGTCCAGCATAGGACATCTTCATTTTTCGCGATATCGCCTGGACCGACAGAACCAATTTGTCTTTATCCTCTGATCGCTTTAAGCTAATTCAACTCGCGGCTCTCGAAAATCGTCGCAAAACTGCCGATTTGCTCTTGTGGTTTCTTCTTCTTCTTCTTTGTGTGGCGCTACAATCCGGGGTGGACCTGGGCTTCAACTAACATGCCTCTCCAAATAGCGCGATCTCTGGCTAGCTGTCTCCAGTTTCGCACACCTAGTTGGTTGACGTCCTTCTCCACTTGGGTGCGCCATCGGCTTCGTGGTCGCCCTCTATTGCGTTGCCCTACAAGGTCAGATTGGAAGATTCTTCGTGTTCATCCGCTCTACATGACCTAGCCACCCTAGGCGTTGGATCCGTAGACGCCTAACTAGGCTCATGTCGATGTACAGCCCGTATAGTTCGTGGTTGAATCTTATCCTCCAGAACACGTCAGCACAAACAGGACCAAAGATCGCAGGTAAACTTTTCTCTCAAAGAGACCAAGGACTTCTTCATCCGCTTTCGAGATTGTCCATGCCTCCGCGCCGCATAGCAGGACTGGAATGATCAGTGTCTTGTCTTCTTGATGTGGCGCCAATCCTTATATCTACGATCGTCATGTCTTTTCCGCATCAGATCACATCGGACTAACTAAGGCTTCAACTCACCGTTGTCAAGAATGTTATGCTGGAATAAACTCTTTTGATTTCCATCCTGGCAAAACCTCGTAACCACCTTCAGTTCCATTCTTTCCTACCCTAGTTCCGGCTTGCCCTCTCTGCCATCTAGGCTAAGCTTTAGGCTAACTTTAGTTAAAGTTCGTCCCTTGCCTGTTTAATAAACTGGGGTGTTGCTGGCACTACATTGTTGGTAACCCAATGCTTTGCCCTTGGATGATAAAATGACAAAATTTGCTATAGGAAATAAAATCAAGCAGTCGCGCACAAGACCAAGAACAATCAAAAGTTCGCTGACTTCATGCATTGCAATACATTCCAATTGTGGAACGTGTTTAATCTGTAAAAGGCTCTATTTAACAGTAGGACGCCCATAGTTCGTTTGGAAGTTAAAGACACCAATTCTGTCTCTAAAAGACATTGCCAGGTGACCTTCAAACAGACAGTCCCTCTGCCCCAACAATGCACTACAAAACCATTCACGAACACCCTGTGAGCAAGAAACCGAAAAGAAATCAGATCATGATTCACTAAAACCAAGAAATTATCATGCGTCCATGAGCGCGCTCGAGTCGAGAACGACTTGTCGACTTGTATCTAAAGTGCCTCATTCTTGAAGCCATTAACCCGGTTTCGCCGCCGAATTGAATCGGCAAAGGCGCGCCCGACAATCGGATTTCGATTGCCACCACCACCGCTTCTGTGTGAATAGAACCAGAGTGCGACCGATTATGTCACAATTTACTGATCCAGCTTAGACGTTTTGCGGATACTCCACATCCGTGCCATCGCCCCAGGCGAGGCGCCGTTCAACTGGCATACCACTCGGATAACAATCTGACACTTACGCAATCAATTAAGTGCCACTCCATCGCCGCTGATCCGACAGGCCTGCTGCCAAAGTTGGCTCATTTAATTCCGTTCTCGTGCAATTCAGACGCGGAAAATGATTTGTGCATTCCGCATGGCTTGACGCTTTTCGGGAGTCGCTGGCAAGATTTATGCAAAATTCCACGAGACAAAACAAAGAGACACGAGTACATCGACTGGATAAGGGCAGTGCGCCGACTCAGCGGAGGTGCATGGCGGACGAGGCTCATTATAACTGGATTCGTGATGAGTCACGACTTAACGGGGCGGCCGGAATGCCGAGTCGCAACGATTGTATCTTTCCATTTTGCGACGCGACAAGGATGTGGATTTGAATAACGTCTCCTTATGGCAGCCATCATGTGGCATACGAGTGGGCGATGAGCGCCACGCCGCCACGGTTGAGGTGGCTTTTTCTTTACTTCCAGCCAGTGTCCAGCTGCGACTTGAAGCATGGCTGTCTGAGGGAATGAATGGAGCGTGATTGCTTGTTTATTGGTTGACACGAGCGATTGTCTTGAGTTATGACAGGCATTAGAGGGGTCTTCAGCGGTGCTCGGTTAGATGAATGCGAAATGAAGGAAATTGAATGGGTCACTGCTAAGGAAAGGTGAACGGTCATCGGTTACGACATAAGAAGGGAGATCGAAGGATAGCTTAACAATTGAGCGTAATTATTAGTGATTTAGCGTATTTTTGTTAGGCCATTGTAAAAGTTGTCAAAGTGAGAGATCTCTGCAGAGAATAACCTCAACACCATATATTTCAGGACGAGCTCAGCTGGGTCTGGTGATGTTTGTTTTTTTTTTCCGGAAGGTTACTCGATACCATCTTCGTTCGCTTTAAATCGATCAGACAAGATAGGAGACCCATTTAGTTCTCCATAAAAAACGTGATCTCTGGCGCTGAAGCCGCACGGAACGAGTCTGACAGGCTTCAGCTTTAACAATCCGCATAAAGACTAAATTCGGGAACATCAGCCTGATTTGCGCGATCACCCCGACAGAGGAAGATCATGATGAGATAGCAAGTATGATTTCTGTGATCTCCTAGAATGAACAAACGAGTAATGCCCCAGCTACGACACCCAAATCGTTCTAGAAGCCTTCAACGCACAGTTGGGCATTGAAGAAAACATTGCTAGATTCATCAGAAAACACAGCTTGTACGACGGCACTTCCGGAAACGGACTCAGTCTGGTAGATTTCGCCTCGGGGCGTGGCCTCTCTGTGAGCGGTTCCCACACCTCAACAGCCTTAAGGGGATGGTCACCTGATTAGTCAACCTTCAACCAGATTGATCACATTGCGTTCGACGTCAAACACTCCTCCAATATTCCCGATGTCCGAACGTTCCGAGGAGCCAGCATCGACTCGGACCATTTCCTTGTTGTAGCCAAGGTAAGGATGAGGTTTTCAAGAGAGGTACGGAGTCGAGTCAGGACACTGCGGTTTGACGTTGGAAAGCTACAATCGCAATCGACCGCCGACCGAGTCTCCCTGAAACTCTCTGTAAGTTCGACGCCGCCTGCACAAACCATCGAAGAAGAATGGAGTCGTTTTCATGAAGCCATCAAAGAAGCTGCCACTGATGTACTGGGTTTCACGACACAACCCAGAAGGAACCCATGGTTTGACGACGAGTGCAGGCAGGCACATGCAGCCAAGCAGGAGGCCTACAAGGCAACTGGCAAAAAACACTTCTGTAGACTGTTAAACGGCGATGACGACACACATTCCGCTGTCAGGCTGAATGTTCCACTCAATCTGGTCGATGAAGAACAAGAATTCCGTCCCACCGACTTAGAAGAAGTCAAGATGGCGATATCTAGACAGAAGTCGAGCAAAGCTGCTGCAGTGGACGGTCTGTCCTCGGAACTGCATATAGCAGCCAAAACAATGTACGGACGCACACCATCGACATCTCGGATCAGAAACTTTCAGGTAATCAATGACTACGTCTACCACAGCACTGCAATAAGCAGGGACAAAAACACCAGTCTTGCGTAGTCGTTAGAAAGAGGTATCTGCTACACCTGTTGTTTATAGATTTCCAGAAGGTTTTCAATGGCTTGAATGGTGGCTTGATGGTAAATAGTCAAATGAGTTTGAGGCTTAAAGTGGAGTTCGTCACGGATGCATACTGCTTCCAGTATTGCTCCTGGTAACTGTCAGCGATGTACACTGTGACTATGGCATAATACTTGTCCATTTACGCATTGTCTACTTATACTTTGGATAGTGGAATTTTACTTTATGATCCACAATCTTCCCTGAAGCTGAGGCAAACAAAGTGGAGTTCAGCTCAAAGCAAACACAGCCATAAGCAAGGCCGTGAGAGCTTCTAAGAAGTGGGAAAATATCACGATATCTGCAATGTTTCGTAAGCAAATGCTGAAGAAACTTCTTTAGGAGTTTTTTCAACCGAAGCGACTAGCAATCTATTGACATTCCGGATAAGATACTGTGCGTCGATGTTTAAGCCAATCTGATGAGCCCGTGATGTTGTTGTTTCCTAGTAGGTGCCGGTATATCTTGAGGGCATCCCGACCACTTACGAGCTTAGGGTGAATATACGCCTTGTAAATTGAACCCACATCAGAGGGGTGAAATATTTCTTGCTACGATTAAGGAAACCTACACACCTCGTAGCGTTTTTGGCGAATTCGAAGGCATAGTTCAAAAGAGCTATCAGAAGTGTTAAACTTTTCAACAACTTTTCGTTCGCTGTAGGAACCAGTGATGGCAATGGCAATTTCAATGTACACAATTCTAATTCTTCGACATTCGGGCCAGACAACACCCGAAGGAAGGTAGGTTGAAATCCTTGCTGAGGTAAACAAACTGACCCAGCTTGTAAATGAGCCCACACGAATACCTGACATTGCAGATCATTCCGCCAATACACTGGACCTGTTTCTCACCTCTCATCCTGATAAATATTCTGTTGACATATCGTCGCCTCTAGGCTCGTCAGACCACTGTGTCGTATCAGCTAATTTCTCGTTTTCGCCACAAACAGTTAGAGAACAAATTCCGAAAAGAACAGTATGGCCATACGAGAAAGCCAATTGGAGCGGACTCAACAACTTCTTTAGGAATTTTAACTGGTTACTATGCTTCCTCGATAGTGACGTGGATGCCGCTGCTGATATGATCACAAACATTCTTCAGCTGGGTATGAGATCCTTCATTCCGCATAGAGTGAAGTGTATCAAACCCAGACCAAATGCATGGTATGACTCGAGCTGCAGAGAGGCTATCAGAATAAGAGAGTTGAATTTCCGGTTATACAAAGCCAACGTTACTGAGGAAAACCGGAATTAGTTTAAAGGGGCCAGAAATGAGTGCAATGCATTAATCCGACGTGTGAAATTCTCCCATGAACAAAAGTTGAGGCAAAAAGTGCTACAATGTCCCAAGGGTAGCAAAAACGTTTGGTCATTTGTGAAAAACATTAAGAATTCCGCCTCGTCCTCAATTCCCACGCTCATTTACAATGACATCCCAGCTGTCAGCTCTTTGGACAAAACCAATCTGCTTGCGGCGCATTTTGCAGCCAGCTCAACACTGCCAGATTGTAACTTGTCCCCACCTGTATTCGAGAGCGTTGGTTTTACCATGGGACAAATTCACTTCCGCACTCGTACAGTTGCAAGAGTACTTAATGATCTCTATGTGCACAAATCCGCTGGCCGGATGGTATTCCCAAAATACTTCTGCAGAGGTGTTCTTCTTCGCTGGCAAAACCACTGCGTAAACTTTTTCATCTATCCTACTCTTCAGGTCTCTTTCCAAGTAGATGGAAAACAGCATTTGTCCAGCCCGTCCCTAAAAAGGGCGAATCTTCGTCACCCACCTCGTACCGACCCTTAGCACTTACGTCCCTTCTTTCTAAGGTCATGGAAACGCTGATAAATCGTCAGCTTTTGAAATATCTTGAATCGCGGAAGCTTCTTAATGACCGACAGTATGGCTTCCGCAGCAACAGGTCCACTTGTGATTTGATAGCTTAACTCACCGAAAAGTGGAACCAATGTTTGCACAATGCAGGCGAAAGCAAGATAGTTGCGCTTGATATTTCTAAAGCATTTGACAGAGTTTGGCATCGAGCTCTTTTGTCGAAAATGCGTGCTTATGGTGTTGATGAGCCTCTGCTTCTATGGCTTAGAAACTACCTTTCGAACCGTTCAATCCAAGTTGTTTTGGATGGGTTCAAGTCTGATATCCACAAAATAAATGCTGGTGTCCCCCAAGGCTCTGTTCTGTCTCCGACACTCTTTCTCATTTTTATAAATCATCTCCTGTCTGCCACTTCTAATCCAATCCATTCCTTCGCTGATGACAGCACCCTCAGCTTTTCATATTCGTTCCGAAATTCACGACCCTGCCCTTCGGACGTAGTATTGGAACGGCAGCGTATGTCAAGCACATTGAATTCTGCACAGCATCATTAACTGGGGTAAGAACAACAGAGTGGAACTCAATGCTGTCTGCTGTCTCTAAAGCGAATCCCTGATAATCAGCCATTATCCATGAATGGCGCTTGTATCGACGAAACCGGAAAACTTTCCATCCTTGGTATGTGCATCAATACAACACTTAGTTGGAACAATCGTATATTCGAGGTCGCCACAAATGCTGCGAAATGTTTAGGTTTCCTTAATCGATGCAAGAAATACTTCACCTCCTCTGATTTGGCTTTAATCTATAAGGCGTATATTCGCCCTAAGCTTGAGTATAACGCTCATATCTGGTCTGGTGCCCCCAAGACCACCATGCACCTACTAGATAGAATCCAAAAGCGAGCGATAAAACTTATAGGAGACAACGATATCGCGGGTTCATTAGACTTGCTTGGACATTGACGTACCGTGTCTTCTTTGTCCGTGTTTTATCGTTACTTCAAGAAACGATGCTCAAGTGAGCTTGCCATCTGTCTCGTCAGGAATGCACATAAGATTACCCTTAAGCCTGCTTTCGGACGCACAGTGAAACTTAGAGACTCATTTTTTAGCCGGACCACACGAATATGGAATGCTCTTCCCAGCTCAATATTTCCCATAGATTACAATCCACAGATGTTTAAGACCAATGTGCACAGGTACCTCCTCTCTCTCTCCCTCTATACCTTCGGCCCGTGCTGTGTCTTGTCCCCGGACAATTAAGGGTATTAATAATCCCTTGAGCACGCGCAAATTATATAAAAAAAAATGCAGTTAGTCTTTTCCGCCTGACTGTATGTGGGACCGCACATATTCTGAAGAATGTTCCTCTCGAAGTGACCAAGGATCTCTATCTCCGCTTTAGCTAGTGTTCATGCCTCCTTTTTTGTGGAGTGGAGCTTGAAGGGTACATACTGTTGATACTTTTTTGTCTGGTGGCTCCCGGCAACGAAGATAAAGACAATCGATAGACTATGACATCGTATCTGAAACATATTAATTACGCTGATCATGTTTTATCTACTTTCACATCGGACAATGTACGTCCAGTTTGGGGCCACAATCTAGAAGATGAGGCATACAAAGTGAGGCTGAAAGTAAACACAACTGACATTAAAAACCTCAGAACTGTCTACTGCTGTAGGTCGGCTTGGCATACTCGCAAGTTTTTTTCGAGTATCATTTCTGGCTTTCCTAACCTATTCGCTTGGACCTCTAATAATAATAATATGGGTGGCGCTACAGCTCATAGAGGGCCAGGGCCTGGCTTCTCAGCAACCACTAGTGTTGTGCGTGGTATTGTTCTCTCACGAGTGGAAGGGACCTACAGTTTTATGTCGGCCCCGAACGGCCAAGTTTGAGAAGCTTTTTCTGTGACTCTGTGATACGACGTCGAGGTTGGGGTCGACGCACATACCCACAACGCCACGGGCCACCACCATTAGCTTGGCCCTCTACCGCACTGTGCATACCCCACTATGGCTAGAAGTAGTTGTAGGGACCTCAGACGATCAGAATGAAGGAAGATCTAGCTAGCAACCGGCACAAGACCGGTCTAGATGGAGAGGCATGTTGGCTGAAGCCCAGGTCCACCCCGGACTGAAGCGCCAGCCAAAGAAAGAAGAAGAAGCTTCTCAAACTTTACTTGATACAAGAAACAGTAGATCCAATGTGTTCCAAAAATATGAACAAAGTGTGTTACACTATTGTTCAAATTCCACTTCAATCAAAAGAACAAAGACCAAGTCATGAACCCGTTCCACAGAAAAGGGAGTGGAACTTTAAGCATTTGCTCCCACAGGCGCCTTTAACAACATTTACGACTGACTCACATGACTTCATTTGGGCCTCCTGTTGATTCAACAGAAAAAAAACCCACAAATTCCCGGGTCACTGCTCCGATCAATTCAGCATAAGAAATTGCTGATCCCAATCAGTTCCTTCCACACATCAGGCAATATCTTCCGCAAATAAAAACAAAAAACTTAATCCACCATCACGCCGAGTACTAGGAAATAACATTAAACCGAGAGCACGCAGTCTTACCTTTAGCCTTCAGTCTGAGTGCCTTTCTTTGTTCTCCACCCATCGGCCGGACCAGTTTGTCAGCATTTTTCTCGCATTTCTTGTTCCGCTCCCGGCACAAAGAACCTTAAAGGCGTCCCCTCGTAATCACCCCGTCCGAGCGACTTCGCCCAATGCGAACCTTTAAACTAGTGCACGGCGGCGTGGCGTGGTCCACAAAAACATTCAAGGCTCGTGTGGGCATGACTAAATTGCTTCCACTCACATGGACATGCCGCATTTTATTTATCTTGCCCCCTTGTGCATGCACAACAAAATCTCCTTGAAGCAACATTTCGCAACACACGCTTTGTGTCTCATAAATCTGTCCACAGGCCAGCAGGCCACCGCGCTGCGACGCCGAATCTAGGCCCGTTCCACAAGTGCGAAATAGAAAGTAAAACTTCACGGTGTGGCCGCGCGCTGTCTAATCCGGTTATGTCGTTCGTTATTACCGTGCCATTGTGTTCAAATTCGAATTCGAATTCGCCTTTCGCCCCACGGGCGGCTGCTGATCGGATATTTCTGGTGGCATTTTCTGCTTCATCAAATTCACCGTTAAGGTTGACTGCGATTGTTCGTTGAATGAACAATCGAACAATACTCGTTTCATTTGTCAAACTGTCAAATTTGGCGGTTGCGCCGTTTGTTTTGTTTCTTCCACTTGTCGCGTGAAACGGAAAGCGTTTTGTAATCAAACCGGTCGAGATTTTAACCGTCCGACTGTATCCGCTGACGGACGGTCAAAAGATGCATTCACCGGGCAGCAGTTCAACCTTTTCATCGTCGGTGTTGTTGCTGTTGCCACCGGAATATGAATCACAAGTGTATTCCGAACCTACACGACGCACCAACGGAGTCTGGCCGCGAATGCATAATTAGCTTCGGTCCCCCTCCCTGTTCGGCGCAGAGTTCATGTGTCTCCGGTCGAGAACGGGCGACGATATTAGAAAAAGGTCATAACCCCGCTCCGCCGATCCTCATTAGTTATTCCATCTGACGGCCTGTACTCCACTCTTGCCTTCACTTTTTACGAGCCGTTCATGCAGAAAAACCGAAACACCGTCCGCGGAGCGATCACAGTCGGCATCAGGGGAACAAAAAAGAACAATGACTGCTGAGCGGGGAGGGTTGGGGCAGCAGAGTGCAAGAAAATCGGTATCTATCGGATTGCATTCTAATCCATACCCAACCGACTCAACCTTCAACTAAAGCACTCTCCTCCACGGCACCGCGCCACTGCCGCACACCGTTGTTAATCGAATAACTCAGCTGCAACTAATGGAGACTACGGTACGAGGAATCAAGTTTATAGATACGTAGCAACATTTACACGGCATTCACTTCGCAGTGTGTCCACACCTCAGCCGCAAGCCGAGCGGTGGGTTGCGGGAGAAAACAAAAAAACAAACGAACGAAACGAGAACGTCGACATGAGGCGAGACGACTGACTACACACGGCTACACGACTACAAGACTGAAGTAATCCACATTCCGTGGCGGTGGAGAGGTGATTTCAAAGAATTGCGGAACTTGCGAATGTTGAAAATGGTAATTTTGGTATTCTTGTTTTCTTTTCAGTCTTTTCTCTCACATTTTATGGAACCGCCTACACACACCACTGGCGCGGCATGGCGTGGCGTAGCGTGGTCGCGATACGCTTGTAACCGTTCGCACTGAACAACGTGAAAAAGAGCTCGTATTCGGACGCGAGATGGATGTTAAGGACTTTGTCGTGGCTGCTGGCATGACGTAAGCCCGTTCGCAAGCGTATTCGAATTGACCATCAGTTCGGGCATGGTCGTGGGAAGGTGAGACGTGAGATGCTGAGGTTGCAAAAGGTGCGCCTGCCCGCCCATCATTTGATGGACGATCACTTGGGCTCGTAGGCAAGTGATAAATTAGGAGCACCAGGCCATTGGATGAGTCAAGAGAATAGTGTGCTCTCGGCAAGGTCTTGAAAGTGAAGTGAGGCTCTGATTGTTAGTTTATCAGCGTTCGAGAGGGATCTTTAGCCGGCTGATTTACTGCAATGGATGGAACCACGTTTTCGAAAGCCACACCTATGATTGGTGTTACAATGTTTCGGAATTCCCAGTTTTTCGAGGGCTTATGCCTCTTATTTCATCGTTTTTTTTGTGATGGCAGAATTTGTGAGATTTAATAATCAGTTTGCCGACCTTCGTTAAGTTTCGTTAAGTTTCGTTAAATTTTGCTTTCTTAAGTGGGAGTGAGATCGATGCTTTTCAATGTGCGTAAATAACAATTGGTGTCGAAACGATGTCAGTTAGTGTACTTTGCTAGCTCCAAGTGACACTTTCTTCGATTCTGACATGACATTTACAAAACTCAGTTATTGCTGCGCCTTTAGAGCTGTACTGTGGTTTCAACTGAAAACTAATGTTCGATTAAAGTTACATTTTACAACTAGGTCTCACCGTTCTACACAATTCAAAAAAAGAGATGTTAAATTTGGCAAAGTTGAGCTAAAAACTTAACGAAGGAAGAGAGATAGTGGCGATGACATATTCATAAAGGATGTAACTAGTGACTGGTTCTGATAGATGATGGAGTCAAATGGACTGAAGATGGATTGCTGCTTGAAAAGGACAGATGGAGAAAATAAAAGCACTATCAAGAGAATGGTTTTGACTTTATGGATGGGATGGCAAGGGTTAGAGCTAGGTCCTCTGCTACATATTTCGTACAATAATGAAATGTTAAAATATCTGGGTGTAACCTTCGTCTATGTGAATGATACAAGACGTGTATAATGCCGAATCACCTCCAAAGTAGCAGAGAATGCAGGCAGAGCTGGAAGTGGTGGGAGGATTGTGCCAATGCAATGTACAACAATTCTTCGGAAGAACATGCATTTAATAATAATATAATAATAATAATATGGGTGGCGTTACAGCCCGTAGGGGGCCAGGGCCTAGCTTCTTAGCAACCACTCGTGTTGTGCGCGCTATTGTTCTCACACGAGTGGAAGGGACCTACAGTTGTATGCCGACTTCGAACGGCCAAGTTTGAGAAGCTTTTTTCTAAACAGGAAATACTCTTTGAGCATTGTCAGTGACTCGAAAGAGGTGGGGTCGTGGACATTGTTTTAGTCGCACAGAGCAGGAATCGAACCTACGACGTCGAGGTTGGGGTCGACGCACATACCCACAACGCCACGGGCCACCGCTAAGAACATGCATTTAAAAGGGCTAATATCAAGGCTTTGTTATCGACTGCTATTTTTGTGGAAACTACATATCAACTCTCTAGCTAGTAAACCGAGAGGGTCCAAGGAGAATAATGGCAGCTAGCGGAGCCTTGTCATGGCTGAGGTAGCCACGCAGCAATTGAATATCTACCTAAGTTCTCTTTAAACTCTAAGGTAGTCACAAACTGTCGCACATTTCTCGACGAGATATTGAGCAGTTTCAAATTTGCCTGGCTGGGTACCAGAACATAGAGGTATTGTGGAAAACTGTGAAGCTGACGAACTCGCAAAGATTGCCAGAAAACCGGCAGATGATGAAATCTCTTGTGACGGATGGAAAACAGGAACCAGCCAAATCTTGATCAGAAGAGATCAGGAAGTATGATCTCTCTAAAGAGATCCAAACTCAGAACTGCAGTTTGTATAGTATCCGGACACTGCCGTTTAAGATTAGACTCAAAAAGGACTAGGACTATTCTCAAATGACTTCTGCAGGAACTCCCTTGATAAGGAAGTGGACAATGTACAACACTTCCTGTAGTAGCAGCCCTGCACTCGCCTCGATCAGGAAATAAAAGGCGCCTACTTCCTTGATAATCTATGCGACCTCAGTAAAATTCCGATAAAACAAATACTGTAGACTGTAGTTCACTGAGAATAGGGGCTGGCTGTGATTGAAAACACGGCAAACCTAATTCCCTGTTATTAACCCACGTGGCAGTACAATGGCCCTACTTTGTAATCTAACCTGAGGTGAGAGCTGAGAGGGTCGCTCTTTGCACTGGCTTGTCTGCAATATAATGCCCCACAGAGCACTAATAGAGTCGAGGCTTCTTTATGGTCTGCCGGTCTGGGAAGTAGCGGCCGATCACAAGCTTCAACCAGCCCAAGACAGTTCCGTAAAACTTCTGTTGAGCTAGATGACAATTTTCGACCAGAAACAACTACGAAAAGAGTAGATGTTAAACTAATTCAACTGCATTCTCCATCGCCTCCGTGGCAAAATAACTTAACTAATCGCAGACATTCCAAGCTAGTGACACTCCACTTCTATGTATCACCACCATGGAACGCCATTAAGTCATTTCGAAGACCATTTGCGATCAAATTAAGAACAAAACAGGTCGAACCACGCAGACTACCACTTAAGTAATTATAATATCGAATGATTTACGAACTACCTGGTTATTAGTGAGCTTGACATAAACTGCCCGCATTCCTGGTATGAATCAAAGAAACCTGCTAGTACCGGTTTAGGACAAAGTGGTGTACTCACGAATAGGACCTTGGTAAATGGCTATTTATTCTTCCTTTTATGAGACAGTGAGGTGTGTAGATGAGGACTGATTTGCATGCCTAGCGGATTCCATATTCGTCCGGGCTGACCATTAAGGAGAGACCACTGCATTTGCATCAAATTTTATAATAGTCTCCACAGGCTAGGTTTAAGTTAAACTCGAATGTCCCCAAACTCCTGGGACATGCAGCATCGAATCGAGTCTATAGCAACTGTCACAAGAAATGTTTGAAAATGAGCACATATTGCGAGCATATCCAGCGTACAGGGTTTTGTTGAAAAATAGTGAATGCTTGCAAGATCTAGCAATTCGTCATTTTCTCCTTGAGTGTGAGTATATTGCAGCGTACTGTGTGAACGTCTTAAGCTTTGCACCGCACTAATCGTCACGTACCAGTGCGGCTTCCGGGGCGGCAATTCGACTATAGACCAAATCTTCACACTAAGCCAGATCCTGGAGAAGACCAGCAAGTTTCAAATCGATACTCACCATCTTTTCATCGATTTTAAAACCGCATACGACAGCATTCATCGCAAGGAGCGAAGCGATGGCCCAATTCGGGATCCCGGGAAAATTGATCCGGTTGTGTCGCACCACGCTAACACATACGCGATGCATCGTGCAGTTCGGTTCAAAAACCTCTGAACTGTTCAAAACCTGCACCGGATTTCGGGCAGGAGATGCGCTTTCGTGTGATTTCTTCAATTTGGCACTGGAGAAGATAGTGCGGCGGGCAAAAGTCAACACGGAAGGCACGGAAGGTCCCGTCTGCGAGAAAGGCGAATGGAGGAGAGGACACAACCGCGAACTCTACGGGCTGTACAAGGATGTGGATGTAGTCGCGAAGGCAAAAATCCGTCGACTACACTGGCTCGGCCACATCGAGCGAATGGACAACAACGCTCCAGCAAAGAGGTTCTTCGAATCCGAGCCTCCTGGTTCGAGATGGAGAGGAAGGCCAAACTTCCGGTACAAAGACCAAGTCATCGCGGGTGTAAGACAGCTTGGCCTTGATGACTGGAAGCAGCGTGCCCAGGACCGTCACCGATGAAAGGCACTAATTGCTCAGGCTCAGACCCTTCATGGTTCGTCTGCCTGATAAGTAAGTAAGTATATTACTTGATCCAAACTTCCACCACCAATAGCTGTCGACGAAGTAGTCCTCCTCGTAGAACAACAAAACCACATAATTGGATGGGTTATTATGAGAACTCATTAAGGTCGATGCTCGTTTTTCCATGCGTACATGAAGCAAAACTATCGTCGAAATGCTAGAGCAAAACGATTAGAACCCAGAGCTGAGTCCTGGTGCCTTCGAACTAATATTCTGCGTCAGATATATGGTCCCGCATGCGAGCTCCCACGAACTCTAGTAGCTGTACCAAGGTGTAGATTTAGTTCAGAAATCAAAAACCTTTCGACTGCACTGGCTCGTTCACACCAATCGCGTTGTTGCCCATCGGTCCACTTAAGAGGATCTTCGAACCCAAGCCTCATGGCTCGAGAAGTGGAGGAAGATCCAATCTCCTACATTAACAAATCCGAATGTAGTTCTTTTGAGTTGATTAATGAGGTCTTAAGTGTGTACAAAGCATTTTTTGTTTGAGTTTAATTAATTCACTTAATTTCTTTTTCGTCTTCCGCTGTTTATTAACAATTTGATTGTAGTCCCACGGCTTCCCATCGTACTAAGTTTTTAGGTATTAAGTTACAAAAATGCTTATTTGGCTTATTTCTGACCTTATTACCTTACGTTAAAGAATTATCAGCATATTTCCTCGAATCAGAAATTTTTAGGATACTCCAGTTGATCCTTAACGGCTGTATAGCGCAGTTGGCTGAGTGTCTACACTTGGTTATAGGGGTTCCGGATTCGAATCCCAGTGAGAGCAAAGTTAATATGCTTTTATTTTGTTTTCAAATCTCCACCGTTTGCCTTTGGAATCAAATTTGACCATTTTGCCGTTGGATCACTATAGCGGTTGTCGATCAGTGGTAGTAGTCTGTCTATGGGTATCATAGTGGTCCAACAATGGTCTAAGTGTGCTGGCAATTTTCAATGGTAGCCCAATACCATAACCTTATCCAAAACAAAGCAAGAAACGTCATCGAATACGGAGTTAGAAGTTGTCTATGTTTTGCAGAAGCCAAATACAAGATGTGGCAATTTACCAACGTCCGAAGTAGTTGCAAACGGTCTTTCAATGCTTACTTTGACAGTTGAAGCATCTGTCAAATTGGCTGTCATTTATTTATGCCTTTTGCCAAAACGTCATAAACGAACGTAGGGTGTAACAACATGTGGAAATTATGATTTTCTTTATAAAAATGGGTGTTATTTTCTTGCAAAAATTCACACTCATCGCTCATTTTAGGGTAGCCATAGGATGAGGTCCATTTCTGGATGAATGGTTGGTCAACAAACAAAATTGTCGAATGAGCATGAGAAGATATATTGTCAGACCGACACTTTTGTATGGTGTCTCAGTTTGGTGGACAGCACTAAACAAGGCTATTAACTGCAATGCACTCAACCGAGTACAAAGACTGGCCTACCTGTGTATCAGCGGGGCACTGAGAAGTACTCCGTCAGACGTACTGAATATTCTCCTTCATCTCCCACCATTGGAAATATTCGGGAAACAAGCAGCAGCAAGTACAGCCATGAGACTTAAAACACTTCGATTGTGGTTTGTGGTCCGAACTCAACACTGGCCACTCAACCATTCTCAAGGAATTCAATTTCCTACCTAGCGACACCGACCGCCTACTACCCCTGGCCATCTTTGAAAAGAAATTCTCAATCAATATTCCCTCCAGATCGGACTGGATGATTGATACGCAAACACTGAAAGATCCTCTGCGCATCTTCACGGATGGTTCAAAGACAAAATAAGGGGTGGGTGCGGGTGTCTATTCACAAGACCTCAACATTGCTATCTCCGTGAAGCTCCCTGATCACTGTAGCGTTTTTCAGGCAGAAACCATAGCGATTAAAGAGGCGCTGTCCTGGCTTAAAAACAATGTGATATCAAAAAGGGATATCACCATCTGTTCCGATGGTCAGGCCGCCATAAAAGCCCTGGACAATGTCATGTTTTACTCCCTTAATTGCAGGCTGTCTCTTAACGTGATGGCCGAGCATTTTAACATTCACCTCATGTGGGTGCCGGGACACTGTGACATACCAGGAAACTGCAAAGCCGACGAACTCGCTAGGTGTGGTACAACCTCATCCCTATCGATAGAAGGGGTACCACCTTCCATGCCGATCGCTACAGCCTATCATCTTTTAAAGATTCATACAATTAAGACCACCAATGACAAATAGCTAGAAGGCACTACCGGCCTTAAAACAAAAGAAATCTGGCCATCACTTAACCTAAAACGGTCACTCAGTCTACTTGGACTCAGCAAGCCCTCATTAAGGATCCTCATAGGAGTCATAACCGGGCACTGTGTAATTGGCACTCATGCTCGCAGGATGGGTGCACCATATAATGATTTTTGCAGAAGCTGCATGGATGAAGAGGAGGAAGAGAACACTCATCACCTTCTCTGCTCCTGCAGTGCTCTTGCCAGTCGTAGGTTCCTGCATCTAGGAGCCTACTACTTCAGCGATCGTAACGAGCTAAAAAAGTGCCAGCATTGGCCAACTAAATCGGTTCATCAGCAGCACCAACTGGTTCCAGCGTTAGGAGAAGTCAATCCGCGTGGTATCACAATGGGCCTATTCTGGCCTAAGTGTGACTGCTCTGCAGCAGTCAGCCACTACAACCTAACCTAACCTAACCTGAGAAGATATGAGATCAAAGAACGTCCAATGCATTTCGAAAATGTCACTGCTTCGCATGAATTTTCGGCACAATTTAAAAATAAAATCCCACAGTCTGAAGTGAACTTGGGTTATGATTCTTTTAACGGCCACTCGTGTTGTGCGTATTACGCCTGCAATCTATGGAATCCTAAGCAGTGGTGGGTAGAGAAATTTTCAAAGCGTGGTAGATTTCGAGTAAAATGAGTGGTAGATTTGAAAAACCGTGGTAGACCGGGCTTATTTATTCAATTTCTAAGAAATTTCACATATCACCTTAACGCTGCCTTATAAACGAAATGAAGTGCCCCTCACTCTGTTCTGTATTAATTTTCTAAGAGGGGCTACAAAGCAAAAAACAGCAACAGTGGGTGTGGTAGATTTTACACTTTGAGTAGTAGATGTGGTAGAATTGAAAATTTCGCAAAGAAGAAGTAGATCTGCTACAATTGTGATCCGAAGCCATCATAACCAAATTCCTAAGAACATCCGCGATCAGTTCTTCCTTACACCGGAGATCGAGCATATCTATCAGGAGTTTCGTATCGGAGCTCTGCTTAGCTGGAGCATAGGTTGAAACAGTTGGTCTGGATAAATCGACGGTCATAGCATCTGCGGTTGTGTAAATACTATAATAAAAATAAATGTCTCTGCTGAATGGGATCATCGTTATAATCTAGCCTCCTTCTCCATTCTGCAAGAAATGTTAAAATAAGTAATTCCGTTGTACTTTGTTTTTGCCCTTCGAGTGAGAAGGCAGGTAAACCGATGTAGTACCAGCCGGTTACGGCATTCTCGACGTCAGATCTTCACATATAACAAAGACGTCTTTTAAAGTACCAACGTTTTGAGAAGGAGCGACACGTTTGAATATGGTTTTATTTGTGAATACATGACATGACATATTGTCAGTCACTGGGGGAGGTGGACGGCATGGGTGGAGACCGGTGTGATTACTCAGGTGGCATTTTAATATCCCATCACAATTCGACTTAGGTTAGGTTAGGTAGTAGTGGCTGACTGCTGCAGAGCAGTCACACTTAGGCCAAAGTAGACCCATTGTGATACCTTCTAAACGTTGGAACCAGTTGGTGTTGCTAATTAAACGATTTAGTTGACCAATGCTGGCACCTTTTAGCTCGTTACGGCCGCTGAAGTAGTAGGCTCCTAGATGCAGGAACCTACGACTGGCAAGAGCACTGCAGGAGCAGAGAAGGTGATGAGTATTTTCTTCCTTCTCTTCATCCATGCAGCTTCTGCAAAAATCATTATATGGGGCACCCATCCTGCGAGCATGAGTGCCAATTACACAGTGCCCGGTTATGACTCCAATGAGGGTCCTTAATGAGGGCTTGCTGAGTCCAAGTAGGGAGAGTCCAATGTAAGTCAATGTGGCCACTGCTGAATACTGAATCCGGTACGGAGACTCCATGCAACGAGACCACACATCCTCCAGCCATATCTCATCTATGAGCCTCACCAAAAGCCGAACATGGCCTCACAAACTACTTTCACCCGCTCGCCGACTCAGTAGCCTGCCGGAGAAAGACCGTTTCAAAGAATGTTAATGGAACTCAACTAATGTCCCCTCTAATTGACGGAACTCTTAAGACGAAGCCTCTAAATGCATTCCACTAGAGAAAGAACGCATGTCTTTCATCTTGACAGCAACCGAATGCACAAGCTCTGACTCACCCGGATTTTGAGGTGAAACCAAATCCCCCCCAAGCGATCATCAATCAAGTTTTGTCAATAAACTGTTCCACATCTTCAGCGTCTATTCAGCGCACGGGGGAGGGTGCGAAGGTGCGAAGGCTGAACAGATGTGTGAAAATTAATTGGAAAGGTGGCCAACAATCGGTATCAAAGGCCAATTAAATCGAAATCACACTCGATTGTTCCCGCAGATTGTTCGCTAACTACACCGCATTACGACGACGACGACGACGACGACGATGTCTCGCTGCAATCGTCACACACATTTGTGGCATAAATCGAAACGAGAATTCAAACCCGACATGGAGACGTTCGAGAGACACGACGCACGAAGAAACCGAAGCGAAGGAAAAAAAAAAGTGAAAGTAAACTGAAGTGAATGTCTTCGCCGGGGGGGAAGGGAGGAATGCGGACTAAAGGAAGTGAATCCAGTTCGTGGCAAAAACACTCACACACACATCATCTGTTTGCAACTTACCCACTCGCAAGCTGGAGCAGCAAGCTTTTTTTTGTTTGTCTTGTCTCCTTGTGCAACTTTGGACGGTGTCGTCCGCTGGCTGAATGGCTGAATGGCTGTGCGGTGGCTATCCAATGGTGACTTCCTTGTCATTCGCTATGACATACAGATGCATATGGCAATTCAAATGGTAACACGGAGCACGTTCTAGACAATTTTTGCACTTCACACGGCGGCGAGGGGGAGAGAGAGAGAAATTCTGGGTTGATCATTCAAAATCGGAAAAAAGAAGAAGGAGAAGATATTCAAAAGAAAAGAACCGTAAACAACATTCACACCACGGAATACGTAATGACAGATACAATCAACAAACGGTGACAACGAGACGTTTAAACCGAGCCGAACGGTGGGGATGGGAGGAAACCGACCTAAAGATGCACACAAGAAGTGATAGATACTGCATTGGCGTCAAAACAACGAGCATCCATCACTCGAATGATTCTCGGGCAACTTTCACGACGAAACCGAAACCGAAATGGAATCCGTTCAGCCTCAGATATGCTTCTAATTTCACTTTAATTGAACCACAGATTCACACAGGCACACAGAGTCGCGCGCACACGATAGACGGGTGGATGGATGGATGGATGGATGGTATAAAAAAAAAACACATTTAATTAAATCCCCCAAACGAGTGTCATTTTGGGGGGAGTCTGCACGCACTAGTATCGCAAAAAGATATAATTTCAGTGAAAAAAAAATAAATCAAAATCCGAAAGTATGACCGACCGTCTGCGTGGTGATCGAATGCGTCACGTCACGGTGTACGTGATAATCCTACCTCGGAGCTCCAATCGAGTTCGTTGTCTCTGGCCAACTGAGCTGTGCAAGTCTTTTCGTTTCGTCTGTGAGCTGCTCGGCCAAACTCCTTCTCTCTGTCTCGCCGTCGTCGACTTGGTACCTGGCTTGACGAGGTCGACTTGTTTCTTCGTCTTTTTCTTTTTTTTTTTCGTTTCTCTTGTCCGGCTCTAAGTCGGGTTTTCAGGCCACAAGAGAAGCACAAACAAGAAAGACAAGACGGTGGCTGAAATGGCTGAAAGGGGACTACTTTGTGTTAAGCTCTTGCTTCACGGTTCTTTTTTCTTTTGCCTTCCCCTTCGTCTTCTTTGTGCCTTCCTTCGTCGTTTCTCATGTCTCCTCTCATGCTTCTGCTTCGACATTCTCCATCGCATTTCGGCCTGATGAATGGCAGCGATGACACGGTGCATGTGGGGGGCTTTCACTGGCCGCTGACAACGGTATCGATGGGGGTTTAGTCTAGGAAATGGTCGTTTATGCTGCCGAATGCAGAAGTAAGTCAAATATTTGCTGTACGGTACCCCGCTCGGTGGGCTTAATTGTTTGAACTTACGGCGTGTGCTTGTGGCCAGAGGAGTGTGCCGATTTATTTGCTATTTGCATGCGACGTGCTGATGGGAATTCCGTTTGGCAGCCACTCGTGATGTGGAAGATTTGACATCGAACTGCCGTTTCGGTGATTTTTTCGGTTCAAAATGCAATCGAATGAGTCAACTTTTGCTGGCTGAGAGTGGGCCACCAAGGCTGTGTGCAATGATAATTTAAATCTTGCACAACGTCGCGCTGCCGTCAAACCGAGGTACCAGCTTGTGGTAAAGTTCGCTAATCAACTCTTTCTTTCATTTTATGTTACCATTTTTTTCCACGCGCTTGCTTTGGTTCGCTGAAAAGTAAATGTCCCTGCTTTTTGGGGCATGCAAACTATTTTCTCAATACTCTTTGACACAGTGTGTAGGAGGAGAGGGGGTGTAGTAACCTAGGAACTTAGGAGTATACGACGTCTAACCTTACACTCGAGAACCTCAAATGACATCTTTGTGGACATCCGGTGGCATTTTAGTTCACTTACGGGTGGGTGACGTATGTTGGATCTGCGCCTGAGCTGCATTCCATCGGTGATGGTCCTTAACCCGACCAAGGTGTCTTGCCTCCGACTTGGTTTTTATACCGAACGTTCGGTCGTACTCCGAAATGCGATGGAGAATGTCATACGATCGACGTCAGACACTCCTCCAATATTCTCGATGTCCGCACGTTCCGAGGAGCCAACATCGACTCGGACCATTTCCTTGTTGTAGCCAAGGTCAGAACTTGGATATCGATAGTGCAGCGGAGTAGAGCAAGACCAAAACAGTTTGACATCGGAAAGCTACACTCGCAATCGACCGCTAGGAACTTTGCCGAGCCAGCCTCCCTGAAACTTTCTGAAAGTTCGACGCTGAATGCATATTCAATATAAGAAGAATGGAAACGTTGTCAAAGAAGCTGTCACTGATGTGCTGGGCTTCACGACACCACCCAGAAGGAACCCATGGTTTGACGACGAGTGCAGGCAGGAACATGCAGCCAAGCAGGAGGCCTACAGGGCAACTGGCAAAAATCACTTCTGTAGACTGTTAAACGGCGATGACGACACACATTCCGCTGTCAGGCAGAATGTTCCACTCAATTTGGACGATGATGAACACGAATTCCGTCCCACCGACTTAGAAACAGACAAGATGGCGATATCTAGACAGAAGTCGAGCAAAGCTGCTGGAGCGGACGGATTGTCAGCGGAACTGGTTAAGGCAGCTGGAGATGGCCTGGTTGGGCGCATGCCCCAGCTCATCTGGAAGATATGGTCGGAGGAAAACATGCCCGATGAGTGGAATCTCAGCGTCGTTTGTCCGGTCCATAAGAAAGGAGACCCCTTTGACTGCGCCAACTATCGAAAGATCAGCCTCCTTAACATCGCATTCAAGATACTCTCTGCCGTTTTGTGTGAACGCCTGAAACCCTTTGTCAACAACCTAATAGGTCCCTATCAGTGCGGTTTCAGGCCAGGAAAGTCCACTATCGATCAAATTTTCACATTACGGCAGATCCTGAAAAAGACTCAAGAAATGCAAATCGACACTCACCATCTGTTCGTCGATTTCAAGGCCGTATATGACAGCGTTCATAGAGACGAGCTATACAACGCCATGTCTAGTTTTGACATTCCTGCCAAACTCGTCAGGCTGTGCAGGATGACGATGGAGAACTTTCGCTGCTCCATCAAGGTCGGTAATGAACTCACAGAGACCTTCAATGGCAAAAAAGGTTTTAGGTAAGGCGACACGCTGTCATGTGACTTCTTCAACATCATACTTGAGAAGATCGTGAGAAACTCAAACGTAAACACCCGAGGCACGATCTTTCAAAAGTCCGTTCAACTGCATGCTTACGTGGACGATACTGACGTATTTGGACGAACACAGCGAGCCGTCAGTGACGTGTTTGCTGGCATTGAAGCGGAAGCGGCTCAAATGGGTCTAGCGGTAACCCAGGGCAAAACAAAGTACATGCTGTCATCACGGAAGGACACACAATATCGACGTCTAGGACAGAGTGTCGTATTGGGCAGCAGAAACTTTGAGGTAGTCAAGGACTTCGTCTACCTAGGCTCCGGAGTAAATAGGGACAACAACACCAGTACCGAGATCAAGCGCAGAACACTTTGGTCATCCCTTTCCTGCTCTATGGCTATTGAAAGCGAATGAGGAAGCTCTTGGTTGAGAAAAGTTCTGCGTACGATCTTTGGTCGCATGTGTTGTTTGTGTTGATGGCGTTTGGAGGAGAAGGTTCAACCACGAACAGTACGGGCTGTACAGCGGCATGCACCTAGTTAAGCGTCTTCAGATCCAACGCTTAAGATGGCTAGGTCATGTAGACCGGATGGACACCACAGCTCCGGCGCGAAGAGTCTTCGACACCGAGCCATTGGAACAGCGCAACAGAGGACGTCCTCGCACTAGATGGCGCACACAAGTGGAAAAGGACCTCAACCAACTTGGTGTGCCCAACTGGACGCAGCTGGCGAAAGATCGTGCTGGCTGGAGAGGCATGTTGGTTGAGGCCCAGGTCCACCCCGGACTGTAGCGCCAATCAAAGAAGAAGAAGTTCGGTCGTACTCTTCTTCTCGAAGCAGGAGGCTCGGATTCGAAGACTTTTGCCGGAGCATTGTTGCCTATGTGCTCAGTGGGCCCGAGCCGAGTGTAGTAGTTAATCTTACCCTCATTGACTTTGGAACCACCTCGTTAGCTTTGAAGTCTTTACCATTCACTTGAAGTCACCGGCACTCAGTTGAAGTAGTTGGGACTTCAAAAATTTTCGATGCAGTCTTTGGGACTTCAAAGTGTCTTGTTGCAATCTTTGGGATTTCAGTATCTGAGCGGGTTTGAACAATTCAGGTAGAATCACGAAACACACTTTTATATGGAGCACAATGGGCTTTTGGGTTTAAAGGAAGAGGAGTACGTTGTGTTCACGTCGGGAGGAGCGGATGGAGTCGTACTATTAAAAAGTGGAGCACTTAATAAAACGAAAGTAAATAAATTAAATTTATTTGAATTAAAAATTTGCATATTTAACATTTTTCCAAGCGATTAACATTCAGAAGCAACAATTTTTAAAAATTAGATTCTGAAAGGGATCCTTGTCGAGGAGTATTCAGTAGACCAGCAATTGAAAGCAGCCTTTCCACAGTTGCTGCTGCAGGTAGTGGAGCTTATACCTTAAAAATGTTTTCTTCAGGGCTGGGTATTTGCAGAGGAGTTCTATAGATGCTGACGGATGGGCAAGATATGCATGATATTCATTATCTACAGTATCTGTAGCGTAGAGCAATGTTCACGCAGGATGTGCGCAAAGTCTGTGGAAGCAACTAAGTTAAGCGTATGTGATGCACATTTAATATGCTTCGGTAACGAATTCTCGAATACATCATTCGTTAGCTCAGCTTCTTCTGGACTGTCAGTGCTTTCGTTATTCTTAGCAAAATATGTTTCTATCCCAAATTGTTTGAATGCTTTTACAAAGTTGGAACCGTTGTCAGTGACTGTTGCCACAATGTTCAGTCCAAACCGAGCATGAATTTTCAGAATAAGGTCATATTAATGTGATCCAGAAAATCGCTTATAACCAATAACATGTGTAGCCGAAAACACTCCGGTGTTTCGTTGACCACACATCGGCGGTTGTGCAAACATATGTTCTGTCTTGCTATTGAAGACTTCAACTTTTCGATCATGGAAAAGATTGTGTCGTCTATAAGCTTTACGGTCGTGGGGCGAGCCATGACTTTAAGATTGATTAGCAAGTAGCAAAAGCTTTCTAAATGATTCGTCTTCCTCAATCGAAATTGGTAGCATGCTATTTGTAATAAAGCTTACAATTAACTATTGAAATTGATATTGCTTCGATCTCGTTGTATTGACATTTGTAACCTCAAGCTTTTGACATTCGTCGAATATTTTCGGATGCCTTTTCCTCAAATGCCTTATAAAATTTGATGTGACTTGCATGGACCTTACAATCGTATCTGGCAACAGCAACGCGAACACCATCTCCTACGCTGGAATTCAATATCGTTCAACTATTGACGATTAAAATAATTGTAGGAGATACATAAAAAATGTTTTTTTTTATGATTGAACAATGTATGGTAGACTACTTAAGGGTTTTATATTAAAACATCACAAAATGAAATCCCAATGACTGCAACAAAAATCTTTGAAGTCCCACAGATTACAATGAAAATTTTGTTGAAGTCCCAAAGACTTCAACTTAGTGCGGATGACTTCAAGTGAACGGTAGAGACATCAAAGTGACTCCGATGAATGCACTGCCAGTCAATAGACTTGCATTCCATTGATTTTAAATCAAAAGACTGGTCGTTAAGATTGATCTTTACCTTTGCCTTTTTTCTACATCTGAAAGTGAATTCAGGAATTGAAAATAAGTTGTCAATTTGATTTTTAAAATCAAAAGATTGCAGTCTTTTACAACTCTTCAACAGCTGGGCTGATAAGGAGAAGATGGTGCCTTAAGTGTTTGCAGCAGCCAGCCGCACTATATATTATCTAGTACAATATTGAAGATTTAAAACAACACATAAAAGCGCATCCCCATCAAGAAATCCGGTGCAGTTTTCGAACAGCCCAAAGATCAGTGAACCGACGTGCACGGTACATCGTGCGTCTGAATTCGGCCCTCGCATCGAATAGCATCTTGCGATGAATGCTCTCTTTACTTTTTAGGTGGTGCGTATCGACTTAAAACTCCCTGACCTTCTCTCTTATGCAGGCACAGGCGTCTACAGTCAGCCTCTGTCAATGAACTCCTACTCTCACCTACCCGTGGTGAAATCCGGGAGTAGAGCACATTCGATTGAAGATGGAGTACCCGACCCCCGTGGGACGTCATTGGCGGCTGCAAACGAGAGAGGGGGAGAGTGGATGAGTCTGTATCAGGGCTCATCTTCTCTACGGATGGCGGCGGAGGAGCTTATCATCAGATTAGCCAACGGCGACATCCAGAGCTACCTGGCACACTTTCTTTTAGAGCTACTCTGACATATTCGGAGCTCAGATCTAAAAGGTTGCCTTCAAGATCATGTCGTGATTTTGGAGTAGAGTTGGCGGCGGAGGAACCCTATCATATAGGGTCAACGGCGGCACTCACAACCTCATCGAGGCTACCGATACCACAGTCATCCGGACCCGTCGCCAAATGGGCCTGGCCTCCCAGTTGGGGGTGTGCGTGGGGTTAACACCCTCACCACGTAAAAAGCAACATGTTCAGAGACGACCAATTGCCTCGGATACTGACGGATTTACTGTTGACGACCCCAGCAAACGAACAAATGCCCATGCTTTTCGGCTCTGCACATGGAATGTAAGGTCTCTTAACAGGCCCGTGCAGCCGAAGAACTCGTGGAGGTTCTTGACCGCTATAAAGCAGATATCACCGTCACCCAAACTCGTCAGGATGTGCAGGATGACGATGGAGAACTCACGCTGTTCCGTCAAGGTCGGTAACGAACTCACCGAGACCTTCAATATCAAAAAAGGTTTTAGGCAAGGCGGCACGCTGTCATGTGACTTCTTTAGCATTATACTTGAGAAGATCGTGAGAAACTCAAACGTAAACACCCGAGGCACGATCTTTCAAAAGTCCGTTCAACTGCTTGCTTACGCGGACGTTACTGACGTATTTGGACGAACAAGCCGTCAGTGACGAGTTTGCTGGCATTGAAGCGGTTCAAATGGGTCTAGCGGTAAACCAGGGCAAAACAAAGTACATGCTGTCATCACGGAAGGACGCACAACATCGACGTCTAGGGCAGAGTGTCGTATTGGGCAGCAGAAACTTTGAGGTAGTCAAGGACTTCGTCTACCTATTCTCCGGAGTAAATAGGGACAACAACACCAGTACCGAGATCAAGCGCAGAATTCTACTCTGATCATCCCAGTCCTGCTGCTCTATGGCGCAGAGACATCGACGCTATTGAAAGCGGATGAAGAAGCTCTTGGTTGTTTTGAGAGAAAAGTTGTGCGTACAATCGTTGGTCATGTTTGCGTTGATGGCGTCTGGAGGAGAAGGTTCAACCACGAACTGTACGGGCTGTACAGCGGCATGCACCTAATTAAGCGTCCTCGGATCCAACGCTTAAGATGGCTAGGTCATGTAGAGCGGATAGACACCACAGCTCCGGCCCAAAGAGTCTTCGATACCGAGCTATTGGGAAAGCGCAACAGAGAACGTCCTCGCACTAGATGGCGCAAACAAGTGGAAAAGGACCTCAACCAACGCAGCTGGAGGTAGCTGGGAAAAGATCGTGCTGGCTGGAGAGGCATTTTGGTTGAGGCCCAGGTCCACCCCGGACTGTAGCGCCACACAAAGAGGGAGAAGAAGCCCTCCTCCAGGATTTGCCGCAGTGAGAAAAAATTGGTGAGGCTAAAGGCCGCACTGGTACATTGCCCTTAGTTTTGGTGCGAAACAGCCTTAGACATTCCCACAATACGCTGGAAAGGATCTTGTGAACTACGATGACCTGAGTTACGTCTCTATAGTTGTTGCCAGAGGTAAGATCGCCTGTTTTGTCGATGAGAACATCGCCACAAGCCTTGAGGTACTCTGATTGTAAGCCATCATAGTGACTGGACCGACTTCTTCAAAGCTAGCTGGGAGGATAGTCTTTTTCTACTAACTTCTAGCCGCGTGGTCCTCTTGTTCTGACCTTGTTTGGATGGCAGTGCCTTTTGGTATGCCTTTGCCCTGTAGGCATAGTCAGCAAGGATGTTTTCTTTAACAAATTTTTTAATTGAAGTCTTCGAGCAGGAGGTTGTCCAAACAACAAGTTTTCAAAATGAGTGAATACGACACTGGCCGAAAGCTGATTCTTGGTGCCTTCGAAAGAAAAATTCTACGTCGGGTATATGGTCCCGCTTTCGAGGAAGGCGAATGGAGGAGAAGACACAACCGCGAACTCTAGGAGGTGTACAAGGATGTCGATGTAGTCCGGAAGGCAAAAACCGTCGACTACACTGGCTCGGCCACATCGAGCGAATGGACAACAACGCTCCAGCAAAGAGGGTCTTCGAATCCGAGCCTCCTGGTTCGAGAAGGAGAGGAAGACCGAACCTCTGGTACAGAGACCAAGTCATCGCGGATGTAAAACAGCTTGGCCTTGATGACAGGGATCAGCGCTCCCATGACCGTCACCGATGGTAGGCAGCAATTGCTCAGGCTCGGACCCTGCCGGCCTGATAAGTAAGTAGCACTTCTGCAGACTGTTTGATATGAGTGAACCATATCATAGGCGGCATGTCTGATGGCTTTGGCAATATTGCTTCAATACTTAATGCTGGCTGCGTAGGTCTTCTGAAGAGGTTGTGGGAGTGTCGATCGGAAAATAATTTGGTGATCACTTGCGATTGTAGCCCTCCCACGTCGAAATTCCTCACAGTTTTCTCTTGTCTTGGCTGTGTTCAGAAACTTAATTTGGTTACAAGAAAGCTGGTGGTCCGAGACAATGTTTGAGCCTACAAATGTTCGAACATCCTTAGAATTAGAATTAAAAAATTAGACGAGGATCGCGTGATCACTGCGGCCTCAGATGGCCTATTGTGATTTCCCCCATTTAAAGTTCAAGCAGGAGGCCTGAGTTTATGACAAAGCTTACTACATATTTGGGTGAACGGCAACTGAAAAATTCTAGCCGTGTTCTCCAGTTTCTTGCATTAAGTCAATGTTTTTGAGATGCTTGTTTAGTGGACACTCTCTAGTAAGGAAACCTGTGATCATACGAATGTGACTCTTTGTGAGCTTGGGGAATTGTTTCGTTCGATTAAGAGAAATATTTGAAGGGCCTGTTGCTTTCCGTGTGTGGTCAGTAATGGTCAGGCTGGTATAACAGTTGTTGGCAGTCCCACACTAGGACATCTTTCCCGGCTCCATGGCTAATGTCTGCGCTAACAGGTTATCTGCAACAAAACTTAGGCAAGGGAGAGGGCAAAGGCCATGTCGCTTGAAAGGATGGGTGTGCTGGCGTATTCGTGACAAAAACAGCAGGCACTCTACGATTCTTTACGAACCTCGAACGCCAAACCACGCTGAAAGGTCGTTAAGATTGAGTTGAGGTAGGTAATGTTAAGTTAGATTAATCTTAGATTAGGTATCTATACCAAAGTTAGGAAGATCAGTTTTGGTATACTTAAGGTTAAGGTAGCATAGGTGGCATTCAACAGCTTTTCGTTTCATCTATCGAAACTACTGTCTCATCTCTTCTCTTTTCGGATTGAAGTCTTAACCATGAAGAAATACATTCACTTAGTAAATGGTGATGTTTCAGCTATTATCTTTTTGGCATCACTGGTTTAAACAGTTGACTCACGTTTCGTGTTTTGTTTCACTGTCAAACATCTTCTGTTTGGTCTAATTTTTAACCAGGAATCGTCTTACAAAAGAGCAGCGCTTGCAAATTATTGAATTTTATTATCAAAGTGCGTGGTCTGTTAAGAAAGTCCAACGCGCGCTTCTTCCGAAAAATTGTGTTCAGCGACGAAACTTGGCTCACTGGGTACGTAAATAAGCAGATTTTGTCGATTTTGGAGTGAATATCAGCCAGAAGCATTGCAAGAGCTACCAATGCATCCAGAAAAAGTCACAGTTTGGTGCGGTTTATGGGCTGGTGCCATCATTGGACAGTACTTCCTCAAAGATCGAATCGTAACGTAACTGTGAATGATGAGTGCCACCGTGAGATGATATACAGCTTTTTTTGCCCAACATGCAAGAGCTTCACTTGCATGACATGTGGTTTCAACAAGACAGTGCCACATGCAACAGAGCACTCGCAACAATGGACTTATTGAGAGGCGAGTTCGGTGAACATTTAATTTCAAGTTCGGGACCGGTCAATTGGCCGCCTAGATCGTGCGACTTAACGCCTTTAGACTATTTTTTGTGGGTCTATGTTAAAGCTCATGTCTATACGGACAAGCCCGTTTCAATTGACGCATTGGCAGTTTGAGAAGCTTTTTCTAGACAGGGAGAAGCATTGTCAGTAACTCGAAAGAGGTGGGGCCGTGGAAATAATTTTTGTCGCACAGAGCAAAAAACGAACGCACAACACACATAACCACAACGGCACGGACCACCGGGTTCGATCTTCCTCTCCTACTCGAACCAGGATGCTCGGATTCGAAGACCCTCTTTGCTGGAGCGTTGTTGTCCATTCGCTCTATGTGGCTGAGATATAGATTTTTACCTTCCGGACTACATCCACATCCTTGTACAGCTCGTAGAGTTCGCGATTGTGTCTTCTCCTCCATTCGCCTTCCTCGCAGACGGGACATAAATATCCGAATAGTTTTGTAGATCGAGTTTGGAGTTTCGAGCCCAGTTGGCGATTCTATTTCAGATCTCCAGTAGGATGTCATTCGTGTAGATAAACTCCTCACTATCTCAACATTGGAGGTGTAGGCTATGACGATGCATTGCCCTAGGTCTTGTGCGGCGGATCATTCTTGCTCGACCGCATGTATTTGGTCTTATCGTCATTGACCTTAGGAACGTAAAAGTTTGGGAACCCGTGGCAATGTCGATGTCATTTTTGTAAGCAAACATTTCGAATACCTTGTAACAGTGAATATTCATGCCGAGATGGTGCAGGTTTCAAGCGGGTCAGAGGTCCTCGAACCGAACTACATGGTGCATCGCGTATGTGTTAAGGTGGTGCAACACAACTAGGTCTTTTTCCCGGGATCCCAAACTCGGCTAATGCTTCAAATAACTCCTTGCGATGAATGCTGTTGTATGCGGCTTTAAAATCGATGAAGAAACGATGAGCATCTACTTGAAACTCATTCGTACTGTCCGAGATTTGCAATTATTTGGTCTATAGTCGATTTTCCGGAAGACAACATTGAAGCATTTATTCGTGAGATACCGGCCGAAATGTTGGAAAGAGTACGCAAAAATTGGACTAAGCGGATGGACCATTTGAGGCGCAGTCAAGGCCAACATTTGCATGAAATTATCTTCAAACATTAAATTATATGGACCGTACTATCGATTCAAATAAAGATTTCATGCATTTTTCTGAATTTTACGTGTTTTTTTTTTTGAAAAACTTTCCTTCTTCTTCTTCTTTGTGTGGCGCTACAGCCCGGGGTGGACCTGGGCCTCAACCAAAATGACTCTCCAACTAGCGCGATCCCTGGCTAGCTGTCTCCAGTTTCGCTCACCAAGTTGGTTGAGGTCCTTCTCCACTTGGGTGCGCCACCTTAAACGCGGGCGTCCTCTGTTGCGTTGCCCCACAGGTTCGGATTCGAAGATTCTTCGTGCCGGTCCATCCGCTCTGAATGATCCAGCCACCGTAGACGTTGGATCCGTAGACGCCTAACTAGGCTCATGTCGCTGTACAGCCCGTACAGTTCGTGGTTGAATCTTCTCCTCCAGAACCCGTCAACACAAACAGGACCAAAGATCGTATGTAGAACTTTTCTCTCAAAGAGACCAAGGACTTCTTCATCCGCTTTCGAGATTGTCCATGCCTCCGCGCCGTATAGCAGGACTGGGATGATCAGGGTCTTATATAGAGTCAACTTGGTTCTTCGAGAGAGGGCTCTATTACTCAATTGCCTCTTGAGCCCGAAGAAGCAGCGGTTGGCAAGAGTTATCCCACGCTTGATCTCGGTACTGATGTTATTTGTACAGTTTACTCCGGAGCCGATGTAAGTGATGTCCTTGACTACCTCGAAGTTATAGCTGCCCATTGTGACGCTCTGTCCAATACCCGATGTTGTATGTCCTTTTTGAGGACAGCATATACTTCGTTTTGCCCTCATTCACCGCCAGACCCATTTTAGCCGCTCCGTCTCAATGTTAGCAAAAGCCTCACTGACGGCTCGCTGAGTTCGAGAGAGAGTTCTCCATCGTCATCCTGCACAGCCTGACGAGTTTGTCAGGAATGTCAAAACTAGACATGGCGTTGTATAGCTCGTCTCTATGCACGCTGTCATATGCGGCCTTGAAATCGACGAACAGATGGTGAGTGTCGATTTGCATTTCTTGGGTCTTT
Organism: Eristalis arbustorum; assembly: GCA_916610145.1. Classification (NCBI taxonomy): domain Eukaryota; kingdom Metazoa; phylum Arthropoda; class Insecta; order Diptera; family Syrphidae; genus Eristalis; species Eristalis arbustorum. Next base: position 86,784,072 of record OU744316.1, on the reverse strand, counting down.
TCCAGGATCTGTCTTAATGCGAAGATTTGATCGATGGTGGACTTCCCAGGCCTGAAACCGCACTGATAGGGACCTATCATGTGTTTGACGAATGGTTTCAGGCGCTCACACAGAACGGTGAAAAAGATCTTGTAGGCGATGTTAAGGAGACTTATCCCCCGATAGTTGGCGCAGTCAAAGGGATCTCCTTTCTTGTGGACCGGACAAACGATACTGAGATTCCACTCATCGGGCATGTTTTCCTCCGACCATATCTTGCAGATGAGCTGGTGCATGTGCTCAACCAGGTCATCTCTAGCTGCCTTAAACAGTTCCGCGGACAATCCGTCCGCTCCAGCAGCTTTGTTCGACTTCAGTCTAGATATCGCTTTCTTGACTTCGTCTAAATCGGGGGGACGGAATTCTCGTCTGTCATCGTCCAGATTGAGTGGAACATTCTGCCTGACAGCGGTATTTGGGTCCTCATCGCCGTTTAACAGTCTGCAGAAATGATCTTTCCAGATTCTCAGTATCGACTGCGACTCTACTACCAGATGTCCATTTCCATCCCGACAGGCTTCTGTCCGAGTTTTAAATCCGTTGGATAATTGTTTTACCCTTTGATAAAACTTTTGGACGTCATTCCTGCCATAACACCTATCCATCTCCTCGACCGCGCGCTTCTCATGCTCTTTCTTTTTTCTTCTGAAACTTTCCTAAAGCCTTTAAAAAATCACCCTTTATTTGGACGTTGTGTGTCTAGAACGGTCAGAAGCATGCTCCCTACATTATAGCTTCTCCCGCCTTGAAGAACACTTACAGTCATTGATTGGACACTGCGACTGTGTTACCTTTCCCGGCGGTTGTGCTGTTATGCCGACTTCTTCAATGCTGGAGTTGAAATTACTTCGTTTCACTTTCTCCTGGTCACGCTCGTTTTGAAGTAGTCGGAAATGCTGCTGTTAAATCACATCCACTATTCCCTGCAGGTCGGTAACGAGTTAACGCTCGAGAATCCTGCGAGTCTTCTACTTTATATCTGTCTCTAAACTCTTCCATATCTGTGAGCTGGGAGATTGCAAGACATCTTTTTCCTGGGGTGCATTGGCGGTTGCTTGTAACCACATGAGCACAGGACATTTTTTTTTTCACAATTTTTGGACCACGCTTTTCATGAACCACATCGTTCACCACAAACAGAAACTACCGGTAATCACGTGTAGTGTCTCCTGTACCTACTTCGGCAAAATCCGAAGTATTATGTGGATGCACACGAACCTTCCAACCTAGCTCTTGATGCATCTGGCGAGTCAGTATTGATGTATGTGATTTGGAAAGCTGCGCACTAGTGTGCGGTTGCATATTTTAGACAGTCCAGTGGTTGACACTGTGAATTTGATTCCAGGGAGCAATTAATTAATTACCTGTCAGTCTTACTAAACAGCATAGCAGAACCTACTCGCCTGGGAAGACACACAGCGATTCGACCAGCAGCGTATTCAGATGAAGCGATCAGAATTTATTCAATATTCATCACCGATCACTGTGCACTTAAAAATTAGGTCGACTATCCTGAGATAATGAGATTGTCCGCGGAACTGTTTAAAGCAGCTGGAGACGATCTGGTTGGGCGCATGCACCAGCTCATCTGCAAGATATGGTCGGAGGAAAGCATGCCCGACGAGTGGAATCTTAGTATCGTTTGCCCGATCCACAAAAAAGGAGACCCCTTTGACTGCGCCAATTATCGAGGGATCAGCCTCCTTAACATCGCCGACAAAATCTTCTCTGCCGTTCTGTGTGAGCGCCTGAAACCATTCGTCAACAACATGCTAGGTCCCTATCAGTGCGGTTTCAGGCCTGGGAAGTCCACTATTGATCAAATTTTCACATTACGACAGATCCTCGAAAAAACCCAAGGGATGCATATCGACACTCACCACCTATTTGTCGACTTTAAGGCCGCATATGACAGTGTGCATAGAGACGAGCTATACAACGCCATGTCTAGTTTTGACATTCCTGCCAAACTCGTCAGATTGTGCAGGATGACGATGGAGAACTCTCGCTGCTCCATCAAGGTCGGTAACGAACTCACCGAGACCTTCAATGTCAAAAAAGGTTTTAGGTAAGGCGGCACGCTGTCATGTGACGTCCACAACATCATACTTGAGAAGATCTTGCGAAACTCAAACGCCAACACTAGAGGCACGATCTTCCAAAAGTCCGTTCAACTGCTAGCATACGCGGACGACATTGACGTGACTGGCCGAACTCAGCGAGCCGTCAATGAAGCGTTTGCTGGTATTCAAACGGAGGCGGAAAAAATGGGTTTAGCGGTGAATGAGGGCAAAACAAAGTATATGCTGTCATCAAGAAAGGACAAACAACATCGACGACTCGGTCAGAACGTCAACATAGGCAGCTACAACTTCGAGGTAGTGAAGGACTTCATCTACCTTGGCTCCCAAGTAAATAGTGCGAACAACATCAGTACCGAGATTAAACGCAGAATAACTCTTGCCAACCGCTGTTTCTTTGGGCTCAAGAGGCAATTGAGTAGTAGAGCCCTCTCTCGAAAGACAAAGCTCACGTTATATAAGACCTTGATCATCCCTGTCCTGCTGTACGGCGCGGAAGCTTGGACCATCTCAAGAGCGGATGAAGACGCACTTGGTCTCTTCGAGAGAAAAGTTCTGCGTTCAATCTTTGGTCCTGTTTGCGTTGACGGTTCTTGGAGAAGGAGATTCAACCACGAACTGTACGGGCTGTACAGCGACATGAGTGTAGTCAGGCGTCTACGGATTCAACGCCTAAGATGGCTAGGCCATGTTGAGCTCATGGACAACACTGCTCCAACCCGAAGAGTCTTCGACTCCGAACCAGTGGGACAACGCTAAAGAGGACGACCACGAACCCGATGGCGCACTCAAGTGGAGAAGGACCTCAACCAACTTGGAGTGCGAAATTGGAGGCAGCTGGCTAAGGATCGCACCAGCTGCAGAGGAATGTTGACCGAGGCCCAGGTTCACCCCGGACTGTAGCGCCTCACGAAGAAGAATCCTGAGATTCGCTGAACCAAATCCATATTTAAGGTGGCGCACACAATTGTCGTCCGTAATCTCAAAGAGCAAGACAGACATCGCGCTAGCTGGGAAGGCTCTTTGTCGGTTGTGCTTCAGATCTGAAACGCAAAAATCTTTGGACATTTAAAAAGTGATCCTGTTAATGGCTGCATTTCTCTAATGGTGGCATTACCAACTATCCGCCTGTATATCAATTTACTAAGATGTCTATCCCCACGTCAACTTAGCGAGCAAAGCTGAGCTTATGAACTCTGTCAAACTCCTTATCCTACCCTCGGAAAATCAAAGTCGCATCACAAGCAATCATTTGTTTATTGAAAATCTCTCCAAAATCTCACGTCCAATACCAGTCAAAGTTGTTGGGATCAATGTCATCGTCCTTGGCGCACAGTCCCTCGTAGATGCCGTCCGTGTTGTTGCACTCAGACGCCGTGGGACCACACTTGTACGTGGGCACTCCCATGATGTTCGTCGACGGATAGTTGCACGTGAAGATGATCTGATGCAGGGGCTTTCTCCGCTCCCGCGCGTACACCGAGTGCAGGTAAGAGCAGCCCGTGCGATCGTTACGATCCAACATCAGCGCCGTAAAGTGTCCACTCTGAGGTCTGAAAGCAGAACACATTCAAAACCATTCACTGACTCCGTCCGCAACTCACTTGGTGATGTTGAAACTGTTTATGATGTCCATGCTGCAGTCCTTGTGCTCCAGGTACCACATCTCCACCGCCTCCCTGATGAAGTCCTCCACCGTGAGGTTCGTCCAAGTAGTCTTGGCGAAGTATATGTTCTGGCCGCAGTACGGGAAGTCGGGCGTGCTCCGGCACTCGTCGTGCTCGAAGTGGCAGGTCTTCACGTTCAACTCGGCCATCTGTGACATCTTTTTGTCCCATCTCTAGGAACGACAGAGACCGTAGCAGTCAGCTATCGAGGAGAGTTCCACCGGCCCAGCACTTACCAAAAGGGGCATTCTGACAGCCGGCTCAAACCCCGGCACTTCACCGAGGGCCAGCTTGTTCCGCGCCTCGTTGTGCAGCTGCAGGATGAGGGCTCGGTAGGGCTTGAGGTCCTCCAGCCAGTACTCCGTGCCACAGTTCTCTGCAAAGGACTGGAGAAGGGAAAAGAATGACACTCACGAAGGGTTAGGCGATACTCACTCCATCGTTTTCGCATGCAATGTGCTTGCCTTGACTCGGACACCACTTCGGATCGCAGTAGTCGATCGGTTTCTTCCTGGCAAGTGTCACTGCAAACACCAGAAGCAACGGGAATGTCTTCAGGAACATCGTTGAGTGCTGGCGGCACGTCGGGTAGTGAAGCGCTTTCAAGTGTCAAGTGTGGTGAAATGAAAGCGTGATTTGTTAAGTCACGAATTTCATTTAACTCGAGCTTGGACTATAAAATGTGTTATTAAATTGAATGACACAGAGTTGTGTTAAATGCTTTAGACTCGTAGGGCCAGGTTTACATTTGATTTGTTTTTTAATTTAACTTAATCGTCCCAGATGTGTCTACAGTGGCGGTACTTGGCTTTTTGGCTAACGTCATGAGAGTAAAGTTGATGTTATTACAATGTGCGATAGTACATTCCCAGTAAACTGATTCTTTAATTAAAATTCGTGTAACTTTATTATGTTAACCTTATTCACCACAGTTCAACTAATTCACCACATAAAGTATGCGCACTGATCTGCAAAAAGTGATTATCATTCTGTTTAAATCACAGGCATACAATGAACAGTGCGGAGACGTCTTCTTCTTTCTTTTATGGCGCTACAGTCCGAGGTGTACTTGGGTCGTAACCAACAAGCGTCCAGCCAAGTTGATCTTAAGCAAAGTTGGTTGAGATCTCTTTCCACTTGCGTGCGCCACCTGAGTCACAATCTTCCTCTACTGCGCCGTCCCTCGGGGGTGGATTCGAAGACTTTCAGGGACGGAGCAATGGTTTCCATCTGCTCTACATGACCAAGCTTCTATGCTTGGCCGCTCGGAGTCGGCATAAAACTGTCCCTTCCAGTCTGTATGGGCTGTAGCGCCAACCATAAAAGCAATCCACTCAAACGGTTGCAACGGGTGGCAGTATCAGCAGAATTTTCAAATCAATTTCATCGCAGCCCTGAATACACTCCTTAATCTGACGCCGATAGACTTAAAAGCAGAAATAAGAGAGCTCTCTTAGACACAATCGAAGGTATACAGGGAGAGATTGAGATGAGGTACCTGTACACATTGGTCTTAAGTATCTGTGGATTGTAGTCTATGGGAAATTTGGTACTGAGAAGAGCACTCCATATCAGAGATGGGTCAACTCGAGTTGATAACCGAGTCAATTCGAGTTACTTTCAAGCCGAGTTGCTGAATCTAAAACGAAACAAATAAAGGGACATCAATTTTTCGTACCATTCGAGACGGTGGGAACACACAACTTGGTTGACTCGGGTTTCTTCTTCCTTGGCTGACGCTACAGTCCGGGCTGGATCTGGGCCTCAGCCAACATGCCTCTTCATCTAGCTCGGTCTTGTGCCAGTTGCTTCCTGCCACGCACATTCAACTTATACAGGTCCTCTTCCAGCTGCGTGCGCCACCGTAGCGTGGTCTTCTTGTAACACGTTGTTCCTCGGTGTTGGGCCGGAGCATTGGTGTTCATTTGCTCTACGTGACCTAGCCATCTAAGACGAGAGATTCGAACTCGTTTGACCAGATCGATGTCGCTGTACAGCCCGTAAAGTTCGTCGTTCACTCTTAGATAAGTCGAAAAACTTTTCTCTCGAAGCCACCAAGAATCTCCTCGTCCACTTTAATTAGTGTCCTAAGTCCCTAAGTGGCCTTCCGGTGCGAAAATGCAGCGATTGGCCAACGTGATCCTCCTTTTTATCTCCGCGGTGGTGTCATTGCTTGTAATTACTTCGGAGCCTAGGTAGAAAAAGTCTTTCACTACTTCAAAGTTATAAACTCGGCTCGGGTTGGCCATCTCTAAACTGCAAACCGTTAAACTCGGTGTGATGTAAACACACAATACACTTTGGGTGGTTAAGCCAATTCGACCGAGTTGCATTGTTTCACTTCACAGTTCGGTATCGTTTCTGTTTCTTATGAGACGGGTATGGACGGGGCCATGTGGCAGATTGTAGCTGTTTTATTTAAGGGTTGTTTGTTCTGTAATAGGTATATAGGTCAACTCGCTACGTTTCAATTCTAACTCTGGTCAACTCCAGTTAAGAAAGTTTCAGGTTGGCAAATCTCTGTTCCTGCTTAAAAACCAGTCTGCGTTCGAAAGCAGGCTTAAGGGTAAACTGATGGCCATTCCTGGGCAGACGTTTTTCGCGGGTGAATTCGTGGAAAGTTAGAATGCATTCGGCTAGCTCTCTTGAGCATCGTTTGTTAAAATAGCAATGTTTTATTGCGGTACGAGAAGACACGGTACGTCGATCTTCGAGCGATTCTAATGAAGCCGCGATGTTATTGTCTCCTAAATATTTCATCACTCGCTTTTGGATTTGATCTAGAGGGTGCAGGGAGGTCTTTGGGCAAACGACCAGATATGAGCGTTGTACTCAAGCTTAGGGCGAATATACGCCAAGTCAGAGGGGGTGAAATATTTCTTGCATCGATTAAGGAAACCTATACATTTCGTAGCATTTTTGGCGTCCTCGAATATGTGTTAGTTCCAACTAAGTGTTGTATTGATGCACATACCAAGGATGGAAAGTTTTCCGGTTTCATCGATACAAGCGTCATTCATGGATAATGGCTGATTATCAGGGGTTCGCTTTAGAGACAGTAGACAGCATTGAGTCTTGGAGGCGTTGAATTCCACTCTATTGTTCTTACCCAGTTAATTATGCTGGCAAAATCGGAATTCAGTGTGCTTAACGAGCACTGCAAAGCTGATGATGCTGTCATCAGCGAAGGAGTGGATTAGAAGTAGCAGACACAGAACTTTTTCTTCTTCTTCCTATGGCGCCTCAGCCAACAAGCCTCTCCAGCTGGCACGATCCTTACCCAGCTTTCTCCAATTTCTCACGCCGAGTTGGTTAAAGTCCTTCTCCACTTGTGTGCACCACTTCGTGGTCGTCTTCAATTGCGTTGTGTCACTGGGCTGAGTCTGTAGACGCTTGGCCGTACAGTTCGTGATTGAACCTTCTTCTCCAGAAACCATTACGCAAACAGGACCAAAGATTGAACACAGAACTTTTCTCTAGAAGAGACCAAGTGCTTCTTGAGATAGTACAGGCTCCCGCGCCATAGAGCAGGACAGGGATGATCAGAGTCTCATATAATGTTAGCTTGGTCTTTCGAGAGAGGGCTCTACCACTCAATTACCCCTTCAGCCCAAAGAAACAGCGGTTGGCAAGAGTTATTCTGCGTTTAATCTCGGTACTGATGTTGTTCGTACTATTAACTTGGGAGCCAAGGTAGATGAAGTCCTTTACTACCTCGAAGTTGTAGCAGCCTATGGTGACGTTCAGACCGAGTCGTCGATGTTGTGTGTCCTTTCTTGATGACAGCATATACTTTGTTTTGCCCTCATTCACCGCTAAACCCATTTTTTTCGCCTCCGTTTGAATACCAGCAAACGCTTCATTGACGGCTCGCTGAGTTCGGCCAATCACGTCAATGTCGTCCGCGTATGCTAGCAGTTGAACGGACTTTTGGAAGATCGTGCCTCTAGTGTTGGCGTTTGAGTTTCGCAAGATCTTCTCAAGTATGATGTTGAAAAAGTCACATGACAGCGCGTCGCCTTGCCTAAAGCCTTTTTTGACATTGAAGGTCTCGGTGAGTTCGTTACCGACCTTGATGGAGCAGCGAGAGTTCTCTATCGTCATCCTGCACATCCTGACGAGTTTGGCAGGAATGTCAAAACTAGACATGACGCTGTTTAGCTCGTCTCTATACACACGTGATATGCGTGCTTAAAGTCGACAAATAGGTGGTGGGTGTCGATCTGTGTCTCTTGGGTTTTTTCGAGGATCTGTCTTAATGCGAGGATTTTATCGATGGTGGACTTTCCTGGCCTGAAACCACACTTATATGGACCTATCAGATTATTAATAAACGACTTCAGGCGGGTACACAAAACGGCAGAAAAATCTTGTAGGCGATGTTTGAAAGACAGTTGAAGGGGTCTCCTTTCTTGTGGGTAGGTGCTTAGTACGATACTAAGTATTAGCATGCATTCCTAAGACCATATCTTACAGATGAGTTGATGAATGCACCTTACCAGCTCATCTCCAGCTGCCTTAAAGAGTTCTGCAGAGAGTTCGTCTGCACCAGCAGCTTTGTTCGACCTTAGTCTCGATATCGCTATCTTGACATCGTCTAGATCGGGGGAAGGAATTTTCTTCTATCGTCGTGGAACATTCTGCCTGACAGCGGCATTGGTCTGCAGAAGTGATCCTTCCATATTCTCAGTATTGCCTGCGAATCTACTACGACTTGTCCCTCTTCGTTTCTACAGGCCCGAAATGGTCAGAGTCAATATTGGCCCCTCGGAAGGTTCGGACATCAAGAATATTGGACGATAGCAACGTGATCAATCTGGTTGACGGTTGATTGATCTGGAGAACGCAATGTTCCTTTATGGATGTTGAGGTGTTTGAACAGAGCGCAAGCAACAGAGATGTAACGTGCCATGACATAGTTCACCAGCCTTAATCCGTTACTGGACGTGATGTCATGTGTTTTCCGACGACTCTAGCAAAGACGTCTTTCTTGCCCAGCTTTGCATTAATATCTCCTAGAACGATCTTGGTGGCCTAGCTGGGGCATTGATCGTATGTCCTTTGCAGGATATCATAGAAGTTCTTGCTAACGACGTCTTCATTTTCCGTTGGGGAGTGGGCGCAGATTAGGCTGATGTTGCCGATTGTTGCCTTGATGCAGATGGTTGGTGGCGCTAGCTTAGTTTTTTTTTTACACGGTGGGGAAGCTAGACAAAATTATAGACTCTGTGGTAAGATATCAGATCCAGAGGACAGCTATCTTTATGACTTCTTTGAAGATCTTCCTGATCTTCGAAAAATATTCAATTAACCCGTTTCCATTCTTTTCAGCTGCATACGGACATCAGCCTAGCCGTAGGTAGAGTCTACGCAGTGATGTATCATTGGGTAATGTTTCCTTATTAGTGCCAACGGCTCTTAAGAAACCAACACAATTTTACTAAAAGGTATACGTCATGCTGTTTATGTGGCTTCCTTAATCGCTATAGTTACAGCCTGGAAAACTCTACAAAAACCGTCCAGCGACTGATCTCTTGACGTTCACTAAGTTGTGATGGTGCTGGATGAGAAGTTCTCCTCGAAGATAAGCTTAAGTGTAGCAAAGTCAGTGTTTCCTGGTAGGAATCCGAATTTATTGATGATAGTGGAGTATCCGGAGAAATGTTCTTTCCACATATTGAGATATGGAAGGTGTGGCTGGAAGGATGCCCTTTCGAATGGTTTCCAGTTGCGGGTTTAAATAGCGCGGTCCGCCAAATCATGATAAAATAACAAGTGAACCAAACGAGACTGTTAGTCCCATTTACTTCCTTTAACTTTTCCACAGCAATGTAGAGACTTGCAGGCCTTTCTGACACACTCCTGGATTTTGAGTTTCTAGTTCAGTTTCGCATCTAGAATGAGGCCTAGGTATTTGGCATAATTACTTGGTTTCAGTTTGGTTCCCTTCATCTTTGGGGGATTGAAGAAAGGGGTTTTGCAATTCCTGCTGAATAGTTCTTAATCTATTTTTTCGAATTGTTACTTAGCTCCACTAGAGCCGAGTGCATCGCAAATCGTGATGGCAACATCATCAACAGTGGTGGCGTTGTGGGTATATGCGTCGACCCCTACGCATTTGAACCTCGAAGTCTAGGTTCCATCCATGGTCTGTATCACAAGAAAAAAAAATGTTTCACGGTCCCATCTCTTTCGAGTCACTGACAATGTTCAAAGCGTACTTCTGTCTAGAAAAAGCTTCTCAAACTTAACAGTTCGGAGTCGGTATAGAACTGAATTTCCCTTCCTCTCGTGATGGAACAATTGCACCCACAACACGAGTGGTTGCTGAGAAGCTAGGCTCTGGGACTCTACCGGCCACAGCGCCACCAAATATTCTGAATCACCTACAAGTTTTGCAAGGTTTGTCTTTTCCTATTTTCAATTTGTTTCTCTCGTGATGTTACCAGTTTATTGGTAAGACTTCTAAATGCCTGTCTTGTTTGGTTTCATAAACAATCCACCGGATCTCAGAGTTTGCAACAATCACAACAATTTTATTCAGTATCAAGCGGCTTTAGATACTCTTTTTACTTACTTACTACTTACTTACTTTCACTCTTGAATTTGTTTGCGAAATAAACGCTGGGCAATAGTACTTTGAATGGAAACCACCACCTTAGTAGCTACGTATGAATTAATACAGCTCAAAAAACTATTTTGCACATCTATATTTTATTAGATTATTATTCTCTTTTGCAGAAGTTTACCAACAAAGCCAGCCAAGAATCAAAAACGAACATAAATTCCAATTGGTATAAGACAATGTCCCATACCTCACAGCCAACCCTGTCACATCACTGCCAGCCGTAAATTCACCACAACCACACTGCTGACAACTGTAGCACACCACACACAAAACCCAACAGGAAGAATTAAAAAAAAAAAATCTCCCATGCATTTGACGTCTTCGTCTGTCAGTCAAAAACAAAAAGTAGTCACAGGGAAGGGATTTTTTTTTAATTTTGTGAAAAAATGTTTCAAAATTAAATTTCCATCAAATCTCAGTGCTGGATCATAAATGAGATTAATCCATCAGCGGTTTTCATCAAAATCACGCGAGTACTTAAGGAATACGTTAGAGTTAAATTAGTTTTTGTCGGACAAATTATACGACGAAAAGTCACAACCACCAATCAGTAGCAATAGCAGTAGCTTCAGTACCAGCGCCAGTAGCAGCACCCTCAAGACCAGTGACCAGAGCAAGAGCATCAAAGTGAAAAAAGGGCAACGCAACAATCTCTCATACATATCACAAATCGGATCGGAGTCCTGCGACCAAAGAACTTTTGATCCCAAAATATGCACAAGTCATCATCGCGCACAACTGCAGCACATAAACATTGCCATAATTCATCTGGGATACATTTGAGTTTCTAATCAATTAAGTGACCATAGTCATCGCTGCCTGGCGTGAGGATCACACAGGAAGACAAGGAGCAGCAGCAACCAGACACCGAAGCAGACAGCGAGAATGGGCGGCTGCATTGGACTGCACACGACAGACAACGAAACGGTTAGTGTGTCGTCAGCGAGTGTATCACGGCCACCGACAGGTGAGTTATATTCATATTCATATTCAATTGATTTGAGGGTCATGTCATACATTGACACCTTGTCCCCTTGTCGCCTTGTCCCCAACGGCCTACGGCCAACGGCCAACTGGTATTATCAGTCGCAGTATTGATCTCGGCTGTCGTTTGTTTTGCCATCAGTTAGTGGCTATCCGCTGAAATCAATCGAGTTAGTCGCAGCGAAGGAAGGTGGTTTGGAAATAAGTCGTGATGTCATGTTTTGCTTTCACTGCGGTGCGGCGGGCTGTGTCGTCGCGCAGATTTTTGTATTGTGACTTGTGAGTTGCTGTTCTTCCACCACAGCGACGACAACAACGTGTGAGTGTTGCTAATCAATCAGAATACTTGCTTCTCGCAAGGTGATGTGAATGAGTGCTTTTTTTTCTCGTTTTTGTCAAGTGCTCGCTATTTGGGTAGTCCCGTCAATGCGCGCACTGTTGCCAATGAGCTTAATGAGATGCGACAGAGGGGGCGGGGCTGTATGTGGAGCATCTGGACCTCGGCAAACAGCTGTTTCTGCTTGAATCAGTTAGCATATGCGGGGCTATCGTGAATCACTTGGCTGACTTGCTTGGGAGCCTTTGAGGTCGCGCAACAGATGGACTGATTCGAGCCACTCGACTGGAGATATTATTTTCGTCTGCGAGTGGCTGGTGTGACGGTTGTTTACGATCGAAAAGTTTTTCGCCTTCGGTATCTTGAACGCAGATTTCTGATAACAAACGTTCACTTTCGGACTGAATGTGCTGTGACAGGTTGTGGAGTTCTGCTTGGCCGTGGAGGAGGCTATTCTTAGCGCGAGAAGGGGGGTGGAAGTTGGATCTTACCGGTTGGGGGTGGAAATGTGCTTGATATCACATGTGTACGTCCAAGAATTGAAGACGGACGAGGGGAAAGGGGAGTGGTACACTTATAATCTTTGCGATCGATAATTCTTGTCGAAGACTGTGTTTATGTTGTTATCAACGTTATACAGAGCGGGGAGTCTTATGAGGTTTACAGGGACGTTCGGTACATCCGGTAGAAGATTAGCAGTGACATTGAGAGAATACAAGAGCTGGTTAGATTGGAACCCAATGATGACCGCGTCTATTGAATTAATTGCTTGACAGGGAACCTAGATCTCCGCCGGCATATAACCGTCCGCTGAGACTATCTTCACAAATTCTTAGTCTTCAGAGATATTCGATTGTCGTGCCCTTCTGTGTTGCTTCATCCATTGGTCAACTTTCTGTGCACGAATTTCAAGCGTGTCATTGGTTGGCACATCTCCAATAGTACACAGTGACAGTAGTCTTCGTCAATGAAGACTCTTGAAAATTGATGTTCAGTCAGAGTGGTGGTTTGCTTGTAAGTGGCGTAGCTTAAGCCTTAGAAAGCTTGAGACCAAGTCGTCAAATATACCATATCTATTTAGAGAGCCAGGCAACCAAAAAATGCTAGAAGAAGACTAGATTTTATAACTGCAGGGTTCGTTGGTTGTTTTGAGTCGAAAAGTATTCTCGTGGCTATGTGTGGCATCACATTCGTACTTGACCCACTGTTCACTGTTCGCGCTAAAGACTGATACCCAATCCTGTATTAAGCTAATTGTGTCAATTTAAACGCTGGCTGATGGGGTTTGGCGGGAGAGTCATTTATGCACTGTACGCGATAATACTCAAAGCAACGGGAGGATTTCCTCCAGGGGCGGTCTTATCTCCGCTTATGTGGAGCGTAGTTGTAGACAAACGTCTAGAGATACTGACAAACTACGGCATCAAATGTCAGGTATACTTACTTCTCAGGCGCAACCCATCAAGTGTCCGACCTGGGCAATTTTTGCATTCCATCGTGACGGACCTGGGTACGCTGCTTCTAGTCATCAAGGCCAGGCTGTCTTACATCCGCTATGACTTGGTCGTTGTACCGGAAGTTCGGTCTTCCTCTCCTTGAACCAGAAGGCTCAAAGATCCTCTTTGCTGGAGCATTGATGCGCTCCATGCGACTGAGTCAGTGTCTTCTTTTTCTTTGATTGGCTCTACAGTCCGGGGTAGACTTGGCCTTTAACAAACATGCCACCCCAGCCAGCACGATCAGCTGTCACCAGCTGCGCACACCAAGTTGCTTGAGGTCCTTCTCCACTTGGGTGCGCCATCTCTTGCGAGGACGTCCTCTGTTGCGCTGTCCCAATGGCTCGGTATCGAAGACTCGTGGTGTCCATCCGCTCTACATGACCTAGCCATCTTATGCGTTGGATCCGAAGACGCCTAAAAGTTCGCGGTTGAATCTTTTCATCCAGACGCCATCAACGCAAACAGGACCAAAGATCGCACGCAGAACTTTCTCTCTCAAAACAACCAAGAACTTCTTCATCCGCTTTCAGTAGCGTCCATGTCTCTGCGCAATAGATTTCTTTCTAGGAAATCATAGAAGTCATATAGCTATCGGCATCCTTTTTCTCCGTCGGGGCGTGCGCGAAAATCAGGCTGATGTTCCCGATTTTAGACTTGGTGGAGATTGTTATGAGGCGCTGCCTAAGTCTGCCTCGAACAACGAATCCACATCCAAATAGGCGCTGCCTTCCCTCTTTATATCAATTAGAGGTCTGCATTGAATGTCTTGAAACCAGTTTCAAGCCATTCATATTTTTTCGAGTACATTATTCATTGGACTCACATCTTGAAGAGAGAAATGAATGAAGCACCTTATATTTGATTTCTGAGCGACCAGACACGAGGTCATCATTTTCCATCATGACAACGTTCGGCAGCACGTTGCTATTCCGGTTAAGAACTATTTGGAAAACAGTGGATGGGCATTTTTGCCCCACTCGCCTTATAGCCCAGACCTTGTCCCTTCTGACTACCATTTGTTTCGGTCGATGCAAAACGCCCTCACTGAAATACGGTTCACATTAGAGCAGAATATCAAAAAGTGGCTTGATTCACTCTTGGCTGCCAAGCCGACTCAGTTCTTTTGGGATTGGATCCATAAAAGTCATAGCTTCAGATGGGCACGCGGATAAAACCATTGACAAAGTTAACTTAATTACTAGAATACTGTACCTTTTCATTTCCAAATTTTCAGAGCTTAACTCTTTAAACAAGCCTCTTCAAAACAATTTCCCAATCCATTTTTTTCTACGGTGCTCCTGTTTGGTACAACCGTGCCAAAACACGCATAGACAAACTGCAACGCTGCCAAAATAAAATCTTAAAAATGATGTTGGGGTTACAAAGGTACTGTCCCACCAATCGCCTACATGAGAAGTGCAATGTTAGTTTTGTAACCACAAAAGTAAATAAATATTATGAAATATTACTGGACCGATTTTAAAAAATTCGTTTACCAATAAAATCCTGAATTATTCCTGATGGATATAGATGACAGAATATTTTCAAAACCGTAGCAACGCGATTATGTCTTCTAGTAAAGCGTGGTTTTTTAAAAGCTATAGGAATGTTTTAAAAAAAAACGCATACAATTCAAAAAACTGCATGAAATCTTTATTTGAATCGATAGTACGGTCCATATAATTTAATGTTTGAAGATTATTTCTTGCAAATGTTGACCTTGACTTGACTGCGCCTCAAATGGTCCATCAGCTTAGTCCAATTTTGGCATACTCTTTCCAACATTTCGGCCGGTATCTCACGAATAAATGCTTCAATGTTGTCTTCCAATGAGTCAGTTGAAGCGGGCTTGTCTGTATAGACATGAGCTTTAACATAGCCCCACAAAAAATAGTCTAAAGGCGTTAAGTCGCACGATCTAAGAGACCAATTGACCTGTCCCGAACGTGAAATAAAATGTTCACCGAACTCGCCTCTCAATAAGTCCGTTGTTGCGCGTGCTGTGTGGCATGTGGCACCGTCTTGTTGAAACCACATGTCATGCAAGTCAAGCTCTTGCATTTTGGGCAAAAAAAAAAGTTAGTTATCATCTCACGGTGGCGCTCGCCATTCACAGTTACGTTACGATTCGATCTTTGAAGAAGTACGGTCCAATGATGCCACCAGCCCATAAACCGCACCAAACTGTGACTTTTTCTGGATACATTGGTAGCTCGTGCAATGCTTCTGGCTGATATTCACTCCAAAATCGACAATTCTGCTTATTTACGTATCCATTGAGCCAAAAATGAAATTCGTCGATGAAGAAGAATGAAGAATCAATGAAGCGCGATGAACTTTCTTAACAGAGCACGCATTTTGATAATAAAATTCAATAATTTGCAAGCGTTGTTCGTTTGTAAGACGATTCATGGTTAAATTATGGACCAAACAGAAGATGTTTGACAGTGAAACAAAACACGAAACGTGAGTCCGTTGTTTAAACCAGTGTTGCCAAAATGATAATAGCTAAAAAATCACCCTTTATATTTTTAACATAAATACAAAATATTTATGGGACTGTGGCAATACACTTGTTTTAAGTGCATTGTTATAATAATTGAGTTGTAAAGTGACAAACTTTTTTAGCCAAACTGAACTGAACTGAAAATTTAAGTTAGCTTCGTTGAAATGTACCTCTTTAGGATAGAAACTCCTTTTAGACACGGACAGTGCCTGGACTCAAAGAAACGATGATGAACAACCTCATCGTTCTCTTCTGGAAGTGAATCGTTGAACCACAGTGAATAACCAAATGAGGGGCATGTTTACCTTCGTTCTACTATCAAGTTGTCTGTAAAACGGTCAATTGAAGTCTTTGGCTAGGTCGCACCGCCTGTCATGAGTATCTTCTACACCACCATAAGTTCACCAGAATGTCGATGCCTAAGTCTTTCGGTTTTCAATGAAGTTCAAGAAGAAGAAATCAGAAAAGAGTTCATAGATCACACATTAATGTGCATTAAAAAATCTAAACTCTGATCTACAACGAGCTATGGCAAGCAAGTAATTTATATTGACATCACCCACTTCTTCCCGGTTATTGAGGGTGAACTATCCTAATTTCCATTTCCTGGATCGGAAGAGTTCTCGGCACGTGCCCCTATAATGGATAATGATCACTTATTCGCTCCCATTCTTCTCTCATAATAACACCCACAACCGTTCTGGTGTCATTTCTTTGTGTTCGTTCGAAGAGTTTTAGTTATTTCTGACTTTAGCGAGATTTCTCCCACGACTTTCTATTACTTTCCACATACGATTCACAACCATGATACACAGACTTCAAGGTAATATGTTCATTTGGTGCGAAAGCTGCGTGACGACACTAGACCACCATTTTCTGTGAGAGAGGTCTTTTTCTCATTTAATGGAGACAAATTGTGAGGAAATATTGAACTTCTTCTTCTTCTTCTTGTGGCGCTACAGTCCGGGGTGAACCTGGGCCTCGGTCAACAATCCTCTCCAGCTGACACGTTCTTTAGCCAGCTGCCTCCAATTTCGCACTCCAAGTTGGTTTAGGTCCTTCTCCACTTGAGTGCGCCATCGGGTTCGTGGTCGTCCTCTATTGCGTTGTCCCACTGGTTCGGAGTCGAAGACTCTTCGGGCTGGAGCAGTGTTGTCCATGCGCTCTACACGGCCTAGCCATCTTAGGCGTTGAATCCGTAGACGCCTGACTAGACTCATGTCGCTGTACAGCCCGTACAGTTCGTGGTTGAATCTCCTTCTTCAAGAACCTTCAACGCAAACAGGACCAAAGATTGAACGCAGAACTTTTCTCTCGAAGAGACCAAGTGCGTCTTCATCCGCTCTTGAGATAGTCCAAGCTTCCGCGCCATACAGCAGGACAGGTATGATCAAGGTCTTATATAACGTGAGCTTGGTCTTTCGAGAGAGGGCTCTACTACTCAATTGCCTCTTGAGCCCAAAGAAACAGCGGTTGGCAAGAGTTATTCTGCGTTTCATCTCGGTACTGATGTTGTTCGCACTATTAACTTGGGAGCCAATGTAGACGAAGTCCTTTACTACCTCGAAGTTGTAGCTGTCTATGGTGACGTTCTGACCGAGTCGTCGATGTTGTGTGTCCTTTCTTGATGACAGCATATACTTTGTTTTGCCCTCATTCACCGCTAAACCCATTTTTTCCGCCTCCGTTTGAATACCAGCAAACGCTTCATTGACGGCTCGCTGAGTTCGGCCAATCACGTCAATAGTCGGCGTATGCTAGCAGCTGAACGGACTTCTGGAAGATCGTGCCTCTAGTGTTGGCGTGTGAGTTTCGCACGATCTTCTCCAGGACGATGTTGAAGAAATCACATGACAGCTCGTCGCCTTGCCTAAAGCCTTTTTTGACATTGAAGGTCTCGGTGAGTTCGTTACCGACCTTGATGGAGCAGCGAGATTTCTCCATCGTCATCCTGCACAGCCTGACGAGTTTGGCAGGAATGTCAAAACTAGACATGGCGCTGTATAGCTCGTCTCTATGCACACTGTCGGCCTTAAAGTCGACAAATAGGTGGTGAGTGTCGATCTGCATCTCTTGGGTTTTTTCGAGGATCTGTCGTAATGTGAAAATTTCATCAATAGTGGACTTCCCAGGCCTGAAACCGCACTGATGGCGACCTATCAGGTTGTTGACGAATGGTTTCAGGCGCTCACACAGAACGGCAGAGAAGATTTTGTAGGCGATGTTAAGGAGACTTAACATTTTGAAATATTGAACTAAATTGTATATAAAAGTAGTACAATTTATTTTATGCTCTTTGGGGTACATATTGATACCTAGGGGTACAACTTCATAATATACATACTTTACCACTCATTGAATTAAAGTACGTATGAAATCATACACAATTTTCTTTTAACAAACTGCCTTTTTAAAGCAATTTTCCGAAATATTGTTTTTAAAATTACAATTTTTGAAATAAATCTTGCATCTAAAAAAAGTTCTTATTGTTACCGGTCTTAAATTGCAATTTGAACAAATCTAACATAGTTATTATGTGATTTGTACAAATTTTGATCTGCGATAAACAACTGACGTCATGTTTAACAAAATTACACGGGGGAACATATTGCCTTGTATTCTGTGTATCATGATTCACAACAAATGTTGTATTTATCATCCGATTATCATGTCTTTGGCGTAACACAGGGATGCAGTCTATGTACTCTGTTCTTTGTTTTATACATAAACCATATAACTCATGCTTTGAAAGCCAGGAATAGCTGTGAAAGTCAAAACAAAAACTAGGAATGACCTCCAAAAAGGGTGTAAGCGATAACTATAAACCGTATACAACATTTTCATTCGCTTTTTTAGAATCGTATGTATGCACTTTCCCTGACCTGTCCAACAAAAAAGAATAATTTCACCCAATGCACTTGGACCTCGACGTCGTAGGTTCGATCACTGGTCTGAGAAAATAATTTTTCACGGCCTCACCTCTTTCGAGTCACTGAACATGCTCAAAGAATACTTCTGTCTAAAAGCTTCTCAAACTTGTCCGATCGGAGTCGGCGTAAAACTGTGAGTCTCTTCCGCTCGTGAGAGAAGAATAGCACTCACAACACGAGTGGTTGCTGAGAAGCTAGGCTCTGGCCCTTTACAGGCTGTATTATTATGTATGTGATAATGATAAATCTGCAAACAGACATGCTTTAAAGCCATTTTATATACGTGAACTTCACCTACCTCGGGCTTGGAGTAAATTGTACAAATAACATCAGTACCGGGATCAAGCGTAGGATAACTTCTGCCAACCGGTGTTTCTTTGGGCTCAAGAGGAAAGTAAGTAATAGAGCCCTCCCTCGAAGGACCAACTTGACTCTATATAAAACACTGATTAGTCCTGCTATACGGCGCGGAGGCAAGGGCAATTTCGAAAGCGGATGAAGAAGTCCTTGGTCTCTTTGAGAGAAAAGTTCTGCGTGCGATCTTTGGTCTTGTTTGTGTTGATGGATTCTGAAGGAAAAGATTTAACCACGAATTGTACGGGTACAGCGACATGAGCCTACACTGGTGTCTACGGATCCAACGCCTACGGTGGCTGGACCATGTAGGTCGTATGGACACCACAGCTCCGGCCCGAAGAATTCTAGAACCCGAATCTGTGAGGCAACGCAACAGAGGACGCCCGCGTTTAAGATGGCGCATCCAAGTGGAGAAGAACCTCAACCAACTTAGTGGGCGAAACTGGAAACAGCTAGCTAGAGATCGCGCTAGTTGAAGAGGCTTCTTGGTTGAGGCCGAGGTCCACCGGGACTGTAGCGCCGTACAAAGATGAAGAAAAATACAAGGGCAATGGCTAAGGGTGAAGAGAGGATTCTATGACTAGCTCTAGTCAGAAATTGTAAATTCGGAAGGAGCAATCGATTGTTCAACTAGCTTGTCAATATCAGTAAACGAAACCCTGATTCCCTTAAGAGGTAATTGGATGATTTTCTGAAGAATTCAGAATCATGACGTACGATGAGAAATAAGCTGAATCATGCATGACCATGCTAGAGTGAGTTGAATCATTTCTTAAACCACAAGACCCACTTCTTATAATGATAAAGTGAAGCCAAAACATCCAAAAATATTAGTGTGCGACTCAAATTAAGAAGTGATGTAATTATGTAATTTGAAATACATTCCGAATCGCCCAGAGTCACGACTTTCGTGCGATCTCTGTAATTTAACCGAGCGAGAAAGTGTGTTTCATTTTCTGGAAATTAGCTATATCATAAAATCATTCCGTAATGCTTTTTTTGCTTATTCCTTATAGTTCAAGGAAGTTTTAGAATATCAAGCTTATATTTTTGAAGTCAATTACACCCCTATTCTCTTAGTCGTCACCCAAAAATATGTGTCACTGACGACAGTGACAGAAGGCATATATAATCTGGTGTTAATCTACGATTCACTAATTTAATCATATTCTGAAGAGAAGAGAAAAAGAACTTGGCCCGAAGCGTTGTGGGTATCTTCGTCAACCCCAACCTCGATCGATCCGTAGTCTATGCGACAAAAATAATTTTCACGCCTTTCGAGTCACAGACACTCAAAGAGTATTTCCTGTCTAGAGAAAGTTTCTCAAAAAAAACTGTTCGGATTCGGCATAAAACTGTAGGTCCCTTCCTCTCGTGAGAGAACAATATCACGCACAACACGAGAGGTTGCTGAGAAATTAGGCTCTGGCCCTCTACGCGCTGCATGTGTGCTGCAAATGTGGCGAATATGGAAATAGGGCAAAGCACTTCCTGACCTCCCAATTCCTTCCGGCAACTTCGACTTTCGCACAGCTCATGCTGTAAAGGCAGCGAATCCGCAATTAGATATCCTTTGTAGCCAAGGTTTGGAGTTATTTTTTTCATTTTCATTTTTTTATTTCCTTAGTTATTCCAGTTAGTCCAAAAGACGAACTACTTCTCTTATGAAAGATAGGTAGTTCTTATTGGAAGATTTTTTTTAATTCCACTGAGGTGACTATTTCCCCACGAAGAATATCTACATACGTTTTCTTAACCAGAGTTGTGCCGACCGCCTTCTTCTTTTTTCTGTGTTATAAAATCCTGGTAGATCTGGATTTCAACCACCAAGCCTCACCAACTGGCGCGATCTAGATGTCTCCTGTTTCACACGTCAAGTTGATTGAGGCCATTTTCTACTTCGGTGTGCCAGACACCTTTTTTTATCCATCACATTTCTAAGTGTTAACTCTCAATATCGCTGTACACAGCAGATATTTATTTCTAAAGACCATCTACCGACTGATCGTCTTACAAATTACATTCAAATATACAACATTCATCAACAAACAATGTAAAAAAAACTATCTTTTTAAACTCTATTCGTGAAAAACTAAAATCGATTTCATTGCAAAAATCAATGAATGAAAAATTATGCACCTCGTAATGGGTTCATTGCAAGCATAGTTTGTTCTATGCTCTTTATCAAATAGTATGTTTCCTACCCAAGAGATCTTTGGGGTGTGTATATATTTTCATGAGAAGAAATAATTCTAATTGAATGTATAAGATTATTAATAATGTCGCTAATAAACATGGCTGACGCTGCCTTACGCCTGAAACTTAGGTTTGCAAGCCAATTATTTTACTTTTTGATCTTAGTTAGAAACTTCTTCATAAAATATAAGGAAAGCATACCATACTTCGTGAAATGCTTTTGAACTTTTTCGAGTCTAAATTCTTGTTTTCTATTTCTCAAAAATCATCCACCTTGGTCGTTGGCTCCATAAACGCCTAGTTAGCCAAATACCATCAACGTTTTCGGAATTAAAGATCGAACGCAGATTTTTTTCTCAATTGCCTCTTGAACCCAAATAAACAGCCGTTGACACCAGTTACTCTGCGTTTAATCTACTGCACAGCCGATGCAGTCAAGGACTTTGTCGTGAGGGTTTGTCGAAGACGTTGGTGTTGTGTCCTTTCTTGAGGACACTCATTTGCCGCCAGACCCTTTCCGTCTGCGTCAGCGTCTTCTGACAGTTATACGGACTTGTGGAAGATTGTTCATCTGCATTGCATAGCATGATGTTCTCCAGGACGATGTTGAATGAATCACATGGCAATGGATGGTCTTGTTTAAAAACTCTTTGGACAGCAAAGGTTCTCCATCGTCATTCTGCACAACCTTTCGAGTCAAACAGGAATGTTCAAATTAGACTGGGCGTTGTCTGTCTGGGCGCTGTCATATGCGGCATTGAAATCAACGAATAGTATAGTTTTGCACTACTTCAGTCTTTTCATGATCTGCCGTTGAGTGAAGATCTGGTGCATTGTGGGCTTCCCTTACCGGAAATCACACTGAGAAGGAACGATTGCTAAACGCCATAAGACAGTCACACAAAATGGGAGAGAAGATGTGCGTAATGTTATAGAGAATTATAGGATTAAAATTTCCTTTCATGTGGATCTTGGACTTGTCGCGTTTAATTTCAGTACACTAGCAAATGATCAGCTGTATTGATTGTGCCCGTTTTCACAGTATGAGCTTAAGTATCTATCCAATCAAATATCGTTTACACCGTGTGTAGTGGAATTTAAATGCTTTCCTCGCGCAAACAGGCCGCACAGAAATCTGAAGGCGATGATGGGAGCGATAAAGCCCATAGAAAACTCCTCCAACGATGTACAAAAAAATGAACCTGTTTTCCAAAAAATATATTATTTATTACCCCTTTTGATGTGTGCTCTGCTGTGTCCACGATCCAAATGGACGAGAGATCTGGGACTCTGCCCAAGGAACCGCTTGCACATGTAGAGTCATAGATAACAACAAACAATTGAATACAGATTACAAATGAGCGATAGGGATAGATTGATAGGATTACACACAGATATTAGTGACCTTGAAATTGCTACAGTCTGTACAATATTCTCAAAAGAGAAAAAAAAAAAAAAAAATGAGAGAGAAACATAGTGTAAATGGACAATGTTCGGCAATGTTGTGCAAATAATACAAATGCAATGAAATATGTGTGAACTAACAAAACGATATATAAAAACTGTAGTATGGAGATAATATGTTCTTGAACATCCCGCCGCCCCTGAACGAAGTTTCAGCTAACTGGTAATTTGGCCAACTTGTGTATCGGTCGTAGTATATTCCCATTTGCAGTCTTGAGGGTCACAACACGAACGTGACCATCCTTCCCCGGATGAGTGTCTACTACCCGTCCCATGGCCCATTTTCCTGGCGGTAAGTCGGCATCCTTGATAACGACGAGGTCGTTGACCTTGAAGTCGACCTGTATCTGCTGCCATCGAGGTCGCTGCTGTAGTGACGTCAAATATTCTATATGCCATCGTTTCCAATATCCTTGGAGCTTAGCTTGGAGTTGTTGCCAACAAGAAAGACGATTGGTTGGTATTTCTTGTGATGGCTCAGGTACGGTAGCATATGATTCTCCTAGAAAGAAATGGGCAGGTGTTAGTGGATCTAGGTCGTGATCAGATATTGGGCACAAAGGTCGCGAGTTGAGGATAGCTTCAATTTGAGTCAGAAGGGTATAATATTGCTCAAACGTATAAATATTTGACCCAATTACACGGCGCAGATGCTGTTTCACCGACTTTACTCCGGCCTCCCACAAACCGCCGAAATGTGGTGCCGAAGGCGGAATAAAGTGCCACGTAATGCCGTCACGAGCCAGAGATTCTGCAACGATCGAGTTAAAGTTGTCTGACAAGACGAGTTCATGCATTTCTGACAACTTCCGAGCAGCTCCGCGAAAGTTCGTAGCGTTATCCGAGTAGAGATGTGATGGCTTACCACGGCGAGCAACAAAACGTCGAAATGCCGCGAGAAACGCTTCGGTAGTTAGATCATTCACCAGTTCTAGGTGAATGGCTTTGGACACTAAACATACAAAAAGCGCTATGTACGCTTTCGAAAAACTTGATTTTCGTCCTAGTTTCACTTTAAGAGTAATGGGACCCGCGTAGTCACAACCGCAATTCACAAAGGGTCTGGCGTGTTCGATTCTTTGGCGAGGGAGATTGCCCATTAATTGTGAAGCTGTATCTTTCCGTTGGCGAAAGCAGGGAATACACTCAAAGGTGATCTTACGAATCAAATTACGAGAACCGAGGATCCAGTATTCTTGGCGTAGAAGGGCAAATAGCGTAGAAACTCCCGGGTGGAGATACCGATTATGCGCGTCGAGAACGATCAACCTGGTGATTGCGTGACCCTTAGGTAAAATTATTGGGTGTTTAGTGTTATAGGCGACATTTGCTTGTTGGATTCGACCCCCGACACGTAAAATGTTTTCATGGTCTATAAAGGGAGAGAGGTTTAATAATTTTTTATGTGCAGGACAATTGTGATTATTAATATTTTTGATGTAGTCACCGAAATACTCTTTCTGCAGCCACTTGATGATTGCTGTTTTAGCCTTGTACAGATCACGTTGTTGCAGGAAATGTCCCGAAACGTCCTCCTTTTTCCGAAGTTTATCAATGAAGCTGTGGCATCTAGCTACGGTTCGAAGAAGAATATGCCACGACGAGATTCTGTTTGCCAGCGAGTCAAATGGATGCTCCTGGTCCTGTGTTGTAGGATAAGATTGTACTGCAACATTTCTCAATTCTTCCTCGCACTTGGGGTCTTCTGCTGCTTCCTCGATGATTGGCCAACTGTCGGAGCTTCCTTGAAGCCAGGTAGGTCCAGTCCACCAAATGGGATGTCCTATCAACTGAGACGGCGATATTCCTCGTGAAGCGCTGTCGGCTGGATTGCATTCGGAACGCACATGAAACCACCTATTCCTTGGGATAGTGTCCAAAATTTCTGCAGTACGATTTCCAATAAAAATATTCCAACGGCGGGGTGGAGAAGACAGCCAGGACAGAACGACCTTTGAGTCCGACCAAGCATATACGTCGTTGAATGTTAATTTCAACGCATTCTGAACCGATTCAAGTAGTCGAGCAAGCAGGAGAGCGGCACATAATTCTAGACGAGGGATACTTAACTGCTTTAGGGGTGAAACGCGAGATTTTGCAGCCACAATAGTGGTTTGAAATGTTCCATTTGGAAGTTCGTATCGAGAGTATATTACCGCGGCATAGGCAGATGTTGATGCGTCAGAAAACCCGTGCAATTGAAAACCAGAATACGATAAACCGATGTTTCTAGGGATTTCAACCTGTGTAAAGAGCGGAAGTTCCTCACGAAATTGACACCATTTTTTCGCTATTGGAGGGGAAATTTCGTCATCCCAATTCAATTTTAGGAGCCACAGTTCTTGAAAAAGGATTTTCAATTGGATGACCGCGGGTGCAAGAAAACCGAGGGGGTCAAAAATTCGTGCAATGTCCTTTAGAATTTCACGCTTTGTTATACACTCATTTGCGGAACCGTTTAACCGAAAACTAAATACATCGCTTTGAGAGTTCCAGTAGAGTCCGAGCACTTTAGTCCACGAATCCGCTTCAGTATCTAATGAAATGTGTTTTTCGGAATTGGAGTCCGGTTCTCCACGTAGATCAGCGCAATTGCTTTGCCACTTCCTAAGCTCCATACCACCTTTACCTAGGAGTTCAATTAATGAGTTCCTTTTGAAAATTGCTTCAGGCAACGTGTCGCCGCCCGAGACGACGTCATCAACATAGAAATCGTTTAGAATGATTTCCGAAGCGATTGGAAATTCTTCGACATAATCCCGCGCGAGTTGCTCTAACGCTCGTACCGATAAATAAGGTGCGCATGACGTGCCGTACGTAACCGTGCGTAAACGGAAATGTTCTACTGGCTCAAAGGGTGATTTTCGCCACACAATGCGCTGGTACTCCGAATCTTCATCATACACAAGAATTTGCCGAAACATTTTAACTATATCCGCTGTAAATACAAATTGATGTCGACGAAAGCGAACACAAACTGAAAATAGATTGCGTTGAATTGGTGGTCCTATAAGCAGCGAGTCGTTAAGTGAATTCCCAGCAGTATCCCTATAGGAACCGTCGAAAACTACGCGTAATTTTGTGGTACTACTATCCGGTCTCAAAATCGCATGGTGTGGGAGGTAGAAGACATTAGGTTTGGTAATTTCCGAAGTGGGGACCTTAGACATATGACCAAGCTTCAAATACTCATCGAGGAATGTGGAGTACTCTTTGAAGAGATTCTCGTCTTTGCTGAATTTTCTCTCCATCGAGAAAAGACGCAAGACAGCTCCATTCAATGTGTTGGTAAATTGCGGTGGTGATTTAAAGGGAAGTTTGACTACGTATCTACCGTCCGCGTTGCGACGATGCGTTTTAATGAAATGTTCCTCAATTTCTTTATTCTCCATTGACAAATTTGATTTCGAGCCTATTTCTTCTATCATCCAAAATGATTGAAGAATGGCGTCAACATCCACGACTGAATGGAATGAATAAGTACTCGTTGCTGTCCCTAAGGGTAACTTTCCTGCCAGCACGTAACCGAAAATCGTTTTTTGGGCTATTGGATACCCGTCCTTGCTATGGACGACATCGCCTTGCAATATTTCCCAAACCTTGTCAGCCCCTAACAACACGTCCACCTGTGTTGACTTGTTAAAATGAGGATCGGCTAGATCCAAACGATGCAGATGATCCCAATCTTCGACTGAGAACGAGTTTGTGGGCAAATTTGTAGTGACACTCGTCAGAATGTATGTGTCAACCATTATACTGAATGACTCACAGCGCGAGATAATGGGTAACGATATTAGGCCTCTAGAGTTGCCCGCACTGGTTGATCCAATACCACGTATTGATATGCGAGCATTTGTTCGCCTTAACCCAAGCCGTTGGACACATGATTCGGTAACGAATGAAACCTGTGACCCCGAATCGATGAGGATTCTTACTGGTTGGTAGTGTCCGTTGACATCTCGAACTTTTCCAAGCGCTGTTGGAAGTAATGTTCGCGAAACCTGTTGTCCGAGGTTAACCGAGTGGTTAGTGAATACCGATGGCAATGTCGCTGAAGTGGAAGGAACTTTATCTGTGTCCGGACAGTGCTTTAACGAGGAGGTAATATCTAAGTTGCGATTTGAAGAATTACCAACGAACGTACTGGCTGCAGGGTTAAGAGTACGACTAAACTCGTCTTCGTGAACCAACGTATGATGTCGAGTATGACACGTTCTACACCGAAATTTGGATTGACAACGCGCACTTGAATGACCAGCCTTTAAACAATTGTAGCATACTCGTTTCGACTTCACAAATTCTCTCCGAGCATGAATGGACATAGCAATAAATTGTGGACACTGTGGCAGCGTATGATCCGAATTACATTTAGGGCATGCTGATGGCGATGATGATGTGTGTAGACTCCGAGCGACTTGCTTCTTCGGCTTATATTCGGAATTCGTTCCCGCGCAGCTTTCAAGAGCGTCACACCGGCGTTCTAAAAATTCGATGAGGTGGTTGATTGTGGGATAGTCTTCGGACACACTTTCTGTTGACCACGCCTGCCTAGTTTCAGAATCCAATTTATTTAACAATATATATATTAACCATGGATCCCTGTTGACCGCGTTGATTGAATTTAACCCTCTTACAATCTCATCAGCGGCATCTGAAATTCTTCGAAGATGAATCACGTTCAGGCGATTCGCCGGTGGAAGATTCATGAATGTTTTTACGTAGCTGTTAATTACATATTTCGGTCTGTCGTATCGCCTTTCTAACCTTTCCCATGCCTGCTCATAAGTGGCATCGCAAACTGGCAAATTGTTAAGAAGGCTAAGGGCTTCATTTCGAAGACACGATTTAAGTATTTGGAATTTTTGTATCGAATCTAAATCGGGTTTATTGTGAACAGCGGTCTCGTACATATCGCGAAAGGTAGGCCAATCCTGGTAGTTGCCCGAAAAGGGTTCTATGTGAAGTTTTGGAAGAAAGGAAGGTGTACTTTGTTGCAGAGTTGTCTTTTTCAACGCTTCAACTAGAATCTGTTGTTGATCGGCCAGACGGCTAACAACATCCTCCCTACGAAGTGTGGTCTGACGTTCCCTAATGGCTGATTGTAAAACAGTTTTTACCATCAGAAATTTCGCCTCAAATTCTTCAAAATCAGGCCCTGGATCTGAATACGATTCTTGATCCACGAACTCATACATTTTATTTTGCGATGCATTAAATTCTGTCCACAGATCTTCAACTCTATTCAATTTAACCTCAAGCTCATCTAATGATGTGGTTTCTTTGACGGATTCTGAATAGCTAGCCAATTTTGTTAGAGAGGCTTTCAAATGACCGCGTGTGAGCCTAAGCGTGGGCAAGGTGGTACCAGTAACACTCATGTTCGAGAATTAAGTAATTAGTCGTTTTACAGAGAAGTGGAATAAAGTTTTCAAGATAAGACTCGGAATGCACAAACTCGAATGTGGTTTTTTTAGCGAAAGTGTAATCGACGAGTTCCAGAATGTTCATACAAAATGCACGTGTCGAAGAGTTACTTCGCGAAAACTCTATTGCACAGATTCACTTTTTTTTTTTGTTTTTTTTTTTTTTAACACGAAATAAATGAAATATGAATCGAAATCACGAACTCGATAACAATCCGGCTCGAATTTGGACCAAAAATTATGTAGTGGAATTTAAATGCTTTCCTCGCGCAAACAGGCCGCACAGAAATCTGAAGGCGATGATGGGAGCGATAAAGCCCATAGAAAACTCCTCCAACGATGTACAAAAAAATGAACCTGTTTTCCAAAAAATATATTATTTATTACCCCTTTTGATGTGTGCTCTGCTGTGTCCACGATCCAAATGGACGAGAGATCTGGGACTCTGCCCAAGGAACCGCTTGCACATGTAGAGTCATAGATAACAACAAACAATTGAATACAGATTACAAATGAGCGATAGGGATAGATTGATAGGATTACACACAGATATTAGTGACCTTGAAATTGCTACAGTCTGTACAATATTCTCAAAAGAGAAAAAAAAAAAAAAAAAATGAGAGAGAAACATAGTGTAAATGGACAATGTTCGGCAATGTTGTGCAAATAATACAAATGCAATGAAATATGTGTGAACTAACAAAACGATATATAAAAACTGTAGTATGGAGATAATATGTTCTTGAACACCGTGGTCGTTTAGCAATAAGTTTCACTTAAGTAGAGTACACAATTGACACACGTGTAATAAAGTAGTCTTCTTCTTTGTTTGGCGCTACAGTCCGGGGTGAACCTGGGTCTAAACAAACATGCCTCTCCAGCTAGCACGATTTTTCGCCAGCTAGCTCGAGCATCGCGCACCAAGTTGGTTTAGGTCCTTTTGCACTTGTGTGCGCCATCTTGTGCGAGGACGTCCTCTGTTGCGCTGTCCCAATGGCTCGGTAGCGAAGACTCTTCGGGCCAGAGCTGTGGTGTCCATCCGCTCTACATGACCTAGCCATCTTAAGCGTTGGATCCGAAGACGCTTAACTAGGTGCATGCCGCTGTACAGCCCGTATAGTTCGTGGTTGAACCTTCTCCTCCAAACGCCATCAACGCAAACAGGACCAAAGATCGTACGCAGAACTTTTCTCTCAAAACAACCAAGAGCTTCTTCATCCGCTTGCAATAGCGTCCATGTCTCTGCGCCATAGAGCAGGACTGGGATGATCAGGGTTTTATACAAGGTCAATTTGGTGTTTCGAGAGATGGCTCTGTTACTCAATTGCCTCTTGAACCCAAAGAAGCAGCGATTGGCAAGAGTAATTCTGCGCTTGATCTCGGTACTGGTGTTGTTGTCCCTATTTACTCCGGAGCCTAGGTAGACGAAGTCCTTGACTACCTCAAAGTTTCTGCTGCCCAATATGACGCTCTGTCCGAGACGTCGATGTTGTGCGTCCTTCCGTACTTTGTTTTGCCCTGGTTTACCGCTAGACCCATTTTAGCCGCTTCCGCTTCAATGCCAGCAAACGCCTCATTGACGGCTCGCTGTGTTCGTCCAATCACGTCAATGTTGTCCGCTTAAGCAAGCAGTTGAACGGACTTTTGGAAGATCGTGCCTCGGGTGTTGACGTTAGAGTTTCGCACGATCTTCTCAAGTATGATGTTAAAGAAGTCACATGACAGCGTGTCGCCTTGCCTAAAACCTTTTTTGACATTGAAGGTCTCGGTGAGTTCGTTACCGACCTTCATGGAGCAGCGAGAGTTCTCCATCGTCATCCTGCACAACCTGACGAGTTTGGCAGAAATGTCAAAACTAGACATGGCGCTGTATAGCTCGTGTCTATGCACGCTGTCATATGCGAATATAAGAAAGTAGTGTTAGCCTCAAAATACATAGAGAATAGAGAAAACCCACATAAGCAACCAAATATTTGGTCTGGCAATGCTGCTGAATGGAGCATCTCACATTTGTAGATGCACACATATTATGTGTATAATGTCACTACATGCATGGTCATTGAACACTCGCTTGTTGGGTCCTGTTCGTCTTCAATCAGGAACACTATTTTTTTCATGGCTTACTTGTTTTTTGTA
This sequence comes from Eristalis arbustorum, assembly GCA_916610145.1. Lineage (NCBI taxonomy): Eukaryota > Metazoa > Arthropoda > Insecta > Diptera > Syrphidae > Eristalis > Eristalis arbustorum. The sequence continues at coordinate 86,753,825 of OU744316.1, read as the reverse complement.
TTCAATGGTTCTGAATGACACTCAATCCATGGCTGGGTGGTTTAGGTACATCCTTAAATATTGACTGGGAAAACGAAGTCTTGTTCAGTGATGTTTATTTTTATTAAGCTTGCACTGTGACAATGGGCAGACTCTTTGCTTCAGCACATGTTTCGATATAACAGGTTTTGATACACCGAATTGGCTAAACGTTATATCGTTCGTTATACTGTGCGTTCAGTGTATGTTCTTAGTGCTTGTTGTGTTCTAGGCCCTGGAATTTCTAGGGTATGTGCTCTGCTTGCTTGTCAATAGGCAAATTTGCTGTCTCAAATAAACTGGTCGTTAATTGCGTGCTAGTCATGGTTGAATATTCTAAATCTCTGCACTAAATAACTGGGATTCCCTTAACTGATGTGAATGTGAAAAATAATATGAATGAAGATAAATCATATCTAAGGGGCATTGAACATTACGAAGTGAGTTGCTGCGCCGGCACTTGCGGTGAGGGTTCTGAGTTTATTTCCTGACCACAGAAGCGACCCTTTTAGTCACTGACAGTTCTAGAAGTGTATGCTGATCCAGAAAAGTCTGTCATTCAAAGACCTCTTTCCCTCGACCGAAAATAATACCCCGACACAGAGACAGCTTTTGGTGTAGAAACTAGAGACTAGGCCCTCGAACTGGTAGATCACACATTCTCGCTATGTGTCACTCATGCTCATCGTGTCGACCTTCGCACCTAGCGAGAATGCTGTTCACATTGATGTGCTGAATCTGAAGATTCAGAGCCAAGGGCGGTGCCCGCTACACACAGAAAGCCAGTCGAAAGAACGAATTGGATTTTAGGCTGAAGCCCATGTGTAGTGTATTTTCTTCCTCTTACGTGCCAAATGGCAATCACAATGTGAACTGACAAGATGGGCGCGGTGGTGTTGTCCTCGATGCCCTGCCAAGATAGGTTACCCCACAAACTCCACAGTAGACAACAAATGCCTAAAATGCCTGCGGTCAGGGAAAATATAACATTCCTCGTGGTCTATAAATAGCCCCGCACAACGCGCGATTGGGTGGAAGATTACAGAAATTGCCAATTTTGAGATTAGATAGATGTTAAGGAGATATGTCAACAACAGTCATGGTCACGTGGAGATAGTCTATACTCTCTCCTGGTGAGTCACTAGTGGAGAAGCTATCTTTGGTAATTTCCGTTAATGTGTCCTTCGAGAGGGTGGGTATACAGGGTATACATTTTTTTTGTTTACCTATCTGATAGCCAATGCTGCTATCCATGGCAGACAATCATTGACAGTCAATCATGGATAAGCTGCTTTTAGTTGGCAATATCAAACCGTCACGGGCTTGCGATTACTTGTTAATTACTACTTCGGAGATTCGATCTTTGTCTTCTTCTGTGTTCATGAGCTTATTTAAACGCGGCAAGTGCAATCGACAGATTCATATCTTCTTATCCATTTCGTATTTTTTCGAAGGCATCAAGAATGAACTCAACGGTTATGCAGGGGTGCCAAGAAGAGGTTTTTGTAGAACTTGATTTTCGTCCGTCGTGTCAGGAGTTACGAGCTGTAGGAATGTTTTCCAAGCGCAGTACATTGCTTCGAAGAATACAAATTCCTTAGCTACCAAAAGCTATTGATCGTGATAGTTTGTCCTAGGTAGTGGGCGAGGGATCGATTCTTCCTCGACAGTCTTGTCGCTTTTTACTCTTTGCTACACTTGCCAGCTTGGTTGGTCGATTTCTTTATAACAATATTCTTTAATTGTGTAAGACAGTGACTCCCCTGTTTACAACAGCCCTTCGCATTATCTTCTCCAGATATAGATAAAAAGAAATGACACGGCAGAGGACCAACAACGAAAAAATCACCAAATGGAACGGCTTCCATATGTCAAGTAGAAATATGTCACTTTAAACGGGTTGAACTGAACAGTGTTCTTCATCAACCGTCACTTTTGATGGCCATTGGACTGTTTGGACTGATTGACTCAGATGATAATGAACGCTGTATGAACTTCTTATCATTTAGGAAACACGCCAATCTTGACAATCGCATTTGCAACGTTTTCAGTAAACGTCATTTTGACAGTCCGCAGAGAAAGAGTCCCTTTGTCCGCCAGAAAAGAATGATGCTCTCTGAACTTGATTGACGATGTGTTGCTTAAGAGATCTTTACGGCAATATAGCCATTGCATTCGATCTTTCTCAGTTGAAAGTGATTGCATTGGATGGTGGCTTATCTGGCTAAGATAGAGGATCGATACCGATCGCCTTTTGATCTTAACCCATTCAGTAAAGCCACCAATTTCAATAAAAGCAACCAAACACTTCCAGCTCCCATCGAATCCGCTGTGACTTCAAGAAGACAACCTTCACAACAAGCAGCAGATTCTTGCCTCATCGAGTCGATTAGTCAGAAAATATTGAGTTTTCTATTGTAGCTTTCACTGTGTAACTGGCACTCATGCTCGCAGGATGGGTGCTTCATATAATGTTTTTTGCAGAAGCTGCATGGAAGAAGAGGAGGAAGAAAATTCTCATCACCTTCTCTGCTCCTGCAGTGCTCTTACCAGTCGTAGGTTCCTGCACCTAGGAGCCTACTACTTCAGCGGCCGTAACGAGCTAAAAAGTGCCAGCATTGGCCAACTAAATCGGTTCATCAGCAGCACCAACTGGTGCCAGCGTTAGGAGAAGTCAATCCGCGTGGTATCACAATGGGCCTACTCTAGCCTAAGTGTGACTACTCTGCAGCAGTCAGTCACTACTACCTAACCTAACCTATTGTAGCGTTCGATCTTCTACTAACCAGCCAAATCATTTCCGGAAACAAACCTTTTTCTCTGACTGAACGCACCACTTACTTCGTGAGCCACCACTTTTTCCACGACCCACCAGCCCCAATGAGTAATCAGCCGAACCACGTCACACCTCAGACAAATTATTTCCCCCGACAGGTGCTCTCCTTAAATCATCATTCTTGCCGAATTGGGGTATAGGCTGCTTTTAAGTTTAATCTCGTGCGGCCATGAGTAGTTCCTTATGCTGTAATCTCTTCCAGGTTTTGCCTTAGCGTGAGTATTTGTTCTAATCGAGTAAGAAGGATAAAAACCGCGTTTGTACGTATCGTGTGTGCGGTGCAAAAAGACTTTAGGCCTTAAAACAACATGCTGTATAGGCGAGGTATAGTTGTTGCAAGAGGTACATATGATTGTAATTTTTTGGGGATGGAGACTAAGGAGATGTTATTCCAATTGTCAATCCCATTGCTTCCTCATACTAATTGGCCGATGAACTAGGGCAGTGCAGTAATCGCATTGATTATTTAAGTCGTTGAAAAAGATGAGAAAGGATGTGTACTTTCTACCTCTTCTGCATCCATTCAACTTCGACAAAAATTATTGTCCGGGGCACCTATTCTGCTAGCGTGTGAGAAGTGTCCAATTGAATCGCCGATGAGTGTCAAGCAAATGTCTGGACAGATAAGAGTGATCATTTAAGTTTAAAAGTCACATTCTGGTACTCATCTTCGCAATTAAACTGTCATTTATGCACAGTTTCACGGTAAAGGTTTAAGCTTAGGTTAGGTTAGGTTGTAGTGGCTGACTGCTGCAGAGCAGTCACACTTAGACCAGAGTGGGCCCATTGTGATACCACGCGGATTGACTTCTCCTAACGCTGGAACCAGTTGGTGCTGCTGATGAACCGATTTAGTTGGCCAATGCTGGCACTTTTTAGCTCGTTACGATCGCTGAAGTAGTAGGCTCCTAGATGCAGGAACCTACGACTGGCAAGAGCACTGCAGGAGCAGAGATGGTGATGAGTATTTTCTTCCTCCTCTTCATCCATGCAGCTTCTGCAAGGTTTAAGCTTACGTTCAACAGAATCTTGAACAGAGTTCAAATTTTTGGTTGAACTCGTCAGGTTTCACAGTCAAATCAGTACTTCAGTTCATTTGAACATCGTTTGTGTCAAGCGACCAAAAAAAATCTGGCAGCACTGTGCATTCTCTTCGTATTTTAAATTCGTTAAAATTATCTTATGTATTCGCTGTGCTTTGCGCTTTGGTGCATCCTTTTCACACATTCAAGAAAGGGACAAGTTTCGTTAAAGGAATCCATTGCTTTCAATACAATTAAGGGATCTCATTCCCGAACACCAGATGCCGTAGAGACTGATGGCTGATGTGCACAACTGAGATTTAACCGACAGTGTGCTCTTGTTTAACTTAAACTACAAACTACAACTCAGTTCAAGTTTTAAACAAAACTGTGAAACCGAACAAATTTCTGAACTAAAGTTTAACACCCCGATTGTGAGCGTAAGATATCAATCAATGGGTGATTGATAAATTTGTCAATTAATAAGGCTTTCGGTATTGTGTAACTCAGGTGATAACATTTTTTAAAATTGTGAATAATTTGACTGCTGTGAATATGAGCAGTCATGACATATTTGACACCTGTATTCCTGTTCTGTGTCAACAACAAAAATAATTTTCACGGTCCCACTACTTTCAAGTCACTGACAATGCTCAAAGAGTATCTCCTGTCTACAGAAAGCTTCTCAAAATTGGCCTAAGTTTAGTTAGTTTTTGGTGTAACGATGGTGTACAATGTATATAAATTCGCATTCGAAAATCGTTCTAAAGGCCCATTCATATGAGCGGCGAATCGCGAATGCGAACTTTCGGAAATAACACTTTTCCAGTAAATATGAACAATAAGTTATATTTCTTGGTATGCAAAAATATTGTAACTGAATTATCGAGTTTTTTCATCCAAAAATATCTCAGCAAAGGTTAGTTAAAGTATCCTAGTTATTGACTTAAAAGTTTTTCTCTGCGAATCAATCATTCGCTTTGCGAACTGTCAAGCTGAGTCCGTAATACACGAAGATACAAACGCAATCCACAACCTAGAATGATGTATACAAGATTAATATATATACAGTCGAACCCGCTTAATTGAAACTCGTTTAATTGAAAAACTCGCTTATATGAAAAACGAACTGTGTCTCCGAGTACTTTTTCACAAATTTCATACAAATTACGCCGCTTTAATGAAATCCGCCTAAGTGAAAAACTCGGATAATTGAAAAAAATATCTGAAAAATGTATTACTATTCATAGAAAAAATATCATTTAATGAAAATGTGTCTCAAAAAAAAATGAGAGTACGCTTTGATTGCTTCCATTTAATTTGCAGTTTCTTATGACAGTTCTGACACTATATTTCTTATTTTTTGAATTTCAAACGAGCAGAATCGTCAAACCTTCGTTTTGTAATTTGAATATTGAAAATATTTCGGCGCCAAAGGTAATTATGTTTTAGTCAATATAAAACGAAGTGAAGTTACAGAAAAATTATCAAAAATTACAGCTGATTGATTCTAAGAAAAAATACACAAGTTTGTCAATCAAAGACAAACTTTCAATTTTAAAGCGACTTGAAGATGGTGGGACACGGGAAATCATTTGGGCGGCTTTTAATTGCAGTGCACCAACGCTAACAAGGATATGCCAGCAAAAAGATTCCATTCTCAATATTGCTGCTCGGAACCAGAATTTATCCATAAAACGATTACGTTCAGGAGCTCACAGTAGGGTGGACAAATCGTTGGTTATATATATATGGTTCAAAGATATGCGATCAAAAAACGCTATAATTAGTGGACCTATGTTGATGGACAAGGCAAAATCTTTTTCTGTATTGCTCAACGCCAACAAATGGATGGCTTAACCAATGGAAAAAGAGAGAAAACATTAGTTTCAAGAGATTTCATGGAGAGAAAAATTCGGTCGATTCTCATGCTGCTAACGGTTGGTTGAATAAGGTTTCTAGTGTGTTACATATTTAAATAGGTAAGTCTCAGAATCCCAGATTTTTCAAAAACTGCACAATTCCAGTGAGATATTTTGCAAACACGAAAGCATGGATGACGGGTGCAATATGGACCATCATAATAAAATAACTTGAAGCTATATTGATATCAAGGAACAAAAAGGTGTTGCTTCTTGTAGACAATGCATCTTGTCACAAGCTTGATAGCGATGTACTGTTAGAAAACACCAAGATCGAATTTCTGCCACCCAACACTACTTCCCTCATCCAACCCATGGATCAAGGAATAATTCGGTGTTTCAAGGCACATTACAGAACATGCATTACAAAGAAACAACTTCTTCATTTAGATAATGAATATTCTTTATCAGATTTTTCCAAAAAAGTTGACCAGCCCGGCAACTATACGAAATTGTTTCCGGAAAACTGGTTTTACCTCAAACACCCTCACAGAAGAAATTGTGGACTTTTTCAAGCCAAAATAGACTGACTAGTTTATTATTAACTATGTGCAATTGAATTTTTTCTAACTTGATGCTACTTTAATATCGTTCCTTTTTTATTATACGTACGAGGAATTTACATATGTATATGAATTCTGTTGTTATGTTTTCTTAGTTTTTTAGTAAATGGATTATTTTCTTTTGTTAACTGTTACTTGTCTGTATTTATAGGCAAAATTCTTGACGTTTGCTTAAATGAATTCTTTTCTTCGTTTAAATGAAATCTTTTTTCACTTATCCGAGGTCCGCTTTAATGCAAAACCCGTTTAATTGAAATAAACATTCCGGTTTTTTATCATTTCAATTAAGCGGGTTCGACTGTAATATGGGTGGTGCTACAGCCCGTAGGGGACCAGGGCCTAGCTTCTCAGCAACCACTCGTGTTGTGCGTGCTAATGTTCCTTCACGACTCCGAACGGCCAAGTTTGAGAAGCTTTTTCTAGTCAGGAAATACTCTTTGAGCATTGTCAGTGACTCCAAAGAGGTGGGGCCGTGAACATTATTTTTGTCGCACAGAGCAGAAATCGAACCTACTACGTCGGGGTTGGGGTCGACGCACAAACCCACAACGCCACGAGCCACCACATCAAGGCTCATATGAAGGACCCTTATTATTGTTGACGTTTCGTGAACTCTGTGAATTTATGCGAAAAATCATTGCATAAGTTTCTGCATAGTTTAGAGATTTTCACCCACACTCCTGACAATTTGTTCAACTACGAATTTCTGTGCACAAATGAATTCGAACAGACCCACAATAATTTTGTCTTTCTTGCTGATTGTTGTCCATTCATTATATGAGCGACTGAGTGGTGTCTTGCTTGGTTTTTGTATGTTTATTATAACAAGTGGGCTGTGTTCAGTAGTTACTAACCAAGTTGACATTTTGACCAAAAAATCGCATTCCTTGGGTTATGACGATACACCAATTTTTGTGTCGCCAAATGAAATTCGAAATCGCTAGTTTGCTTGCTTTGTATCTCTAGATATCCGCGAGATAAGCTAAAAGACTTGGCAAAAGCCAGTAAGCCCTTTTGGAACATGGTTAAGGTCATCAAAAGGAAAAATGTCTACATTCCTGCATTTAAAGTAGGCAACTCCATGATACTATCAAATCAGGATAAAGCAAACGCTTTGGCTAGTGAGTATTTTAACAACCTTAGCATGACTATTAACATAGTTCCCAATAACAATACTACTTCGGCAGTTGAGCACTCCATGCACTTGCTGAACACAAGCTCTTTTGAAGACAGTGCCAACTTTGTGACTTTTGGTGAAGTAAATAGTATAGTTTCTTGTTTAAAGACGAAAAAATCATCTTGCCTTGATGGTCTAAGGAATGTATACCTGAGACATCTCCCTAAAAAATGCGTTCAATTTCTTCAAAGCTGCTTCAAGATCAGTTATTTCCCTGTAGGTTGGAAATCTGCCAAAGTTATCCCAATCCTGAAACCGGGTAAAAATGCTAGTTTGCCAAACAGTTACAGACCGATAAGTTTACTTACCTCCTTAAGCAAATGCTTCGAGAAAGTAGTTAAAAATAAATTAGTGACATACATGAATTCACAAAATATCCTGCCTCCTGAGCAATTTGGATTCAGGGTACACCATAACACTACCCAACAAGTTCATCGTATCTCGAATCACATTAAAAGAAACTTCATTGAAGGTAAAAGTACAGGTATGGTATTACTTGACGTGGAGAAAGCGTTTGATACAGTTTGGCATAATGGTCTGCTGCATAAGCTTATGTATTATAATTTTCCTGTTTACTTAGTCAAGATCATACAATCATTTTTATCTGAACGTTCTTTTAAGGTGTCCGTCAATAACCACTTTTCAAGCGACTACTCAATCGTTGCAGGTGTTCCTCAAGGATCTGGGCTTGCACCGGTCTTATTCATTACTTATACGTCTGACTTCCCAGTACTTAATAATTGTCAATCTGCTATGTTTGCTGATGATACCTGCATTCTCTCATCAGATGCTCTTTGTAACCAATTTGCAGTCTGCTTTGAATGATGTACTATCGTATCTCAATAACAATAAGATTAAAATAAATGCTTCAAAGACTCAGACTGTCTTTTTTACTAGAAAAAGAAAAGCCTGCTTCTTACCAAGCAACAATCTTCAAATTAACGGAACTCAGACAGAATGGAAAGACAGTGCCAAGTATCTTGGGGTTCACCTGGATAAATCAGTAACATTTGGCTTACATATCCAGCAAACGATTTATTCTATATCCGTTTATAAATCGCAAATCAAAGCTGAGTATTGATAATAAATTAATAAGGCAATATTCCAAGCAATAATGTTCTACGGATGCCCCGTTTGGGGAAATTGTGCAATCAGCCACATACGTAAACTGCAAATAAGCCAAAATAAACTTTTGAAAATGATTTTTGATCTCCCATGGCACTTCTCTACTGATGAACTGCATTTGTTGGCAAATATTGATAAAGCTCAAACTAGAATCTCAAAACTATCAAATCACTACAACATGTCTTGTAGTTTGTCTGAAAATCCTTTGATTTCCAATCTAGCCTCATAATCATTTTAATACATCTATAATTATTATTATCACTATGTGTTATGTTTTGTGAAGGATGGAAATCAAAGAGTAGTTCAGTAAGTCGGCCATCGCCTCCCCTTTTCTCATAACTAGTTTCTAGTATTTATATAATCTTATGTTTTAATGAAGGTTTTTCGGTAGCTTTTCCTTCTATAGTAATAAAAAATTAATTGTGAGATACTTTCTTGTCATTTATATTAAGTTCTCAGTAGTAAGGTAGTGTATACCTTCTTCTTCTTCTTCTTCGATTGGCACTACAGTCCGGGGTGGACCTGGGCCTCAACCAACATGCCTCTCCAGCCAGCACGATCTTTCGCCAGCTGCCTCCAGTTGCGCACACCAAGTTGGTTGAGGTCCTTTTCCACTTGTGTGCGCCATCTAGTGCGAGGACGTCCTCTGTTGCGCTGTCCCAATGGCTCGGTGTCGAAGACTCTTCGGGCCGGAGCTGTAGTGTCCATCCGCTCTACATGACCTAGCCATCTTAAGCGTTGGATCCGAAGACGCTTAACTAGGTGCATGCCGCTGTACAGCCCGTATAGTTCGTGGTTGAACCTTCTCCTCCAAACGCCATCAACGCAAACAGGACCAAAGATCGTACGCAGAACTTTTCTCTCAAAATAACGAAGAGCTTCTTCATCCGCTTGCAATAGCGTCCATGCCTCTGCGCCATAGAGCAGGACTGGGATGATTAGGGTTTTATACAAGGTCAATTTGGTGTTTCGAGAGATGGCTCTGTTACTCAATTGCCTCTTGAGCCCAAAGAAACAGCGATCAAGAATAATTCTGCGCTTGACCTCGGTACTGGTGTTGTTGTCCTTATTTACTCCGGAGCCTAGGTAGACGAAGTCCTTGACTACCTCAAAGTTTCTGCTGCCCAATATGACGCTCTGTCCGAGACGTCGATGTTGTGCGTCCTTTCGTGATGACAGCATGTACTTTGTTTTGCCCTGGTTTATCGCTAGACCCATTTTAGCCGCTTCCGCTTCAATGCCAGCAAACGCCTCATTGACGGCTCGCTGTGTTCGTCCAATCACGTCAATGTCGTCCGCGTAAGCAAGCAGTTGAACGGACTTTTGGAAGATCGTGCCTCGGGTGTTTACGTTAGAGTTTCGCACGATCTTCTCAAGTATGATGTTAAAGAAGTCACATGACAGCGCGTCGCCTTGCCTAAAACCTTTTTTGACATTGAAGGTCTCGGTGAGTTCGTTACCGACCTTGATGGAGCAGCGAGAGTTCTCCATCGTCATCCTGCACAACCTGACGAGCTTGGCAGGAATGTCAAAACTAGACATGGCGCTGTATAGCTCGTCTCTATGCACGCTGTCATATGCGGCCTTGAAATCGACAAATAGGTGGTGGGTGTCGATCTGCATCTCTTAAGTCTTTTTCCAGGATCTGCCGGAGTGTAAATATTTGGTAGTGTATACCACATCTTAAGAAAATGTAAATTTTAAGCTACAATAAAAAAAAAAAAAATATCCGCGAGACCTTAAGCCCCCTTCCTTTCCTCAAGTCTTCCCGCCCAAAACTCCTTTTACTCTGTGATTGTTTCGCTTTGCAACGCCTTTTGGTATGCCTCGTCGGTTGCATGTTTCCTCTGTTCCCACTCACCTTCATTAACAGATAATGAAGACTAAACGCGGACAAGGTCAACCTCGCCCCAATCTCAATTAAACTTGAATGCTAAAAAAATTACAAGAAATTACCCACAGGGAAAGAAAATCAATTCGTGGACGTTCACCATCTGCACAGAACGTCCCTTTCAGCGCCATGCACAAAACCGCAATTATTTCGCGGTTCGGTGTACCCCCTCGCTCTCGCATTCGAAATCATGAACAGTTACCTATCTAACGACTTTCAGAAATAGGAAAAACAATTTAATTCTAATTGTCCAATTAAAAGTCATAAAGAGCCACCAACTGGCTCTGCAGCGACGACGAAGTCGCTGGAAAAGAGTGTCAGCACACTCAGCACATGTACTGCGTCGAGGAGGAAAACAAAGCGAATTGTGATTGCCAATGTCTTGAACCTCGGAACACTCTCATTTCACTTCAATTACAGCGTCGTTTTGTAGTCGAACAAATGAACACAAGGTTCCGTTGACAAATCATAAAATGTCCTCGTAAAAAGGACAATGGACTGCTGATGGTTATCCTCCTGGTTATGAGAACAAAAGTTGATTATTGCAACCTTATGCCAGGCGATTGTCCTTTTGGTCTGCCGTCTGCAGGTGCTCCCGTTTGACAGTTGACATGAATTAGTGGAGGTGTGTATGCGAGTTTAAAGGCTTGACATGGGAATCGGAGTGGGTGAAGGTATTGTGGGCACTCATACAGAGAGTCTTGTGTGGACTCTTGTGCCTCTTTGCATATGAGTATCACTCAATGCCAAACCACTCCCATGTTTTTTTTGGGAGGAATATACATCATTTTGAACCAATTTAAGTTCGCTTGAAGTGGCTGAGTGCTGGCGGTCAGAAGTCCCCCCTAGGGCAGTTGTTTTATTACCACGCGGATTCATATTATGTTAGGATGTTCCACCACACATTTCTCGTCACAACTGTTTCCCGCTAGAAATCTTGACAAAAAGTCAGTATCACACCGCTGTGGAACAAATTCCGAAAACGAATGCAGTGTAGGCAACGGCGTTTGCAAATCGTGATCAGTTTGCATTTGCAGATCGTGCACCAACCGGGAAGGACCGATGTTATGTCCACAATCTAATTTAAACACTTAGGGCCAATATCATCTGAGCAATCCCAAACCATTGACAAGGTCTTGGAATGACTGCCATTCTGCGAAGCCAATCTGACCCAGCTTATAAATAGCCCACACGAATAACTGACATTGCAGATCATTCCGCCAACACACTGGACCTAGTTTCTCACCTCTCATCCTGATAAATATTCTGTTGACATATCGTCGCCTCTAGGCTCGTTAGACCACTGTGTCGTATCAGCTAATTTCTCGTTTTCGCCACAAACAGTTAGAGAACAAATTCCGAAAAGAACAGTATGGCTATACGAGAAAGCCAATTGGAGCGGACTCAACAACTTCTTTAGGAATTTTAACTGGTCACTATGCTTCCTCGATAGTGACGTGGATGCCGCTGCTGATATGATCACAAACATTCTTCAGCTGGGTATGAGATCCTTCATTCCGCATAGAGTGAAGTGTATCAAACCCAGACCAAATGCATGGTATGACTCGAGCGGCAAAGAGGCTCATTTTCCTGTTATACAAAGCCAACCCTACTGAGGAAAACAGGAATATGTTCAAAAGGACCAGAAATGACTGCAATACATTAATCCGACGTGTGAAATTCTCCCATGAACAAAAGTTGAGGCAAAAAGTGCTACAATGTCCCAAGGGTAGCAAAAACTTTTGGTCACAATGACATCCCAGCTGTCAGCTCTTTGCACAAAACCAATCTGCTTGCGGCGCATTTTGCAGCCAGCTCAACACTGCCAGATTGTAACTTGTCCCCACCTGTATTCGAGAGCGTTGGTTTTACCATGGGACAAATTCACTTCCGCACTCGTACAGTTGCAAGAGTACTTAAAGATCTCGACGTGCACAAATCCGCTGGCTCGGATGGTATTCCGTCAATACTTCTAAAGAGGTGTTCTTCTTCGCTGGCAAAACCACTGCATACGTTTTTTCATCTATCCTGCTCAGGACAGGTCTCTTTCCGAGTAGATGGAGAACAGAATTTGTCCAGCCCGTCCATAAAAAGGACGAATCTTCGTCACCCCCCTCGTACCGACCCGTAGCACTTACGTCCCTTCTTTCTAAGGTCATGGAAACGCTGATAATTCGTCAGCTTATGAAATATCTTGAATCGCGGAAGCTTCTTAACGACCGACAGTATGGCTTTCGCTTATCTCACCGAAAAGTGGAACAAATGTTTGCACAATAAGGCGAAAGCAAGATAGTTGCGCTTGATATTTCTAAAGCATTTGACAGAGTTTGGCACCAAGCTCTTTTGTCGAAAATGGGTGCTTATGGTGTTGATGAGTCTCTGCTTCCGAAACAAAGTCTGATATTCACAAAATAAATGCTGGTGTCCCCCAAGGCTCTGTTCTGTCTCCGACACACTTTCTTATTTTTATAAATGATCTCCTGTCTGCCACTTCTAATCCAATCCACTCCTTCGCTGATGACAGCACTCTCACCTTTTCATATTCGTTCCAAAATTTACGACCCTGCCCTTCGGACGTAATATTGGAACGGCAGCGTATGTCAATCACATTGAATTCCGATCTGGACAGCATAATTAGCTGGGGTAAGAACAACAGAGTGGAACTCAATGCTGTCTGCTGTCTCTAAAGCGAACCCCAGATAATCAGCCATTATCCATGAAGGGCGCTTGTATCGACGAAACCGGAAAACTTTCCATCCTTGGTATGTGCATCAATACAACACTTAGTTGGAACGATCGTATATTCGAGGTCGCCACAAATGCTGCGAAATGTTTACGTTTCCTTAATCGATGCAAGAAATACTTCACCTCCTCTGATTTGGCTTCAATCTATAAGGCGTATATTCGCCCTAAGTTTGAGTATAACGCTCATATCTGGTCTGGTGCCCCCAAGACCACCTACTACCACCAACCATTCGTGATGTGCGTGTTTTTCTTCTCTCACGAGTTTAGGGGATCTACAGTTTTATGCCGACTCTGAACGGCAAAGTTTGAGAAGCCGAAATACGAAACTTGAGCATTGTCCGTGTCTCGACAGAGGTGTGGCCGTTATAATTATTTCTGTCGTACAGACGAAGGATTGTACCTACGACGTCGAGGATCAAGTGCGTATTAATCGACGCACATCCCCGCAACGGCATGGGTCACAACAGAGAGGACTAATTGAAAAAATAAAAATATCTGGGAATTGTCACAAAGGTCGCATTCTGTAGTCCATTTTCCTAGTTCCAAGAGAGCTGTCTGCAAAATGTTGATATATGATTCCCAGAGGCTACAATAGCAACGTCGTCTGCCACCCTGTCTTTCCGAGGGTCTATAGAAGATCAGCAAAGGTCTTGTTGCTTGAGGACAGGTATAGCAGGTATATCACCAGATGTAGCGTCAGCAGAAGACGTTTAAATTGACAAATGACAAATCAAACCAGTCCATCACACAAGTATGCATAACCATCAATTTAAATTTAAGCCTCCTTATGAGGGGACCATCTAAGTAGACCCTTTAAACCAAATTTTTACCCAAACTAACCTAACCTATGACGGGAACAAATGTCTTCACCTGCAACCAACCACCACTCATCAATCATCGCATGCCTAGCTTCGAATAAAATCCATACGTCGCGTGCTCCCATCACAAAGTCAAGCGTGGTGACTGTTTCAAAAAAAACTCACCACAAAAACTTTATGCCGCATGATAATATGCTTATTTGGCCACCCTCAAGTGCAAATTTTAGTAATATCCGATTAGCTACCGACACCATAAAAGCTTATCTCAAATTTGATAGCCAGACAAGGCAATAAACTGCCCGATAATCTTTTCCCGCTGAGTCACCTGCGCAAACAGCGATAACTTTCACCACCTCGGGCTGTGATGAATTTCACCACCACCACACGTGATTCAAATTACGGAAGAGTGTCGGACATTTAATTAACCCCGACATCCTTCGAAGCGTTCTCGTCCTCGTCGAAGTGCCAGTGACCCACTCTCCCTGGTTCCTTGAAGGCCACAGGACCCATTAAGCTCCTGTTTGCCCACCCATTTCTGTTACACGCAGCAAATGAATTGCCCGCACACAGTCATTAAGTCGGCATACGGTACGACGAGCGACCTCGTCCTGAACGCCGCGTATCACGATAGACCGGCGAATGTCTAATTTTTTGTCGCTTCTCCAAATATTCAAAGTAAACGCTTGTGGAGCGGCGGCTGTCGTGACAAGAGCGGGCCAAGGAATGCAGCAATAATGCCCGACACGAGTTGAACTTGTTGTTGGACCCGCGTGTGCTCTTATCTTTCGAGTGGAATCTTAATTAGGTGCAGTCGGTCGTTTTGTGTGTCTGACAAGTGATTGTTTGCTGTGGCAGTGCACGTCGGTTCTTTGGAGCGGCCGTTTAATAACGCTCTTTGAGGTAGGATCAACAGTTAAGATTTTCTGGTTGAGCTGTTATTTTGACATTTAGTGCTTGTTTTCACGCGACGCTACCATCGTTTTGCTAGGCAAACATCACATTTGCAGTTGATTAAAAATGAGCAGATATTAGATAATCGCAAGCGATGGTTGGAATGAACTGATAAAGTTCTTTTCGATGTACTCGGATAAGCAGCTGAGGTGAGGGATGATTCTTCGCATTGGAAATGGTGTAAGTTCTGGCAGATGAGCTTGTTATTCTTATAGCCTTTCAGCGGTGGATCCAGCGAGTGCTAGATCTGTCGTTAGGTAGTGTGTGCTGGTGTTCGGGGAGAGTGCTGTCCCTCATCTGCATGTTAGTGGAGTCGCATTGAAGCAAGCTGATAAGTTAAAGTATTTCGGGGACTTTTCACGAGTGTTGAAGGGCTTTTCTGTAGGATTGGCCATGGGGGGTCAATTTTGATTAGGAAGGCCAAGCTTGGAACTAAATACATATCTCCGCCGTCAATTCTACCGAGGCGTGCCTTAAATCCGACTCCATCAGGAAGACGGCTCATTGACAGACCCAGGGCGAGATGATTGAACCAAGTCCAAAAAATCGCTTGATTACCCCTGGGCAATAAACATAAATCCTAATGAGCCAAAGGCCTCTCTAGTGCGTGCTTTACTTTCGCGACCCCTTGAATGGATCATGCGGGTCGGCAAATGATAATGATGGGGCCGATCTTGGTGTCAAGTTAGCGGTTTCCAACTCAGCACTTGTTCCAACCCTCACGTATGGTCGTGAAATTTTTGTAATGACCGAAAGAAATGAGATATCATCGCGCAGTTATGCCCTGAAATTTGAACTTAAGCTAAAATCCTAGGGCCATTTTATATACCAGGGCGTCTTCCATACTTTTCCTGTATTTATTACACAGCATCTCCCTTGGATATTCATAAGAGTGAACTGCTAACCCCGTGTGCTTTCTGCCAGGACCAGCTGCGCTTGCTACAACCATAGCTTTTACCGTCTGCTACGAGGGTGCCGCCCCGGCAAGACTAGCTTTTGGACACACTGCTTCTTTTCCCCGAAGTGGTAGGCTCCGAGTCAGGCTTGGCCTTGTTCTCTTATGTCTTTTTTCTCGCTTCCTCAGGCGCTAGGCCCTTGTTAAGATAGCGTAGGTACCAGTTGCTACCAGCACCACTGAGCTCTTTCCGGAGTGGATAATCCACTCTATCGGGTTGTCTCGAAGGGGCATCGGTGGCCGATTGCGCCTTTCCCTTTTCGCCTGAGTCGTAGGTGTTTAAGGAGTCGCTGAGTTGTTCATCTCTGTTTCCCTTCTTTCTCTTATTGCCTCAGCTAGTGGTTGTGAAGCTGGAGTCTAGAGCGTTACTGGGCTTTTTTTTGCAGCTTTTCGGCTAATGCTGGTCACCATCCCTCCGCCACTCCTGTTACTCGCTTCAGGCTTTGTATTTTTATTGAGCCCTGGCTGAACATGGCTCGCTGCGTGAGATGTTACGGCCTGTAGTCCTCTCAGCTCGCCTTTAATTTTTGGTTTTGTTTTTTTTTTTTTTCATTTTAAATATGTCCCTTTGTGTAGTTGAGGAAATCGATAACGCCTACGCCAAGGCCCAACCCTCTCATTAGGGCCTTTGTTACTCCTCAAGGAGCCTCACAGGGCTTTGGAGAGGAACCACGACACTGTATTACCCCCTGGCTGCGGACTTGATCCAGTGGTCGCGGTTAGTCGCCTTTTGTTAGAGAAGGGCACCATGTTTCTTGTCTGACACCTCTCCACTCACCTCTTATCAGGTTGTGAATATGTTTGTCTAGAAAGCGTTCTAGAGTCTTCAGGACGTGAGGCTCGGCTTGAATTTTAAGCTATTTCATGACCGCGTGGTCCCAATATTAGTACCAGCCGTACCCGCCTCCATGTTGGCGGAACATTGTTATTTAGTATACAGCACTAGCATTCCAGGATAGAACTGTCAAATCGTCCTTTCTTGCATAATGTCTGTATGTACATCCAATGTTGTAGGGGTGTCATTTTGCCCGTTAGCCTACAGCGGTGGCTGCCTACAGTAATGCATTTCCTGATGTTTTCCAGGATAACCAGAGAATGCTATTAGGAGTCTCGGAGGCTATTGGCCAACTTGACACAATCTTGGCACAATCTGCTGACATTAATGTACGTTAAACATCATTAGTGTAGTATTTCGATATTATCGATGTTTTTCTTAAAATCGATTGTTAAATTTTCGGGTTCTTTTTTATGAATTGCCTTAAGAAAATCAACACAGCAGTGAAAAGAAAGTTAATATGGGTTTATCTGGTATTCAAGTCTTGTTTAAAAATCACCATTTGCGTGGGGATCTAATTAACAGCACTATCACTGAAGTTGTCGATCAGTGGTAGTAGTCCGACAGTGGGTACCATATTGGATCGACACACTGTGGAGCATTTGACCCCAAAACATGGCGTAAAAGCATTTTATTTTATACATTTGAAGTAAAACAGGTATGCAGACTTCAAAATACCGTAGCTTTAAAAAAAAACCAAACATCGATTCAATCTGCCAGGTCAATTGGCCACAGTGGCGGTTCAAAGTTGAGTGTTTTTCATAAACTGCGTTTGCAGTTTCAAGCTCTTGAAAAACAACAAAAAACGCTTTACGTTTTTCTAGTGATTGCCGATCCTAAGTTAATAATAATAATATGGGTGGCGCTACAGCCCGTAGAGGGCCAGGGCCTAGCTTCTCAGCAACCACTAATGTCTCACGAGTGGAAGGGACCTACAGTTTTATGCCGACTCCGAACGGCCAAGTTTGAGAAGCTTTTATATACTCTTTGAGCATTGTCAGTAACTCGAAAGAGGTGGGGCCGTGGAAATTATTTTCGTCGCTCAAAGCTGGAATCGAACCTACGACGTCGAGGTTGGGGTCGGCGCACATACCCACAACGCCACGGGCACCGATCCTAAGTTATTTGAGTTATTAAAAATTTAATTCATAACGAAATACTACACATTGAGAGAGAATCAAAACACAACAAGCATATTACAGCATGCAAGGCCATACTAAAGGTGTATGACATGTGTGCTGATGCTGGGAATTTCGCAACCCAACAACCTAACCAAACAGTTCGATTCTTCTCCACTTACCCTCTAGGCAGACGGGTTGTAAAATCATCTAACTATTTTTCCTCTCAAAGCAGCCATGTACAACTTCGTCCGCTTTTGACATAGTCCATGCCTATGCGGAACTGTGAGATACAGTGGTGTCACTAGAAATTAATATTTGATATGTGAGGCTTAGCCACAACCCCTAATCAATTTTAATCGACACTGATTTATGTCAACTGCACACCAGAAATAAGAGAGCAAAAAGATATCCATCTATTGCCTCTCTTGCCCCTTGATTCCATCTGACAGCGTTTTTTATAAGCTTTCCCCGCCGTGTCTGTGAATACGTGTGAGCTCTTGAGAACAGCTGATATTCTTCCCCAACCATAGTATTGGGGTGGATTGAAGGTCTTATGTGAAAATTCGCTCGTTTACCCGACATTTTTCAAATTTTATGTGTTAAGTATTCAACACAGTGAGGAGGCAACAAGCAAAGCGTATGTTCACGCTGTAAATTAATTAAGCTCCTGTTTATAGGAGTTTCTGTCTGCAGCATTAGAGTGATATTAATCAAGAAGCAGATAAATGTTTGTTTTTTTTGCTCAAGTATGAGTTATTTATGTAAAATGCATTGCCCGAGACTTATGTACAGCATTGATCAATAAAATAAGCGGTTTCTTTGCTGCTTTTCCTTTTCTACAGATATATGATGGAAGTTACTTCCAAATTTTGGCGACTATTTTTCTCAATAGTTTTAGTTTCAATATCTGGGAATTTCTCTTAAGAAATAAGAAATTTTAGTTAACTTTTTTCGAATTCATGAATGAATGCTATGAAAGTGATTTAAATTCTCTCGTATGACATAGCTTTATATTACTTTATATTACATTAATGTATTAAATTGATGCTAAATATATCTGTAAATAATACGTGGCATTACCCATTTTCATTATTCACCCAATCCTACCATTAAAGTCATGAACCAACTGAACACTCTTCGAACAATAGTACTTGGATGTGGCCAACTTCACACGATTTTCCCACAAAATCCATGAATCTCTCTCTCTTATCCCACAAAATCCACGAATCGGCCGCCATATTGTGGTGGATCCATGGTTTTTGTGAAAGTATTTGTGATTTATAAGGGATTTCCACTACTCTCACATTCCTCTCTTTTGTGGACTAGAGGTACAAATGGCCGAAGATGGATATCTTCTTGCTCTCTTATTTCTGCTGCACACTTTTCTTTTTGTTATTGTGGTAAAAACAACACCGACGCCAACATTGATTGGTGCACTAAACCAATGAATTTGCGAAACCCCACAGAAGTTATAAATCAATTTTTCCTCCTTCGGAATATCTATCATTTCCCATCTCTCCTCCCTTTTCTGTTCTCAAAAGAAATCAATTAAATTCATTAAATTTGATAACAAATCCTCCGTTAACTGAATTCAATCAGATGCCAATGTTCTCACCACTCCGAGTGAAAATCAACGACATGGCAGAACTAATGACATATTAAATACTCTCATCTGATGAACACTTGTGCAGCTCCTCACATCAATCATGCATGGACACCTTTCAATACTCGTCGAGTAACAAGTCTCCTCGGTTGAAAAAATATACGCATACGTAGCATGAACATGCATAGCATTTATTATACGTGCCCAGGGTATTGGTTCAGCAAATCGATTATTGCTATATCCTGTCACGGAATGTCCTTGACAAGTGCAAGTGCAAGTGCAAGAGAATTTCAATTCGATTTGCACCTGCCAACCTACACCTACTCGAAGTGAAGTGTTCCATAGCAACTAGTTGCAGTGGTTGTAAACTGTTGCCAATGAAATTAAGTGAAGTATAATTTTATAGGTAAAATATTAACTTTATTTAGGGATATCTTTGTGGTTTTTTTTCCTAAAAGTAATTATATTCCTTGAGGAAATCATCATCATCAATCTGTCGAAAAGTCGGGAATGGTTATAAATGATATGTGCCAACCCGAAACTTTATTAACTCGATTTGACCTTAGTTGGAATTGTAGCGAACCAAGTTGAAACTCAAGTTGATTCACTCGGTTTTACCCAGTTCAAAGGTTTCCGCATTCGTTTTTTTTGGTGGGAGGTATAGAGTTTTGTTTTTTATTGAGGTTTCCCCAAAAGTCTTAATACTCGGTACATAAATATCACAAATAAGAAATCACAAAAACTTAAAAACCTTTTTCCACCACACAAGTGAACAAATCATTATTCAGTGCAAAAAAACATTTGAACTTTTTCCTAACGAAGTCGAACTATCCACTTGAAACAAATCATATACGTATGTACGTGAACCATCTGCCCTGCAAAAATGTTGGCAATTTGTGTATGCATACACGAAATTCTCTCTCGGAGCTTAATACATACAAATTCAATTGGATGAATGAACGATTTTCCACTATCGAATAAATGAATAGTTTGCAACTATCGAATAATTAGGTTTTTATTCGATAGTTTCCATCACTACTCTGTATCGTTTAAAATCGTGGTTCGTAGATTTCGTTTCGGTTTAGACGTAACTCGTATTGACTCGGATTTGAACTAGAGTTGACCCATCTCTAAATGATATACGTTACGTAGGTTCCAGTGCATTGAGATCGACGCACAAATCCACAACGCCAACCACTTTTAAAAGTTTTTGCTGACTCTTTCATCAGTTAAAATGCGGTATCCTTATCAAATAGGTTTAATACGATGCTCTCGTCGTTCATCTTGTGTACCTAGTATATTGATTGGGACCAAAAACCTTCCACCATAACACATCTACATAACTCACAGAACGCGTAAAAAAGCTACATACGACTTTTTCAAAAGACCTTTTTTCCGCTCTCAGCCCACTGCGCGCCTCGGTGTACTTCTTGGTCCAGCTGATGAGAATCTGGGAAAAATTAGCTATTTTCCATTGTCGGTGTGAGAGGAGCTGTTACGCCGATATTTTCTTATTACAGAAATCGCAATCCAGAAATTGAGCGGATGTCGGTGAAGTAGTGCGAAAAAATGATTAAAACGTAACTCATCCGCACAACAACTGAAACATTTCGGTCGTGTCATTTCAACTTAAAAGACCTTGTCAGAACCGTTCTGATATTCTTCCTCAGCCAGAATTATTAATCAAGCTGCCAACTTCTTTACGAGTTAACCGATAATGTAGTTCAACCGACGGATTCTATAATAAGGTCGAAGTTCGAATGTGGATCTCCGCAGTCGTTCCGCCGGATTCCAAAATTCAACTTAAATGGTAACAAAACTACACATCCCGACTCCAATTACAACTTTCGAATAAGTATTGTTCACACTTGCACTTCGACAGGTCTATTTTTAAACACTTCGAATATTTACGGTTATCATTGGTGACAACCAGTTTATACCAAAAATATCCCGTTATACTCGGTATATGAGTGCAAAGTGATTATCGTATCTTACTTTCATAAAATGAGCATGTCACACCCATTTAACCGCATTAAATGGTGATTTTCTGAAATATTGAGTCTGGCCAGATTAACCAGTTATATTCTGTTGAGAGGTCGGTTTTATTTTATTAGCAATAAATAATTCGCGAGGGACAGTGTTAATGCAGGTTGGATACTTGAGGTAAAGCAAAACAAAACTTTGGAACCGAATTTCCATCAACGAATTGAAACAACATTAACCCATTTCTTAAACGGATAGTGGTAGGTGATGAAAAGTGGGTCAATTCAGTTGTAGTTGAGTCGCTGTAAAGTAGGCACGTCTGTAGATGATGATGATGTTTCCTAGTCCGCCATTTAGGCCGTGGTTCACTCTGACAAATAGTTTTATTTTGAGGTGGCTAACCTACTTTAGTCCTACCTAAACCACTCGCATTATATATCAGAAGATTCTGAAAAAGTTTGCGGTAAGTTTAGGCGCGTAGAATGTGTGCCTATGGCGCCGTGCCCGGTAAGGACTTCTATTTGCAGAAGTACTTCCTGCTCTACTCAGGGTACGCCATCAAGTTTTGATTCTATTTAGGGCTTCGTACTCTAGTTTATTCCTTGCGTACAGTAAGGCAAGAGATTTTCTAAACTCCGAAACTTTTTTCGTACCCAACAATATGCTTTGACCGCATATTCTAACCAGCTTTTACGCCGGTTACCTTTTATAAGCTCTAATGCTTTATTACGTCTATAATATAAATAAAAATATAATTCTTTTTATTGCAACGTGCTCCGTCACCTCGTAAAGTTTCAGCGCTGCTTCATGTATTGCAACTATTTCTGCTTGAAAGATTCTGAAGTCTTCTCCTATCGCCAAGAATCTCGCGAAGAATTCACAGAAGACTCTCGATTCTGTACACGCGCTCGTCTTTGACCAGTCACTGTATAAAACGATCCTCTCTACTTCTATCACCAATTCTTTCTTTCTACATCCGGCCTGGAAAGCGCTGATGGGTGATCCTTTCCGAGGGTAGGGTTGGTGGTAAACTGTCTGCTGGACCACAATTTTTTGCTGTTGTCCACTTCGTTGGTATGGCCAGTATAGTCTGAAGAAAGAAACCGATGAGGCTGTACTTTTGCTATATAATAAGGCGATTATTGCTGAAGAGAATGACCTTGGTGTTGTTCGGAGGCTAACGGCAATACCTTTGCAGGCCAATGCTTAGATTCTGGTTAGCTGATGAGTTTCGAATCGAGTTTCCACTACTAGTTGAATGGATGTTCTTCATCCTCGTAAAGAGTACCAGTTCTGTCCTATCCCGATTGACAGCTCTCGGGTCTAGTTGTTAACTTATATTCGTCCTTTACTGAGACGCATTGAAGGACTGAAATGATGATGGCCGCATCGGTCGCAATTGTGGCAACCCTACCTTCTTCAAAATTTGTATGATTTGGTCAACAACACCTTTCCTCGCGGTGTCCCTCTGTTCATCTTGCTGCGGCATATATCACCAAGGGATGACTTTATTATTCGTGATCGCAGCAACCATCCAATGGCAGTTTCTGTGAAGAATCGATGACCCAGCGAAGCTAGGCGATTCCGAAGAGCTGGACAGTTGCAAAGCAGATGTTGGATCGCCTCAGTTTCTGTCAGGTTCTCGTACTCGCAGCTCTGACAAAGATCACTGGATTCCTGGTCACATTTTCGTAGTATTGTTCTGATCGAACAGTGTTCTGTGACCACCCTGACAAGGATTCTACTCGGACACTCTGTACAAATAAGAACCATTTCGACTCAATGAGCGTCTCTAGGCTCCAGACGTCTTCAGGTTTGGCTCCAGACATCTCCAGGCTTGGCTGTCCACAAATATTTGACATCGGCGTTCGACTGCTTTCTCTATTGCCTGCTTAGAAGACGCTGCACATATCAGGGAGTCTAGTGGATTCTGGTTTGTACAGAGTGTCCGAGTAGAATCCGGCCCCAGTGTAACTGTGTCAATGCTCGATCCTTCGGTGAAGAGAGCAATCTCGTGGTCGTGGGTAACGACAAGCTAGGTTTGAAGGCCATGAAAGATTTGATGTGTTTCTCAAATGTGGTTTGACAATCATGTTCTATGAGCTGATCCGCGGATGTCCTTTTAACACTGTCAACAATTTGACTGTCTGAAGGAAGCAAGATCCCAGAAGCGAGTAGGAGAGGAAGAACATGTCACACACAACAATAATGACTGGGCAGAAGCATCGGGAGGTTGGTTGGAAGGTTCCTACGTATTCGCCGTGCAGTGTCCATACCTGGCACAAAGTGACTATTCACCGTTTACTACTCATTACGAACGAGCTTGCAAGGGCTTCCAGTGAAATTACCTTCAAAGTGGCAACAAATTAACCCACAAACCAACGCACACTTCCCCTAAATCAGGTCAATCAAACTTCGCTAATTAAATCCCTAAATTTCATGCGAAAATGATGAATTCCCTTTACCACGCACAATATTAAACACTCAATCAAATCAAGAATACGAGGAAATATTTGTCATTTCTTTCCGGAAGCCCCAGATTACCCTACAGTCGTACCACCTCCACTACTCTCCATCGTCCAATAAAGGTCGTCAACGCAATTAAATCATCAAAAGCAACCTCTGATAGGTTTCTCCGCGCAAAAAAGCAACGTGACCGCTTCTCAGTCTCTTGTTTACAACTTTCGCATTATTTCACCTCGTAAAGTCGTCGTTAAACACTTACCCACCTGACAGCAACGTCAATGCATTCTGGTCCCGTAAGCGTAACTCGTTAACCCTTTACCTTTTACAGCATAGAGTGAGTTCTGCGTCATTCGGTTGCGGGAACCAACCAGCGACACTACCTTACGTCATGCCGTCTGCTTACTGTTCTACAATATTCCCGTAATGCCACCGCTTCTGATGGGTTCTCTCTCTCAGTCAGCACCTCATGCTACAATCCATAGTTTTACGTGTGTCCATAAAAGCACACGCGAATGTCGCTAGTTCTCTGCATCGACTGAGACACCAACTTCGGATCGATACTTGTAAAAGGTCAAACCTACTTAAATTCTCCGAAGACAGTTATAAACGAGCGAACTCATAAAATTTGTAAATTTCTTTTTGTTTATTTGCAGGCCCAAATGTAGGCCCGTTACGGAAAAATCATCCCCTGCGCCATGAGACGATACGTTGGCGCTCCGATGTGCCTTTAACCGAGGGTCAATTGCGCTCGAAACGCGACGAATTCTGGGACACGGCGCCGGCCTTCGATGGACGCAAAGAAATCTGGGACGCCTTACGAGCGGCCACCATAGCCGCCGAAACGTTAGACTTTCAATTATCGCAGGCCATTCTCGACGGAGCGAACATATCCGTTCCGAATGGGTGAGTCTCCCTCTTGGTCTCCGACACGAGCGTGTTTTTATTTTCCTTTCAGTGTAGTCGAAGATTAGTTATCAATGGCAGTTGATTGACGTTCATTTCTAAACAAAAAAAAAATCGATATCGATAACACATTAGCTGCACTTTGAGGGCGGCGTGGGTTGAGGCGGTACACAATGGAAGGTTCTGTAAGCACACACTCCTGTCCTAGGTCCCATAGAATGGTGCTCCATACATTATCGCATCATCAATAAATCATCGCGCTGAGGAAACGTCATAAGCACTGGGAGCAGTGGAAACTGAAAATCAATAAAAGAAGAACCCCTGGTCTTCCTTGGAGCCCAACGAGTCTATGCCACCTGTTGTCGCCCACTAAGGAACCCAAGCCCAACAAGTGCGACATTCAATTGCTCAATTGTGGGGGTGATTGACGAGTGCACGAATCCCGACGGGGAACAAAACTTTCCAACTCCGGCTGAATATGATTTCCACCTGGCAAATGGACAGGAAATTTCGAATTCACACGTGCAACTCCAACAGAGTGCAGAACATGAATGAAAATAGTTGGATGGTGTGCTGGCTTTATGGAGTTCCGTGCATTTGCGTGATTTTCAAAATTGAAATACAACACTCCATCCGGGCTGGAAAGTTTTCCGAATTTATTCGAAAATGAAATGAAATTTATTCACTTTGGAAAAGTTCGCCGGCTGTGATTCAATTGAGCGATGGATTGCATTACAAGTGAGCTGCCACGTGTGCTGATGAGTGACAGGCATGCATGCATGCATGCATAATCGTGTCACTTGATAGAGAATGCGGATGCAGGACTTAGTATCTGTTGGCAACTGCTTATATTCTTCGCCAGTGGGACTCACTTCATTTGTGAACCAAACTTTTGTTCCTGCCCGTCAAAGGGCCATATATGGAAAGTGGAGGTCGGCCTACGAGAATATTCTTCGCTCCAAATGTCAGATTTGTAAAAGAAAGCAATCTTTTGAGAATGCAATCTCTGAATTCAAGGAATGAATTATCTGTCTTGTGATTCAATCAATTGACTTTGTATGGGGTCGAGATGAACTAAATAGGAACAACCGTACTGTTCAAACGATTGATGCCAGCGGCCCGCCAATTATCCAGTCCAGGGTTGTTATGCGTGACAGGGAGGTTACTAGTCTCCGACAGACTTCATTTGGACTTCAGCATTGAAGTCACCATTCTATTTGATGTCTTGTTTGGATCAATCTTTACGAACAGTCCTTTGATTTGAAATCAATTGAATGCAAGCCTATTGGTGATATTGGTAATACTTCTTCTTCTTCTTCGTGTGGCGCTACAGTCCGGGGTGAACCTGGGCCTCGGTCAACATTCCTCTCCAGCTGGTGCGATCCTTAGCCAGCTGCCTCCAATTTCGCACTCCAAGTTGGTTGAGGTCCTTCTCCACTTGAGTGCGCCATCGGGTTCGTGGTCGTCCTCTATTGCGTTGTCCCACTGGTTCGGAGTCGAAGACTTTTCGGGCTGGAGCAGTGTTGTCCATGCGCTCAACATGGCCTAGCCATCTTAGGCGTTGAATCCGTAGACGCCTGACTAGGCTCATGTCGCTGTACAGCCCGTGCAATTCGTGGTTGAATCTTCTTCTCCAGGAACCTTCAACGCAAACAGGACCAAAGATTGAACGCAGAACTTTTCTCTCGAAGAGACCAAGTGCGTCTTCATCCGCTCTTGAGATGGTCCAAGCTTCCGCGCCATACAGCAGGACAGGGATGATCAAGGTCTTATATAAGGTGAGCTTGGTCTTTCGAGAGAGGGCTCGACTACTCAATTGCCTCTTGAGCCCAAAGAAACAGCGGCTGGCAAGAGTTATTCTGCGTTTAATCTCGGTTCTGATGTTGTTCGCACTATTAACTTGGGAGCCAAGGTAGATGAAGTCCTTTACTACCTCGAAGTTGTAGCTGCCTATGGTGACGTTCTGACCGAGTCGTCGATGTTGTGTGTCCTTTCTTGATGACAGCATATACTTTGTTTTGCCCTCATTCACCGCTAAATCCATTTTTGCCGCCTTCGTTTGAATACCAGAAAACGCTTCATTGACGGCTCGCTGAGTTCGGCCAATCACGTCAATGTCATCCGCGTATGCTAGCAGTTGCACGGACTTTTAGAAGATTGTGCCTCTAGTGTTGGCGTGTGAGTTTTGCACGACCTTCTCAAGTATGATGTTGAAAAAGTCACATGACAGCGCGTCGCCTTGCCTAAAACCTTTTTTGACATTGAAGGTCTCGGTGAGTTCGTTACCGACCTTAATGGAGCAGCGAGAGTTCTCCATCGTCATCCTGCACAATCTCACGAGTTTGGCAGGAATGTCAAAACTAGACATGGCGTTGTATAGCTCGTCTCTATGCACGCTGTCATATGCGGCTTTAAAATCGACAAATAGGTGGTGAGTGTCGATCTGCATCTCCTGGGTTTTTTCGAGGATCTGCCGTAATGTGAAAATTTGATCTTTCCTGGCCTGAAACCGCACTGATAGGGACCTATCATGTTGTTGACGAATGGTTTCAGGCGCTCACACAGAACGGCAGAAAAGATCTTGTAGGCGATGTTAAGGAGACTTATCCCCCGATAGTTGGCGCAGTCAAAGGGTTCTCCTTTCTTGTGGACCGGACAAACGACGCTGAGATTCCACTCATCGGGCATGCTTTCCTCCGACAATATCTTGCAGATGAGCTGGTGCATACGCCCAACCAGGTCATCTCCAGTTGCTTTAAGCAGCTTTGTTCGACTTTAGTCTCGATGTCGCTATCTTGACTTCGTCTAGATCGGGGGGACGGGATTCTCTTCTATCGCCGTCCATTGCGTGGAGTGGAACATTCCGCCTGACAGCGGTATTGGTGTCCTCTTCGCCGTTTAACAGTCTGCAGAACTGATCCTTCTAGATTCTCAGTATCGACTGCGACTCTACTACGAGTTGTCCCTCTTCGTTGCGACAGACTTCTGTCCGATGTTTGTACCCTTTGGATAGTTGTTTCACCAGCTGGTAAAACTTTCTGGCATCATTTCTGCCGTACCACCTCTCCATTTCCTCGATCGCGCGCTTCTCATTCTCCTTCTTTTTCTTTTTGAGAAGCCGGTGCTCTTCCCTTCTGTTAAGTTCGTACAGCTCACGAACCGCTCTCGTCATTCTATCCAGCGTCGCCCTATATGCTGCTAGCTTCGCTGAATGCGCCTGCCGACACTCGTTGTCAAACCATGGGTTTTTTCTAGCTGGCATTTTAAAACCCAGCACATCAGAGGCAGTTTCTCTGATGGCGTTTTGACAACGGTTCCACTGTTCGTCGATTGTTTCGCCTGGCAGGGTTCAACTCTCTGAGAGCTTAAGGGAGACTCGATCGGAAAAGTTCCCAGCGATCGACGTCAAACTGTTTTGGTCTTGCTCTACTCTGTTGTACAATCGATATCCGAGTTCTGGCCTTGGCTACAACAAGGTAATGATCCGAGTCGATGTTAGCACCTCGGAACGTTCGGACATCGAGGACACTGGAGGAGTGTCTGACGTCGATCGCAATGTGATCAATCTGATTGACGGTTGATTGATCAGAGGACCGCCAGGTCCCTTTGTGAATGTTGAGGTGAGGGAACCGCGTGCTGGCTACAGTGAGGTTTCGTCCTGTCACGAAGTCCAACAGCCTGAGTCCATTGTCGGACGTGTTGTCGTGTAGGCTGTGTTTTCCGACGACTCTAGCAAAGATTTCTTCCTTGCCCAGCTTTGCATTAAAATCTCCTAGAACGATCTTGGTGTCGTAGCTGGGGCATTGATCGTATGTTCTTTCTAGGAGATCATAGAAGTCATCCTTGCTATCATCGTCTTTGTCCTCCGTTGGGGCGTGGGCGCAAATTAGGCTGATGTTGCCGAATGTTGCCTTGATGTGGATTGTTGTGAGGCGTTCGCTTATGTATCTAAAGCTTAAGACTTCTTGCCTAAGTCTGCCTCGAACAACAAAACCGCATCCAAACAAGCGCTGCCTTCGCACTTTGTAGCAATCGCCGTAGTATATATCGCAGTTTTTCATCCTCTTTTTGCCCCGCCCATCCCATCGCATCTCCTGGATGGCGGTGATGTCAGCCTTATAGGCTTCTAGGGCCTCCGCAAGTTCATCGGCTGCACGTGGTCTGTTAAGTGACCTCACATTCCACTTGCAGAACCGAAAATCGTTGTCCTTGTTTCGTTGTCCATGGTCGTCAGCAGTAGGGTCATCCGTATCCGAGGCTTGTTGCCGTCTCTGAACTAATGCGATATTGGTAATACTGCTTCCGACAAAAAGGAAGTAGCTAAATGGCATTTTATTCAAACCCAGCGACCCCGTAATGAGGCATCTGCTGCTATTAATGGGTCAATGAGAATATGACGCAAAATACGCTGTCGAGTGAAGGATTTTGTCTACCACGAAGCAAACGTAAACTACACGAATGAGAATCGCAACCGATGCTTCCTCGGTTGTCAAAACAACTGGAGTCCACGCAGACAATCGTCACACACCACCTAATAAAATATCACGATCGACAGTTGCAATCTTGAGGGAGTAATGGACTTTATCTATCTCGGAGCAAACGTAAATTCCAAAAGTGGCTCCGACGTAGAAGTGCCCTGACAAGCGATTTCAGTTCCGTCTGTTGAAACAACTGGGTTCAAGACTCCTGACAAGTCTTATTTTGTTCAGATCAGACCTTCTTTATGGAGACGATGACTGAACACAAGCAAAGCTTAAGATCAGATTACTGGTGACTTTGTTCCCGCATCTCGATATTCCTTTTCCGTTCGTGTCTCCCTTAATCTCTTAAGAAATCCTACGCCGCCAACATCAAGTATTGAAGACCAGTGGCAGCATTGCCAAAAAGCCATCAGAGATGCCGCCTCTGACTTGCTGGGTTTCAATCCGACACCACAACGAAACCCCTGGTTTGACAATGACTGTCGGCAGGCGAATGCAGCCAAGCAAGAAGCATACAAAGCGGCACAAGAGCTGCTCGGGAGCTTTACGAGCAGAAGAGGAGAGACGAACACCGGCTTCTCAGGAGAAGGCATGAGAGCATGAGAAGCGCGCGATTGGCAGAATAGAGGGATATTACTGCAGGAATGAGGTAGGGAAGTTTTACCAAAGGGTAAAGTCAACCAGTCAAGGTAATAAACTCCGAACCGAAGCCTGTAAGGATGATCAAGGGAACATGGTAGTAGAGTCACAGTCGATGCTGAGGATATGGAGAAACTATTTCTGCAGCCTGTATAACGGCGACGAAAAACCACATCCCGCTGTCAGGCAGAACGATCCATTCAACCCCAATGAAAGGGACGATGAAGATCAACAATTACATTCCGGATGAAGTGAGGATTGCCATATCTAAACTGAAATCAAACAAGGCTGCTGAAGCTGACGGCCGATGATTTGGAAAGGAGCATGCACCAGCTCATCTGTAAGATATGGTCGGAGGAAAGCATGCCCGATGAGTGAAATCTCAGCGTCGTTTGTCCGGTCCACAAGAAAGGAGACCCCTTTGACTGCGCCAACTATCGGGGGGTAAGTCTCCTTAACATCGCTTACAAGATACTCTCTGCCGTTCTGTGTGAACGCCTGAAAGCCTTTGTTAACAACCTGATAGGTCCTTATCAGTGCGGTTTCAGGCCAGGAAAGTCCACTATCGATCAAATTTTCACATTACAGATGATCCTCGAAAAAACCCAAGAGATGCAGATCGACACTCACCACCTATTTGTCGACTTTAAGGCCGACAGCGTGCATAGAGACGAGCTATACAGCGCCATGTCTAGTTTTGACATTCCTGCCAAACTCGTCAGGCTGTGCAGGATGACGATGGAGAACTCTCGCTGCTCCATCAAGGTCGGTAACGAACTCACCGAGACCTTCAATGTCAAAAAAGGTTTTAGGCAAGGCGACGCGCTGTCATGTGACTTCTTCAACATCATACTTGAGAAGATCGTGCGAAACTCTAACGTAAACACCCGAGGCACGATCTTCCAAAAGTCCGTGCAAGTGCTTGCTTACGCGGACGACATTGACGTGATTGGACGAACACAGCGAGCCCTCAATGTGGCGTTTGCTGGCATCGAAGCGGAAGCGGCTAAAATGGGTCTAGCGGTAAACCAGGGCAAAACAAAGTACGGAAGGACGCACAACATCGACGTCTCGGACAGAGCGTCATATTGGGCAGCAGAAACTTTGAGGTAGTCAAGGACTTCGTCTACCTAGGCTCCGGAGTAAATAGGGACAACAACACCAGTACCGAGATCAAGCGCAGAATTACTCTTGCCAATCGCTGTTTCTTTGGGCTCAAGAGGCAATTGAGTAACAGAGCCATTTCTCGAAACACCAAGTTGACTTTGTATAAAACCCTAATCATCCCAGTCCTGCTCTATGGCGCAGCGACATGGACGCTTTTGAAAGCGGATGTAGAAGCTCTTGGTTGTTTTGAGAGAAAAGTTTTGCGTACGATCTTTGGTCCTGTTTGCGTTGAGGGCGTTTGGAGGAGAAGGTTCAACCACGAACTATACGGGCTGTACAGCGGCATGCACCTAGTTAAGCGTCTTCGGATCCAACGCTTAAGATGGCTAGGTCATGTAGAGCGGATGGACACCACAGCTCCGGCCCGAAGAGTCTTCGACACCGAGCCATTGGGACAGCGCAACAGAGGACGTTCTCGCACTAGATGGCGCACACAAGTGGAAAAGGACCTCAACCAACTTGGTGTGCGCAACTGGAGGCAGCTGGCGAAAGATCGTGCTGGCTGGAGAGGCATGTTGGTTGAGGCCCAGGTCCACCCCGGACTGTAGCGCCAATCAAAAGCCCATCCAGCGTCGTTTGGCAACCTAGGTTTGTAAAGAACCCGTGCAACACTTAACACCCGTGAACATATAAAAGGTGTTCAAATGTTGCAATACAGGCTGTAAAAGTGTCAACGACAAGTCTGCGTCTTCTTCAACATAATATATGACAAGCCTTTGCATTAGTAAGTGGAAAACGCTAGAGACACGATCATTCAATAGTCCGGTCAGCTGTGAAGAGCCTTTCGTCAGAATTAGTGTGACGAAGGGGGAAACAACGAACTCCAAACCTTGCTTACTCATAGTCTGCAATTCATTCCGCAGTTACTCAGCCGTCGTCACCAATTAGCTTAATCAATTATTTTAAAGAGGTGTTCATGGGAGAACATTGTTGCGCCTGTTATGTCAAGGTTATGTTATTAGACTGGCCATTGATCAGCGGCTTAACTGCAGGAAATATAACTCAGTTGATAATTACATTCATTACTTGGTGTTCACGCATGACTTACAGGGCTTGCGTTGATTACTATTAGGAGAATATAACTAATGAGATTTAATGAGTAGAGAAATGGTAATTCGTTGTCATGACATAAGGCGTGGGGAAAGTCCACAATATATCATGGCACTGGTCATTCATCAGAATTTCTTTGCTTTAAATGGTCGTGGAGGGTACATCTACAGAGCTAGGTTAGGTTAGGTTGTAGTGGCTGACTGCTGCAGAGCAGTCACACTTAGGCCAGAGTAGGCCCATTGTGATACCACGCGGATTGACTTCTCCTAACGCTGGAACCAGTTGTTGCTGCTGATGAACCGATTTAGTTGGCCAATGCTGGCAATTTTTAGCTCGTTACGATCGCTGAAGTAGTAGGCTCCTAGGTGCAGAAACCTACGACTGGCAAGAGCACTGCAGGAGCAGAGAAGGTGATGAGTGTTCTCTTCCTCCTCTTCATCCATGCAGCTTCTGCAAAAATCATTGCATGGAGCACCCATCCTGCGAGCATGAGTGCCAATTACACAGTGCCCGGTTATGACTCCTATGAGGGTCCTTAATGAGGGCTTGCTGAGTCCAAGTAGACTGAGTGACCGTTTTAGGTTAAGTGATGGCCAGATTTGTTTTGTTTTAAGGCAGGTGGTGCCTTCTAGCCATTTGTCATTGGTGGTTTTGATTGTATGAATTTTTAAAAGATGATAGGCTGTAGCGATCGGCATGGAAGGTGGTACCCCTTCTATCGATAGGGATGAGGTTGTACCACACTTCGTCGGCTTTGCAGTTACCTGGTACGTCACAGTGTCCCGGCACCCACATGAGGTGAATGTTAAAATGCTCGGCCATCTCGTTAAGAGACAGCCTGCAATTAAGGGATGTTTTTGAGTAGAACATGACATTGTCCAGGGATGTTATGGCGGCCTGACTATCGAACAGATGGTGATATCCCTTCTTGATATCACATTGTTTTTAAGCCAGGACAGCGCCTCTTTAATCGCTATGGTTTCTGCCTGAAAAACGCTACAGTGATCAGGGAGCTTCACGGAGATAGCAATGTTGAGGTCTTGTGAATAGACACCCGCACCCACCCCTTCGCTTGTCTTTGAACCATCCGTGAAGATGCGCAAAGGATCTTTCAGTGTTTGCGTATCAGTCATCCAGTCCGATCTGGAGGAAATACTGATTGAGAATTCCTTTTCAAAGATGGCCTGGGGTAGTAGGCGGTCGGTGTCGCTAGGTAGGAAGTTGAATTCCTTGAGAATGGTTGAGTGGCCAGTATTGAGTTCGGACCACAATCGAAGTGTTTTGAGTCTCAGGGCTTGCTGCTGCTGCTTGTTTCCCGAATATTTCCAGTGGTGGAAGATGGAGTTGTGGCGATCCGTGGCGTTGTGGGTATGTGCGTCGACCCCAACCTCGACGTCGTAGGTTCGATTCCTGTTCTGTGAGACAAACACAATTTTCACGGCCCCACCTCTTTCGAGTCACTGACAATGCTCCTGTCTGGAAAAAGCTCCACAAGCTTGGCCTTCGAAGTAGGCATAAAATAGAACGCTCAACACGAGTGGTAGCTGAGAAGCTAGACCCTGTCTCTCTACGTGCTGTAACGCCACCCATTTGATTGTTAAATTTATAAGATGGAGGAGAATATTCAGTGCGTCTGACGGAGTACTTCTCAGTGCTCCGCTGATACACAGGCAGGCCAGTCTTTGTACTCGGTTGAGTGCCTTGCAGTTGATAGCCTTGTCCACCAAACTGAGATACCATACAAAAGTGTCGGTCTGACAATAGAGGTGTAAATCCAGTGAGCGATGCGTGGTTGTAGGCCCCATTTGCATCCAATGGCCTTTTTGCAGCAAAAAAGTGCAGAAGAGGCTTTTTTTACCCTTTCCTGGATATTGAGCTTCCAGTTTAGCTTGCTGTCGAGAGTGAGACCCAGAAATTTCGCACTGGTGGTTAGCTGTAATGTGGTGCCGCACAGCAGTGGGGGGTCGAATTGGGGGATTTTGTATCTTTTGGTGAAGAGTACGATATCCGTGTTTTGTGGGTTGACGCCAGGTCCGCATGTTTGTGTCCATGCTTCTGGCTTGTCGAAGGCATTCTGCATGATGTCTCTTAGATTAGAGACGAATTTGCCGGATGCCACTATAGCAATATCATCCGCATAGGCAATAACTTTGCATCCTACCTCTTCCAGTATTAGTAGCAGTTCATTTACCGCTACGTTCCAAAGAAGGGGTGAGAGAACACCTCCTTGTGGGCTGTCCCTATTAATTCCTCTATGGATCTTAGCGTCTCCCATCTGAGAGTGTATTACTCTGCTGGTGAGTAGCTGATGAATGAAGGCCACTAGGGGCTTCCCGATCCCGAGGTTGCTAAGCGCAAGTGAAATTGCTTCCGTGTTGATATTGTTAAAGGCACCCTCGATGTCGAGAAAAGTCACAAGTGTGTATTCTTTGAACTCGAGAGATTTTTCGATGGTGCCTATCAGAGAGTGGAGGGCTGTTTCTACAGATTTGCCCTTGTTGTAGGCAGATTTTGTGCAGATGAGAGTCTGCATGCTGGGATAGCATGCCTGATATATTGGTCTATAAGTTTCTCCAAGGTTTTCAGGAGAAACGAGGAGAGACTTATTGGCCTGAGGTCCTTTGGTTTGGCATGGGAGTATTTACCCGCTTTGGGGATAAACGCTACTTTGACCCTTTTCCAGGAGCTGGGGACATGACTGAGACTCATACAGCCTTTGAATATGCTAAGAATCCAAGGTATGATGAGGTCAGCTGTTCTTTGGAGCTCCGCCGGGATGATGCCGTCAGGTCTCGCTGACTTGAAGGGCTTGAAGCTTGTCAGTGCCCACATGATAGTGGTGTGGCTGACATTTATAAGGTTACATGAAGTTTTTGGGGGAGATACGACTTCCTTATTGGCTCTAATCGGGAAGTTGCCCGGAAAGTGCGTGTCAACAAGGAGAATGAGGGTTTCCTCGCTGGATGTGGTCCAGGTTCCGTCAGGTTTTTGTAGGAATCTAGGCGATTTAGGGGATGATGCCAGAATCTTTCTTCGCCTGGAAGCCTCGGAGACTTCTTCGATTTTACCACAAAAAAGTCTCCAAGAGGTTCGTTGGGCCTTTTCTCAATTCAGTTTTAAAGGTACTGAGGTGTTCCTTATAGGATCCCAGTCCTTAGCATCACGAGAGCCCTTCGCCTTGTTAAAGAGCTTCCTACAACTCTTGCGCAAAAGGTCAATTTCATGGTTCCACCAGGGAGGTTTAGACTTGCCTCTTTGCCTGCTGATTGGACATGACATTGCCATTGCATTGTTGAGAGTTTTTGTGAGCTTGTCCACCGAATGTTCGAGATCAGTGGGGTTGCTCGGGATGGAGATGTTGGTGCTCGACATTGTTGCCGCAACAATCTCTCTATATCTGTCCCAGTTGGTTCTCTTAGGATTCCTAAAGACCCTTGGGGATGGGGGGACACTCGCTATACTGAACATTAGATAGCGGTGATCAGACAAGGAGTGATCGGATGATACCCTCCAATTGCTGACAGACACGAGTGTAAGGTCTAGGACTTCCTGTCTATTCCTAGTTACGAAGGTAGGTGTATTACCTTGGTTACACAAGTCTAATCTACTACTTATAAGGTAGTTGAACAGGTACTACAGAGCTAACATTTTCGACTTCTTTTTTCTAACGCGGGGTTAAAGAACGCACTATAGAACGTCATGACACTCGATGCTCTCCCATCGACTCTAACTCATTGGGATTTAGCGAATCCTACAGTAAAGCTATGCATTACTTCAACATTGCTCATGACCCCGAGATACTTGAACTTCTCAACCTGCGTCAATCGAACGCGTGCATTGAACAGGCGCTCTGGAAATTACCATAACCTCTGATTTGTGCACAATAACCGGTCACAAACCTATCGGATGCGCACTGGAGTCACATCCCCTCTGGGAGGATGTGGTGACAACTAAGTCAGTTACAAAAAGCAGACGGTGAAAGGTGTTGGTTTAGTCAGCTGCTACAGTTTTGTATGTATCTAGCCACTGAATGACCCTTCAAAGAGGATCATTAATTTCACACTCCTGTGAACCCTCTAGGGTTTACCTCGTTTATTTACTTATTAGGCCGGCGACCAGGGATCGAACATCAAGACCAAGTTGTCTTACATCTGCGATAACTTGATATCTACCGGAGGTTCGGTCTTCGACTCCTTCTCGAAGGCTTCTGCTTTGAA
This sequence comes from Eristalis arbustorum, assembly GCA_916610145.1. NCBI lineage: Eukaryota > Metazoa > Arthropoda > Insecta > Diptera > Syrphidae > Eristalis > Eristalis arbustorum. Next base: position 86,717,337 of record OU744316.1, on the reverse strand, counting down.
GACCCTCTTTGCTGGAGCGTTATAGTCCATGCGCTCGATTTCGACTAGTCAGTGTAGTCGACGAATTGTTTGCGTTCCGGCCTACATCCAAATCCTGGTACAGCTCGTAGAGTTCTGACGGACGCTGACGGGACCAAATATTAGGATTTTCATTTATATTTTTTTTTTCAATTCAATTTTGGCGGGATCGCGATTTTGACCATCGCTCCGAATAATTCCTTGCGGTGAATGTCCTCGTATGGGTTTTTTGCCACCAGGTTTGGTGAGCCTGCGGATTCTTTTTTCTGTCTTCAAAGCTAGGTGGGAGGACTTATTCATCGACTGAAGTTGGGATTTTTTCGTTGTCCTTTTTTCGCGCCGTGTCGTCGTTGTTTCGAGGCTGCTTGCTGTTCTGTAACAACTGTTTTTTTTTCTGTGGGCGGGTAGTTAGCCTTCCGCAAAACCACGTGGGAATCGTTGCTTGCATTAGTTCACCTTACAACGAGTATTGTGAGAGTTATCCAGGGGCCACCGCAAGGTGGCTGCATGTCAACTTGATCTATACATCGACAATGATCGTTGCGGGCATCTCACCAAGCAGTGATCGCTTACTGTGAGCATAGACTTACTTACTTACTTAAGGTGGCGCTACAGTCCGGGGTGGACCTGGGCTTCAACCAACAAGCGTCTCCAGCCAGCTCGATCTTTAGCTAGCTGTTTCCAGTTTCGCACGCATAGTTCGTTGAGGTCCCTCCCTTTCCACTTGCGTGCGCCACCTGAGTCGCGGTCTTCCTCTACTGCGCCGTCCCTCGGGGGTGGGTTCGAAGACTTTTCGGGCCGGAGCATTGGTTTCCATCCGCTCTACATGACCTAACCATCTCAATCGTTGTATCTTCACTCTTCTGGCTAAGTCAATGTCGCTGAACAGCCCGTATAGCTCGTCGTTGTATCTCCTCCTCCACTCAGACGGGACCGAAAATCACACGAAGAATTTTCCCCTCGAAGCAACCAAGAGCTGCTTTTGACAGAGTCCATGCCTCCGCGCCATATAGCAGGACTGGGACGATTAAGGTCTTCTAAAGCGTAACCTTGGTTGCTCGAGAGAGGGCTTTTGTTGACCAATTGCTTTAGTAGCACCGATTGGCAAGAGTTATTCTTCGTTTGATTTCAGCGCTGGTGTCATTGTCTGACTTGACAGCGGTTCCTAGGTAGACAAAGTTTTTGACTACCTCAAAATTATAACTGTCTGCCGTGACGTTCTGACCGAGACGTCGGTGTTGGGTGTCCTTTCTCGTTGAGAGCATATATTTGGTCTTACCCTCGTCTACCGCTAAACCCATCTTCGCGGCCTCCGTTGCAATACTCACAAAAGCGCCTTTGACAAACGCTGCGTTCTTCCGATAATGTCAATATCGTCGGCAAATGCGAGTAGTTGGACGGACTTCTGAAAGATTGTTCCTCTGGTGTTGGCGTTTGAGTTTTGAACAATTCTCTCAAGAACGATGTTGAAGAAGTCGCATGACAGCTTGTCTGAATCCTTTTTGGACATCAAAGGTCTCGGTTGGGTCTTTACCGAACTTGATGGAGCAGCGTGCATTTTCCATCGTCATCCTTCATAAACGGACGAGTTTGGTAGGGATGCCAAAACTAGACATTGCTCTGTATAGCTCGTCGCTATAAATGCTATCATACGCGGCCCTAAAATCGATGAACAGGTGGTTGGTATCGATTTGTTGCTCCTGGGTTTCCTCCATAATCTGCCGAAGTGTGAATATTTGGTCGATGGTGGATTTTCCTGGCCTAAAGCCACACTGGTATGGACCGACCACGTTGTTGACGAATGGCTTTAGGCGTTCAGACAGTACGGCAAATAGGATCTTGTAGGCGATGTTAAGAAGGCTTCTCCCCCGATAGTTGGCGCAGTCAAAGGGGTCTCCTTGCTGAGGTTCCATTCATCGGGCATGTTTTCCTCCGACCATATTTTACAAATGAGTTGGTGCACGCTCCTTACCAAATCAACGACTGCGGCTTTAAAAAGCTCGGCGGGTAGGCCGTCAGCTACAGCAGCCTTGTTGGATTTCAGTTTAGATATAGCAATCCTCACTTCATCCTTGTCGGGTGGACGGAATTGTTGATCTTCATCTTCCCTCTCATTGGGGTTGAATGGTTCGTTCTGCCTGACAGCGGAATTTGGTTCTTCGTCGCCGTTATACAGTCTGCAGAAATGGTTTCTCCATATATTCAGCATCGACTGTGACTCTACTACGGTGTTCCCTTGATCATCCTTACAGGCTTCGGTTCGGAGTTTATAACCTTGACTGGTTAACTTTACCCTTTGGTAAAACTTTCTTACCTCATTCCTGCAGTAGTATCCCTCTATTCTGCCAATCGCGCGCTTCTCATGCTCCTTCTTTTTCCTCCTGAGAAGCCGGTGTTCGTCTCTCCTCTTCTGCTCGTAGAACTCCCGAGCAGCTCTTGTCCTTCTCTGCATTGCCGCTTTGTATGCTTCTTGCTTGGCTGCATTCGCCTGCCGACACTCATTGTCAAACCAGGGGTTTCGTTGTCAGAGGCGGCATCTATGATGGCTTTTTGGCAATGCTGCCACTGGTCTTCAATACTTGATGGTGGCGGTGTGGGATTTCTTAAGAGGTTGAAGGAGACACGATCGGAAAAGGATTTGGCAATCTCTTGCGATTGTAGCCGGCCGACGTTGAACTTCTTCACAGTATTTCTTTGTCTTGGCGGTGTTCGGGATATCCGCAACCTTACCTTGGCTACTACAAGGTGGTGGTCCGAGTCAATGTTGGCACCTCGGAACGTTCGGACATCCGTAATACTGAAGGAGTGCCTTGTGATCAATCTGATTGATGGTTGATTGATCAGGAGATCGCCATGTTCCTTTGTGAATGTCGAGATGTGGGAATTTTGTACTGGCTACTACAACATTTCGCCCCGCAGCAAAGTCGATCAGCCTAAATCCGTTATCGGATGTGGTGTCGTGTAGGCTGTGCTGCCCGACCGTACTACCAAAGATGTTCTCTCTTCCTAGCTTTGGGTTGAAATCGCCAAGAACAATTTTAATGTCGTAGCTAGGGCATTGCTTACGTTTTGTCCAGGAGCTCATAGAACCTGTCTTTGGTGTCGTCATCTTTCTCCTCTGTGAGGGCATGTGCGCATGTAAGGCTTATGTCCTGGATGCGAATTGTCGTTAAGGGTTCGTTCACGGACCTGAACGATAAGACTGCTTGCCTAAGTCTCTTCACATCCAAATAGGCACTGTTTTTGTTGCTTGTAGCAATCGCCGTAATATACATCACAGTTTTTCATACTTCTTTTGCCCGGTCCATCCCATCGCACTTCTTGGATGGCGGTTATGTCTGCCTTGTAGCAGTCTAGGACTTCCGCTTATTGCTCGGCTGCACGTGGTCTATAAAGGGACCTTACATTCCACGTACAGATCCGAAGGTCGTTGTCCATGAGCATAGACCCTGCCCCCAAATGCCGGGTACTTTGATTCTAGATTTTGTGGATGCACCTGTACTAAGGCAAGTTATATGTTCAAATCAATGGGAATGGTGTCTCTTCTGTGTTCAGTCTTATTAATTTACCACAGAGTGTAGGGTCCCTATTTTAAGTTCAAAAGATCCCTTCACCTTTTACTAACCCATCACAATCGCCTCCCATTTCAGATACCTCACAGAGTGCTACGATGAACTAGGTACACAGTACAAAGTACCCATCTACTGTCTATCATATCCTATTAACATAGTTAAGGAGGAAAATGGTCGAGACTCACCGGCAGAATTCTCTGAGCCCGTGGACGGCGGCACCGAGGTGCTGCTCAAGCTGCGCGTATCCTCCACAATGGCCGACGTCAAACTTTCAGTATACTCAAAAGACATGATTGGTCAGTGTAAAAAGAAACTGCAGGTAAGTCTCAAGATTCTGCACTTACGTGAGATCCCCACCACCCAATTGATTGATGTTTACTGTTTCAGGCTACGGAAGGAATTGATGCGTGTTGCCAGCGATGGTTTTACGGTGGCAAACTGCTCGGTGATAAAGTCCCCATTGAAGAGTGTCACATACAAAACGGATATGTGGTGCAAGTTATTGTTAATGTCGAGCACTGTAATCATGAGTCGATAACGAGTGTACCTGTTGGTAGCTAGCCAAAAATCCCACATTTAATCATTTCGCACAATCAACAACAACAACAGCAACAACAGCAGCAACAAAATCAACAACAACAGCAACAGCAACATTATCATAAACAGAGTGAACAACATAATCAAACAGCAACAGTAGCTAACTCAGTAGATCAATCCAAACAGAAGGCTTCAAGCTCAATCGACTGGCAATGTGTGCACACTGTTGTCGCACATTCAAACATAGCTTCGAGGTAAACACTAAAAACAAAACAACACCACACCACACCACACCAACCAAATGGGATTGATTGAACACACAGCACAAGATCCACGCGCAGATGAAGAAATGGTTGAAAAATGAAAACGCCCAGTGTGTTGACATTGATGGAAATGAAATGTACTCTAAACTCGATACCAATAATATAGAAAACAACAAAAACAAAAGCGATTTGTTAGGAATCTAAGTATTTTGCTAAGTGTCTTTGCAATCGAAACTACTCACTCAACACAACAAGTGAAAGGCAACAAAAAAACAAAAACCAGAACACTCACCGTCGGTGTGTAGCATAAATTTTGTTAAATATATATAAATATTTAAATAGTTTGTTTGCAATCAATTGCAATAAGCAATAGCTAGATATGGTTAGCACAGCATTTTAGTTTGTAAAATGTTTTTAATACAAAAACCGAAACAAAAGGAAACGAAATGAAAAACTACACGGGACTTGCTCAAGCGCTGGAGCGCCTAGTTTACATCAGTTCCAGAATTCAATCCCCTTCTTATTTCAAAAACTTGTGTTCAGCCTCTTTCCTTCCTCCTTCCATGTGTAGTTTCCCCGCCATTCATGCAGCAGCCGGAGCAGCAGCAGTCACAGTGGAGTTTGTTTTCTCTTTTCAAATTTCACATGAGCATTTGTGAAGGATTCGTTTGCTATTATTTTTTCTCTCTTCTTCTTCTTCTTCTTTGTACATTTTAATTTTATATATATTTTTGAAATGAAAAAACAGAAAACAGAAAAAATTTATGTATTTATCCGCCTTTTTATTCAACTCTTTTTTGTTACTCGATATTCGAGATTGATTGTAAATGTAGAATTAAAAAATTACGAAAACATAAGAGAAATATATACAAATGCGATTTATTCGAAAAGAAAAATAACAAAAAAAAAAACAAAATGAAAAAAAAACATTAAAAATTTTCTATATAAGAAAGAATTTGCGGTTGGTTGTTTTCATTGCTTTGTGAAGAACCCGAGGGGGAAGTAATAATCTTTTTAAAATGACCCTTGATTACAGAATTCACATGAATTCCAAAAAAATTGCAAGCGAATTCAACTGAATGCTGAATTAATTATGAATTCACCTAAATACCATCAAAATCACACCATTTTTGTTTTTGCAATGAATTCGTCTGAATACAACAAAATACTTCTGAATTCCTTGAATTCACTTGAATTCTCATCGGAATTCACAATTGAGTAAAATGAAATTTAATACACAATTTAACGAATAGTAGTTTATTTTATAAAAATCTAGATTTCGTACCCGGCTTTGTTTCTTAAACCAATTCTTTACCTGTAGTCAAAATATATTCTAGCAATAATGTGCTTATTAAGAAAAATGTGGAGAAAAGTGTTCCGTCGCAGATTCACTGAAGACGATTTTGAATCGAAATGTTTACTCCGCACTTAATTTAAAACAATGTGACTGCTCAAGCAAGAACTCAGCGAAGAATTTGAATTCTCTTTTGTCATTGATGCCTATCCCAATCTCTAATTCGTTGACAGTGTGCATACAAGTTAACACCATAAATGTCACATCCTCCAAACCAAACCCATTGCACCAGTTTAGTTCCAAGAAGCTTCAAAGCATCTGGTCATCATTCGGGAAGCATTAGTTCGAGTAATCTCTACGATCAAACTATAATTGAATCTCAGCAGAAATTCTTAAGAAGGACTGCGAAAATAAACTATCAATAAACAACAACATCCGCTGCCTTCCTTCTAAGAACGCACTTGCAGAAATGCTGAGACAACAAGTTGTCATCAGCACCATCTCATTCATCAATGCCCAATAATATCCGCAGCTCATCTTCTAAACATCCGCAACCCAAATTCCAGGAACGCACTTGAAGAAGTATTAAGACAACGGCATCGTCACACTCATCCCAGCCATATAAATATCTGTAATTTAGTTTTTAAGTTCAGGGGTGCCAGCACGGAACTTGAAACAATCGAGTTGAGTCGATACAATCGAACATGGGTAGCACCAATTTTGATTCAATCGAGTATCCTCGAGTGTATCGTCAAAGCAGGCAGCATACAAATTCGAATATGACGTTTGAAACAAAATTTTTTAGTCGATAGAAAAAAGTTATCGTCATCAATTAAGAAAAAGTTGTCCTCATTTTGGAAGCGAAGCAAAATATGTCCATCAACAAAAAAAATTCAAATTTTGACCGATTATATGAGTGGTCATCAAGACTTGGCAAAAGGCATATTAAAAAGTGCTCAAGGAAGAAGAAGTAGCAGGGTTCTCTGGGAAATATTATATAGTTTTATTATTATTATTATTGTATTAGTTATCCACAAATGAACATTAATTACAAATATAATTATAACAGCAATGTTGATCACAATGAGTTCTTTATATTATTTCGTACGTTGTGAGCGGTTCTTGATAAATTGTCGTTCAAGTTTAAATCCATAATTACTTCGTGCTATGTGTTATTTGTAAATGAATTTGTACCGCTCTGACCGAATGGTATCCTAAGATCGATACAAGCATTATGCACAGCACAAAACACATTAATGATTCGCGTCACAGTCTCCGGCTCAAACCTAAGCTTCCGCTCATTTGACAGGCATCTCGAGCGTCCTTTTAAAATCCCAATGCATCTTTCTATTTGGCTTCTAGCTACAGAATGAATGTTGTTGAACCGTATCTCAGCACTTCCTTCTGAAGCATTCCTGTAGGGTTGCGCAAAGCTGGAGAACTGGTGGAACCGATGTGCTTCTAACGCTGTCTGGGAGATTAAAGTAGCTTAGTATCATCACGAAACATTCCTTATTGACTCTAAACTGCTGTACAAAACTAAACAACGAGGGTATTGGTTTTTTATGGTATTCTTTTTCTTTGTATGAATATATGAATACTTACTCATTTTCACACAATTCTAATGGATTGTTGTTATCCCTAAGGTATCTTCTTTTGATTTTGGCATTAATTATTTCTTCATCTTCGCTTTCGGAATGAAAAAATTTCATTTCAAATGTAATTTCACTTTAATGAACGAAGTTTATTTTGAAAATAACAAATTTGACATTTCACTTTATAGTTCACAATGACATTTTTAAGTAGAAGTCACAATGAAACTCGTTTCAAGTTACATGTTGCCAGAAAATATTTGCTTCGAGTTGAAACAATCGAGCATGGTTCATCGCCAGTCAACTCGAAGCAAATATTTTCTGGCCACATGTAACTTGAAACGAGTTTCATGTCTATAGTCCTGAATTTTGATTTTTTATAGAATTAAACTATTTGTGATCAACACTAATTTGATATTGAAAAATTTTGAAGATATTTTTAAAGAAAGAAAACAACATGTAACATAATATATCTATTGTTTTGATGAGGTTTTTTTTTAAAACATTTAAGACAAAGTGGTGGTTCTTCTTCTTCTTCTTTGATTGGCGCTACAGTCCGGGGTGGACCTGGGCCTCAAACAACACGCCTCTCCAGCCAGCACGATCTTTCGCCAGCTGGGTCCAGTTGCGCACACCAAGTTGGTTGAGGTCCTTTTCCACTTGTGTGCGCCATCTAGTGCGAGGACGTCCTCTGTTGCGCTGTCCCAATGGCTCGGTGGTGTCCATCCACTCTACATGTCCTAGCCATCTTAAGCGTTGGATCCGAAGACGCTTAACTAGGTGCATGCCGCTGTACAGCCCGTACAGTTCGTGGTTGAACCTTCTCCTCCAAACGCCATCAACGCAAACAGGACCAAAGATCGTACGCAGAACCTTTCTCTCAAAACAACCAAGAGCTTCTTCATCCGCTTTCAGTAGCGTCCATGCCTCTGCGCCATAGAGCAGGACTGGGATGATCAAGGTTTTATACAAGGTCAACTTGGTGTTTCGAGAGATGGCTCTGTTACTCAATTGCCTCTTGAGCCTAAAGAAGCAGCGATTGACAAGAGTAATTCTGTGCTTGATCTCGGTACTGGTGTTGTTGTCCCTATTTACTCCGGAGCCTAGGTAGACGAAGTCCTTGACTACCTCAAAGTTTCTGCTGCCCAATATGACGCTCTGTCCGAGACGTCGATGTTGTGCGTCCTTCCGTGATGACAGCATGTACTTTGTTTTGCCCTGGTTTACCGCTAGACCCATTTTAGCCGCTTCCGCTTCAATGCCAGCAAACGCCTCATTGACGGCTCGCTGTGTTCGTGCAATCACGTCAATGTCGTCCGCGTAAGCAAGCAGTTGAACGGACTTTTGGAAGATCGTGCCTCTAGTATTGGCGTTTGAGTTTCCCACGATCTTCTCAAGTATGATGTTAAAGAAGACACATGACAGCGCGTCGCCTTGCCTAAAACCGTTTTTGACACTGAAGGTCTCGGTGAGGTCGCTACCGACCTTGATGGAGCAGCGAGAGTTCTCCATCGTCATCCTGCACAGCCTGACGAGTTTGGCAGGAATGTCAAAACTAGACATGGCGCTGTATAGCTCGTCCCTATGCACGCTGTCATATGTGGCCTTGAAATCGACAAATAGGTGGTGGGTGTCGATCTGCATCACTTGAGTCTTTTCCAGGATCTGCCGGAGTGTATATTTGGTCTATTGTGGACTTTCCTGGCCTGAAACCGCACTGATAAGGACCTATCAGGTTGTTGACAAAGGGTTTCAGGCGTTCACACAAAACGGCAGAGAGTATCTTGCACGCGATGTTAAGGAGGCTGACCCCTCGATAGTCGAAGGAGTCTCCTTTCTTGTGGACCAGACAAACGACGCTGAGATTCCACTCATCGGGCATGCTTTCCTCAAACCATATCTTATAGATGAGCTGGTGCATGCGCCCAACCAGGTCATCTCCAGCTGCCTTAAACAGTTCCGCGGACAATCCGTCCGCTCCATTGGCTTTGTTCGACTTCAGTCTAGATATCGCTTGACTTCGTCTAAGTCGGGGGGACGGATTTCGTGTTCATCATCGTCCAAATTGAGCGAAACATTCTGCTTGACGGCGGAATTTGTGTCGTCATCGCCGTTTAACAGTCTACAGAAATGATTTTTCCAAATTCTCAGCATCGACTGCGATTCTACTACTAGTTGTCCATTTTCGTCCCTGCAGGCTTCGGTCCGAGGTCTGTATCTTCCTGATACTTGTTTTACCTTTTGGTAAAACTTTCGGACCTCCTTCCTGTTGTAACACCTCTCCATCTCCACGACCGCGCGCTTCTCATGCTCTTTCTTTTTCTTCCCTTCTCTCCTGTTCGTAGAGCTCAAGAACAGCTCTCGTTGTTCGATTCAGCGTTGCCTTGTAGGCCTCCTGCTTGGCTGCATGTAGCTGCCTGCACTCGTCAAACCATGGGTTCCTTCTGGTGGTGTCGTGAAACCCAGCACATCAGTGGCAGTTTCTTTGATGGCTTTTTGACAGCGTTTCCATTCTTCTTCTATTGAATGTGCAGGCAGCGTCGAACTTTCAGAGAGTTTCAGGGAGACTCGGTCGGCAAAGTTCCTAGCGGTCGGTTGCGATTGTAGCTTTCCGACGTCAAACCGTAGTGTTCTTTCTCGACTCCGTACTTCTCTCGATATCCTCATCCTTACCTTGGCTACAACAAGGAAATGGTCCGAGTCGATGTTGGCTCCTCGGAACGTTCGGACATCTAGAATATTGGAGGAGTGTTTGACGTCGATCGCAATGTGATCAATAGGGTTGACGATTGATTGATCAGGATACCCCCCTTATGAATGTTGAGGCGTGGGAACCGCGTACTCATCACAGAGAGGTTACGCCCCGAGGCGAAATCTACCAGCCTGAGTCCGTTTCCGGATTTGTTGTCGTGCAGGCTGTGTTTTCCGATGACTCTAGCAAAGATTTCTTCCTTGCCCAGCTGTGCGTTGAAATCTCCTAGAACGATCTTGGTGTCATAGCTGGGGCATCGATCGTATGTTCTTTCTAGGAGATCATAGAAGTCATCCTTGCTATCGTCATCCTTCTCCTCCGTCGGGGCGTGTGCGCAAATCAGGCTGATGTTCCCGAATTTAGCCTTGATGCGGATTGTTATGAGGCGCTCGCTGATATTATCAAAGCTTAAGACTTTTTGCCTAAGTCTGCCTCGAATAACGAATCCGCATCCAAATAAGCGCTGCCTTCCCTCTTTGTAGCAATCACCGTAGTAAATGTCGCAGTTTCTCATCTTCCTTTTGCCCGGCCCATCCCATCGCATCTCCTGGATGGCGGTGACATCTGCTTTGTAGCAGTCTAGGGCCTCCGCGAGTTCATCGGCTGCACGTGGTCTGTTCAGGGACCTCACATTCCACGTGCAGAACCGAAAATCATTGTCCTGTGATCGTTTGCTGGGGTCGTCAACTTTGAATCCGTCCATATCCGAGGCCTGTTGTCGGTTCGTAACCGTTGGTTTTTTTAAGTGGTGAGGGAGTTAACCTCACGCGCAACCTACAACTGGTAGGCCAGGCCCATTATTTGACCCTCGGGCAGAGGGGGATCGCTGCATACATTAGTTCACCACACAACGGTTGTTGTGATGGCTATCCAGGGGCGCCACGAGGAGGCTGTATGTCAACTTGACTTATGCACAAACAGGGATCGCGCTGGCATCCTACCAGGTTGGGTGCAGTCAGCAACTTTGCCCTGTGTACATAAGCCCATGCCCCCTTTTAAGTTAGGTTAAATAGATATATATATAGCCAAGTTTTTTTTTACCATTTTTCTTGGCTAATACAAATCTGGAACAGTGCGTTTAACACTAAAAAAAAAAAATTGCATAAGCCGAAAGGCACATACCACACTATTATGAGAATAGCTTAGAGTACCCGTATAGGGTCAGTAGGTTAGACGTAAGAATATTTGTTAGTTAAGCTAGTTTTAAGAATTTTTGTCTAGCATGTAAGTAAATGAATTATAAAATAAAACAAAAATTTATGAAAAAAAAAAAAAAAAAAAAACAAACTTTCCTATTTCGCCCTCTCTTTTTTTTATTCTGCTAATTGTAGATTTATTCATATTGTACTCACGGCATAATGAACGTATGGAAGCTCCTTTTTTAATCGTTTCTAACATTTCACCCTTGTTTTTAATTGATTATTTAAGAATTTTTTTTAATCACACCCATTTTTAAAACTCAATGGCGACTGATCACCGCACTGAATTCATTAAGCTAACAAACATGCTTTCAATGCAAACATTCATCGTTCTATTACTCAGAAGTAGTGGTAAAATAACTGACGAGAGAAAATGTAAGGCAAAAGAAAACAACAAAGATTGCCAAGAAACTGAAAAAAAAATATGCATAAAAGAAGAAAAGTTACACTCATCGAGTAAATTTTTTTTTTAAGTTCCGATTACAGCGTCAAAAATGTCGTAAATTCAGCTGTTGCGAAAACCGAGGAGTTGCGTTAATCGAGAACGTACTTTAATATTATATTTTTATTATTTTCGTCCAAACCAGGGACCGAACCTACGACGTCGAGCTTCAAGTGGGTTCGACGCAAATTACTCTATCTTTAGAAGTGGCTCCCGAAAATAACACAAGGATGCAAGAAGAATTAAGAGATCGATGTTTCTTGATAGTAGACAAATCCAAGCTAAGCTTCTAATGACGGCAATACAATCCGGCGTGTTTTTCACGATCCCCCAGAAACTTCTCAGACGTAACCAAAGTTGATATAGAGCTAATTAAAAAGAAGCACATTATTAAAGTTCCTGCATCAAGTGGCTTTGCAATTGTTGTAGAAGTTCAGAAAACTTTCACATAACACGGCCAAACACTGTGTTGATAATTATCCCTGGTACAACATGTTGCATACTTTTAACAAACATTTCATTCGTGGACCAGAAATAATATCCCGTGCTTTATAACCCATTAACACGTTGTCCAAGTCCATATATTCGAATTCGGGCAAAAAATAATCGGTAATCATGGTACCATAACGCTGACCATTCACAGTAACGTGATGATAATTATCGTTGACGAAAAAATATGGCCCCGGTACGCAAACCGCATAGCAACGGAACCTAAGCGGAGAACTTATGTCGCTTTAAATTATCCGTCGGCTTTGATTCTTGAGTCAGTTTGATGATCTTTGATGATCAATGAGCAGTCGATAAATACTTTTCGTCAGAGATAAGGTATGATAGAGATACCCGACTTCCTCGTGTCTTGCCCCTTGATTTGACAGCGTTTTTTATAACATTTCACAGCTGTTTCTTATCTGTTTCACAGACAGAGTCTACGTGTGAAGCAACTTATAACGTGCAAGTGAATATGAATAAGTGTAAGCGGACAGCTGATGAGGTGAATTATCTGACACTCAAATTTATTTATTTATTTCGCATTTGTTTACACCAGAAAACGTAACCCTTTTTTCCTTGTTGAAGCATATTACACCGAAGACAACCACTTAAAAGCAAAATCAATTCAATATAATCCTTTTGGTGCGTGCAAGCTTTTCCTGAAAAGTGGAGTCAACGATCAGAGCTACACACAGCGAGGGAAATATAAACGAAGGAGGAGCAGAAGTGCTCAATATCATCCAATATATTACCTTAATTACAGAAATTATTCTACGAACTGGAATGAGAAAAAATGTTTTTCTTGTCTTAAAAGTAACGCATGCATATGAATTGTAAAAAAAAAAAAAAAAACATCGAGTAAGATCGATAGATTTGTTTTGTATGATAATCGTCATAAAATCATAACTTGGAACGCGAGAAGCATTCAAAATAAAGCTGTTGAGCTTTTTGATTTCATATTACGTGAGAAAATTGACATTGCGCTTGTAACAGAGACTTGGTTGAAAAGTGATAAAAAATTATACCATCCGAATTATGCATGCTATAGGTTCGATAGGCAGAATGCAAATAGAGGAGGAGTTGCTGTTTTAGTAAACAAAACTTTAAGCCATTCTGTATTACCTGCTTTCAATCTTGACGTAATAGAAGCAACAGGCATTGAGGTGATCCTACACGATACCACCAAACTTAATTTTTTTTCGGTCTATTTCCCCGGCGGAAATAGGAACTTTGAAAAAATGATTAAGTTTAAAAGGGACTTTTTAAAACTGGTCCGTATGAGTGGTAGTTTTCTTTTAGGAGGTGATTTGAATTGTAGGCACCAATCTTGGGGGTGTTCAAGAGCAAACTGCTGGGGAAATACCCTTCATAATATCGTTGCTGCGTCCAGGCATCTCGCATTAATTTTTCCACACAACCCTACATATATTCCTAGCAATCCCACACACAACCCCTCAACGCTTGATTTTTTCATCACAAACTGCGACCACCTCTTTTCTCAGCCCATAACCTTAAACGCTCTAAGCTCCGATCACTTACCAGTCTGCACAGAAATAAATAACGCAGTTGCCAGACACAGTTCCCACTCCAACTACAATTTTGCTGTTGCTAATTGGAATAGATTTCAACGCCACATATCAACCAACTTGAATTTAAATCAGCTTGATTTGTCTTCAGTAAATTCGTCGCTCCAGATTGATTCATTTATAGAATCTTTTGAAGAAACTATAAAGAATGCTGCAGATATTTCAATTCCTAAAATCAACCTCATAAGATCGCACTCGCGCCCTCTCCCTGACCATATCTTGCAATTAATAAGATTGCGTAACTGTGAGAGAAGAAAGTGGATTCGATATAGGCTTGATCATTTCAAGGAAAATATCAAGTTCTTGAACACCGCTATCCAAAACGAAATCCATATTTTTCGTAATCGAAATTGGAATTCCTTATTAAGTAGCTTTGAAAAAGGTTCCAAGCCTTTCTGGAAAATTAGTAAAATAATAAAAAAGAAAGGTTCCAACATTCCAACACTTCTATGTCAAGATAGAATGTATGTTACTCAACAAGAGAAAGCTACCTTATTAGCAGACAACTTCTACCAGCATCATTTATTCTCAGATCACAGCGACGCCAATACAGAAAACCTAGTCAGTAATACTTTGAATGATTTAAATAACACCAACCATGTCACTAACGTTAACTGCCTTATTCGTCCCAAGAAAGTTGTTGACTTAATAAAAATGTCAAGGACCAACAAATCCGCGGGTATCGATGGCATAGGAAACACATTTATCAAAGCGTTACCTCGTAAAGGCATAATTTACTTAACGTTCGTTTTCAATTCTTGTTTAAAAATTGGCTACTTTCCTAACAAGTGGAAAACAGCTAAGGTAATTTCTATTGCTAAGCCCGGCAAACCAAGAAACGATCCTAAAAGCTACAGACCTATTAGTTTATTAAGTTGCTTAAGTAAGTTATTCGAGAAAATAATAAAGGAATATCTCATTTCACATATCGACCAAGCAAACATCTATCCTGCAGAACAGTTTGGGTTTCGAGCCGGTCACTCTACATGTCACCAAATCATGAGAATTAAGCAGCACATTAGAAAAAGTCTAGATTTAAAATTGTCAACAGGATTAGTTCTACTGGATATTGAAAAAGCTTTCGATACTGTATGGCATGAAGGACTAATATTTAAGCTTATCCAGCATTCCTTTCCAGAATTTCTCATCAAAATCGTTCAAAGTTTTTTGCAACAAAGAAAATTTATAGTCTTCGTAGGCCTTGCTCAGTCATCATTATATACCACTCACTCTGGAGTTCCTCAAGGTTCGGTATTGGCCCCCATTTTATTTAATATTTTCATGTCCGACATACCAGTACCTAATGGTAAGACTTTCCTAGCTTCGTTCGCTGATGACACAGCCCTGTTTTCATCCAATATATTAGCACAATACACGCTAAATTCTCTTCAAAATGCACTTGATGCGTTTCAATTATTCTGCTTCAGATGGAAAATCGAACCGAATGCAGATAAATCTCAGGCTATGTGGTTTACTCGACGCAGAAAACAGCAATTCCTACCTCAAACAAACCTACAATTGAACTGGGCCAGCATAGATTGGTCTGAAAGCTGCAAGTACTTAGGAGTTACTTTCGATAAAAAACTCACATTTGAAAAACATATATTGAGTACGGTTCAGAAAGCAAACCTAATCATTAAAATCCTTTATCCCTTTATCAATCGTAAATCAAAACTTTCTATTGATAACAAATTACTAATTTTCAAAACGATTTTTCAACCAGTCTTAACGTACGGTGCACCTGTGTGGGCCGACTGTGCCAAATCTCACATCAAGAAACTACAAATATGTCAAAACAAGGTGCTAAAGTTAATGTTAAATCTGCCCTGGCATTTCTCTACTATGAGGCTTCATGAAAAAGCAAATGTAAATACAATGTCACATATCATTTATAAATTACACCAACATTTTTTAAGCAAATGCTCTCATTCTGATAGCGAGCTTATTCGTAACATCTTAAATTAAGGAAAAATCAATCATATCTTAAAGCTATCATATTTTACATAGTTATATCGTTCTTGCATGTTGCATAGTTGGGCCTAGGTGCAATTTAGCTATAAGAGTCATTAGTTGTAAGAATCATAATAGGGGTTTTTGATTGTAGTGTTTTTCCCTTAACGTTTCCTATTAATGTATTAAAATTTTCTTATTATATATACTTTAAACTATCTTAGTTGTAAAGAACTTTGTTCTGTATCTCTAAAATAATACATGATCGATATATTTTAAACTGTACAAATCAAACTACAAATAAACTGAACTTGAACTTGTTTTGTATGAATTTTGGTAATGCATTGCATTAATTCCTAATATTATAGTATTATGAATTTGTTTTCAACCATGTTGAGTTCGGAAACATACCCCTGGAAACTGCCAGTCGGTTAAGGCCCATTCATATGAGTTCGCCACGACTTGCGAACTTCGCAAACTCTGACAGTTCATTCATAAGGATGCTTTTCATTCGCAGAGAACTACGGGTGCAAGCTGATACTTTACTGCGATTTTTTTTTTTTGTCTTGGGTGTTGTGGATTGCGTTTGCCTGTTTGTGTATTGCGATCTCAGTTTGACAGTTCGCAAAGAGAATGATTGATTCGCAGAGAAAAAAACTTTTAAATCATTAATTAGTATACTTAAACTAACTTTTGTTGAATTTTTTGTCAATGAAAAAACTCGATAATTCAGTTCTAATCTATTTGCATACCAAGAAATATAACTTATTGTTCATATTTGCTGGAAAAGGGTTGTTTTTAAAAGTTCGCGTTCGCAATTCGCCACTCATATGAATGGGCCTACAGACATTTGACATCATTTTGACACTATTGGAGGCAAAAAAAACATGGCGCTCACCCAAACGTGGTAACAATGTGCTTGAAAATAAAGAAGTATGCGTGAATTCAGGTCCATAACGGCAGTTTTTGTGGTGGCATAGTGGTTTTCCAATCAGAAATGCCTGGAAAGACAAATATCTCTATGATCTCTTATCTCTGGTTCGAATTAAAACAGAATATACAAACTTTGAGAGTGAAAATGACTTCGTGCTTGGATTTAATTTAAATTTGAGCACAATTATTGCTGTCACTTATCACAACACATCTTGTTTTGCTAGTTCGAAATAGTCATCGGTAAGGTAGTCTGCCCGCCGTTTTCCACGATCCATATGTGAACGTGAATCGAGTGAGTGAAGTTAATATCGGAGAAAAAATCGCAAGCGAAGAGCGAAAAATTGAGTGCTATTGAATATGTCTCAGAGCAGGACCGAAATTTCGATGACCAATAAAATATCTGTCAGTGGGAAACCTAATAAAAAAAGGTAAACAGTTATTTTGGAGCTCTACTACTACTACTACTTGGTGCGGTTTCCACCAACCTACCCTTCATGTATGCATGCTACGATTAAGACAAACAATTTGCCTAATTAGTCCCTGACGTACATTTATGAGTATTAGGCGTTCCAGGGTTTTTAGGTAAAATTCTTCAAAAATCAATGAGGAGAGGTCTGTAATCCTTTGCGGTAGTGTGACTTGCACCTTGGACACCATCTATCTGAAAGCCGCACTGATAAGGACCTATCAGATTATTGACGAACGGCTTTATGAATTCACACAAAAAAACAGAGAAGATATCGTGAGTGATTACGTAGACTTATTACACTGTAGCTGGCGTAGTTAAAGTCAAAGAGTCCACCTTGAAGAAACACTGCCTCGTTGGCTTAGCCGCCACCCAAGGTGAAACTGTTACAACACAACTGTCTCCGTCTACCCCATTTGACGCACATATAAAGGAAGGTGACTGAATAAAGCAAGGAATTCCCAGTGTTCCTCATAGATGCCCTTTAAATTTGACACATTCATTGAATTTTCGCAGCAACCATGAATTCCCGAATGCACTTTTTTGTGCGCAAGCCATAGCTCCGCCACAGCTCCAAACAAAGTGTGCAACATTCCCGCTGCCACCGGATCGAGGTTACATTCTTTGCCATGCAATGCGCTGCCTTTCATCAAACGCACAAAAACTTGCGAAGACATTTTTTTCCGGTTCTTAAATACAACGAAGGACAAAAGTCACGTGAAACCAAGAGGGCCACACTTCGCCGCACAGACGAGGGCGACAGCAGCCGTAAATTTCAAGAAATTCCCTGAAAATCCGCTCCCATCGTCCCCCGGACAAGCACACACGTGGTGGCATGGCGTTGACTGCAATCCTTAATGGTGCTCAGGAAGCATTTTATTTCTCGAGGAATACACTTTACACTCGCTTAGGTAAGGAGGTGCACTTTTTATGGCCCCAGCGCCCGACTCCCGGCGGATGAGCCCGCTTGGATTCCATCTGCTAATGTGCGCCTGCCGTCCGTCAGGTGGGCGTTCACACGCGAGGGCATCGTATTCGACGACGACATTGTGTAAGGTGAGATATGCATCTGGCTGGGGACTGGGGAGTGGAGACGGTGGACGTGAGCGAAGGAATTCAATTTGGACATGAAGCATTCTCCGGTCCCCCTCCCTGGGTAAGACGACACCAAGGAGCTGTGTGTGAGGACCTGTGAGGGGCGTCACTTACACAAATGGAATTTTATCATGGAACAGGGATCCGGTGGGATCTTGGATCTGGAGTGTGCTTGAGGGTGTCTCAGTGCTGTGAATGAGAGGTTTAAAGTGTCCCGCTGCACAGGGGCTTCAATTTGACGAGTCAAGTTTGGCATTGCACTGAAATCAAATTAAATTGCTTCCAGAGCGTCCATTGACTGACTGAGACTGTGCCCTCTACTTGCTACGTATTCCTCGCTACACTGTACTTTCTTCGGGAATCTAACTGGGCCCTCTCTGCTGCCGGGATAGCTGCAATGCGAGCTGTTTACGCTCGTCAACCAACCATCAGGTTTCTTTAGAAAGCCTCTACCAGCTGAGACATTTTTTGACAGCTCCCAAATGCTCTTGGATGTTTGCAGACATGGCGCGGCTGATTGTTTCCACCCTTGTTAGTTGTTGGCGTACTTCCGGATCCTTTGACCTGTCATTTGTAAGACCTTTCAATTCTTAAGATTAAGTGAAGTCCGTGGCCCGGGCGTTGTGGGTATGTGCGTCGGCCACAACCTCGACGTCGTAGGTTCGATTCCTGCTCTGTGCGACGAAAAAAATGTTCACGACCCCACCTCTTTCGAGTCACTGACAATGCTCAAAGAGTATTTCCTGTCTAGAAAAAGCTTCTCAAACTTGGGCGTTTGGAGTCGGCATAAAACTGTACGTCCCTTCCACTCGTGAAAGAAGAATAGCAAGCACAACACAAGTAGTTGCTGAGAAGCTTGGCCCTGGCCCTGTATGGGCTGTAGCGCCACCCATATTATTATTATTATTATTATAAGCGAAGTCCTCGAACGGATGCAGTACGTAGTCTGATCGTGGCTGTCATAAGATGGTGAGCTCGAGCTCCTCGTCCGTTGTCGACTTCCCGTCTTTTTCAGGCGTTCAAAAGACAACCTCTAAAGCGACGACTGATGGGGATGTGATCAATTTGGTTGGGTGATGCTTGTCTGTCAGTTGATACCAGAAATAAAGGAACAAGGAAATATCCAACTTTTGCCTAATTCTTCTTCTTCTTCTTCTTCTTCTTCTTCTTGTGGCGCTACAGTCCGGGGTGAACCTGGTTTTCGGTCAACAAACCTCTCCAGCTAGCACGTTCTGTAGCCAGCTGCCTCCAATTTCGCACTCCAAGTTGGTTGAGGTCCTTCTCCACTTGAGTGCGCCATCGGGTTCGTGGTCGTCCTCCATTGCGTTGTCCCACTGGTTCGGAGTCGAAGACTCTTCGGGCTCGAGCAGTGTTGTCCATGCTCCATCTTAGGCGTTGAATCCGTAGACGCCTGACTAGACTCATGTCGCTGTACAGCCCGTACAGTTCGTGGTTGAATCTTCTTCTCCAAGAACCTTCAACGCAAACAGGACCGAAGATTGAACGCAGAACTTTTCTCTCGAAGAGACCAAGTGCGTCTTCATCCGCTCTTGAGATAGTCCAAGCTTTCGCGCCATACAGCAGGACAGGAATGATCAATGTCGTGAGCTTGGTTTTCCGAGAGAGGGCTCTACTACTCAATTGCCTCTTGAGCCCAAAGAAACAGCGGTTGGCAAGAGTTATTCTGCGCTTAATCTCGGTACTGATGTTATTTGTACAATTTACTCCGGAGCCGAGGTAAGTGAAGTCCTTGACTACCTCGAAGTTGTAGCTGCCTATGGCGACGTTCTGGCCGAGACGTCGATGTTGTGTGTCCTTTCTTGATGACAGCATATACTTTGTTTTGCCCTCATTCACCGCTAAACCCATTTTTGCTGCCTCCGCCTCAATACAAGCAAACGCTTCATTGACGGCTCGCTGTGTTCGGCCAATCACGTCAATATCGTCGGCGTATGCTAGCAGTTGAACGGACTTCTGGAAGATCGTGCCTCTAGTGTTGGCGTGTGAGTTTCAACACGATGTTGAAGAAGTCACATGACAGCGTGTCGCCTTGCCTAAAACCTTTTTTGACATTGAAGGTCTCGGTGAGTTCGGTACCGACCTTGATGGAGCAGCGGGAGTTCTCCATCGTCATACTGCACAATCTGACGAGTTTGGCAGGAATGTCAAAACTAGACATGGCGTTGTATAGCTCGTCTCTGTGCACGCTGTCATATGCGGCCTTGAAATCGACAAATAGGTGGTGGGTGTCGATCTGCATCTCTTCAGTTTTTTCGAGGATCTGCCGGAGTGTAAATATTTGGTCTATTGTGGACTTTCCTGGCCTGAAACCGCACTGATAAGGACCTATCAGGTTGTTGACAAAGGGTTTCAGGCGTTCACACAAAACGGCAGAGAGTATTTTGTACGCGTTGTTAAGGAGGCTGATCCCTCGATAGTTGGCTCAGTCAAAGGGGTCTCCTTTCTTGTGGACCGGACAAACGACGCTGAGATTCCACTCATCGGGCATGCTTTCCTCCGACCATATCTTGCAGATGAGCTGGTGCATGCGCCCAACCAGGTCATCTCCAGCTGCCTTAAACAGTTCCGCGGACAATCCGATATCATCTGACAGCGGTTTTTGATGCGAGTTTCGCCCCGTGTCTGTGAATGCATGTGAGCTCTTTAACACTCTCCGAACATTAGTCCAAGGTTGTGAGAAACTGCGAACGATTCCCTTACATTATCCACGAATTGGTTCAGTTGCCATATTGTGGTGGACCCTTTGTTTTTGTGTCAGTATGTGTGATATGCAAGGGATTAGGTTAGGTTGTAGTGGCTGACTGCTAAAAGGCAGTCACACTTAGGCCACGGTAGGCCCATTGTGATACCACGCGGATTGACTTCTTCTAACATCGGAACAAGCTGGTGCTTGTAGTGAAGCGATTTAGCTGGCCTATGCTGGCGCGACCACAATTGGAGTGTTTTGAGTCTCAGTGCTGTGCTGGCTGCTGTTTGTTTCCCGAATATTTCCAGTGGTGGAAGCTGGAGGAGAATATTTAGTGCGTTATGACGGAGTACTTCTCAGTGCTCCGCTGATACACAGGTAGGCCAGTCTTTGTACTCGGTTGAGTGCCTTGCAGTTGATAGCCTTGTTTAGTGCTGTCCACCAAACTGAGACACCATACAGAAGTGTCGGTCTGACAATAGAGGTGTAAATCCAGTGAGCGATGCGCCCATTTTCATCCAATCGCTTTTTGGCAGCTAAAAAGGACTGAATAGGCCTTTTTGACCCTTTCCTGGATATTGAGCTTCCAATTTAGCTTGCTATCGAGCGTGAGACCCAGATTTTTCACACTGGTGGTTAGATGTAATGTAGTGCCACACAGCAGTGGGGGGTCGAACTGGGAGATTTTGTATCTTCCGGTGAAGAGTATGATATCCGTTTTTTGTGGGTTAACCGGCGTCCGCATGTTTGTGTCCATGCTTCCAGTTTGTCGAAGGCATTCTGCATTATGTCTCTTAGAGTAGAGACGAATCTGACGGATGCCGCTATGGCAATATCAACCGCCTAGGCAATAACTTTGCATCTTACCTCTTCCAGTATTAATTGGAGGCGCACAATCCTCCTTTATAGAAGTTCTGTCTGGTCTACCTCAAGGTAGTCACTTGGGGCCTCTGCTTTTCAATATTTTTGTCAATGACATCCCTTACTTCTTGCAATTTTCTAATTGTCTAATGTTCGCAGATGATATGAAAATATTTTCACAAATTTCTACAATTACTGATTGCTTAAATTTTCAAAAAGACATAAAATCATTTTTTGAATGGTGCATGCACAATCATCTGGAGTTAAATATTTCCAAGTGTAAGATTTTTAGTGCTTTCCGCTCATTATCTCGAATTTCGTTTGATTATAGTCTTGGTAACGAGAGACTTTTATTAGTAAGCGAAATTAAAGATCTTGGTGTTATTTTCGATTCAAAGCTGTCTTTCTCAGCACATTTGGATTATATAATATCTAAATCAAATTCCTTGCTAGGCTTTTTGAAAAGGAATACGGTAGCATTTAATGATGTTTATACTCTAAAAACCCTTTATTTTTCATTAGTAATCCCCATCCTGGAATACTGCAGCGTTATTTGGTTTCCCTATTATCATAATTCTTCCAACAGGATTGAAAACATTCAAAGAAGATTCACGCGATTTGCATTAAGGAAACTGAGATGGTCCGAAGGTTCACCTAACTATAGGTCTAGATGTGCGTTAATTGATCTAAAAACTCTAGAAAGTCGAAGACAAACTCATAGCGTTCTTTTCATAAAGGACATACTCAATGGTAGGATTAAATCCCCGGATTTACTACTTCTCATGCCTCTTTATGTCCCAGAGAGATGCCTAAGAAATAAGAATGTTCTCTTATGTTTTCCATATCATAGAACGAATTATGGTTTAAACGAACCCATAACCCGTTGTTCATTATTATTTAACTTAATTTATTATGAAGTCGATCTTCAAATGAATAGAAATATGTTTAAGGAAATTGTATTGAATATTCATGCCGATTATGGAATCCGGCGGATCGACTGTGGAGGGAGTCACTCACATCCGCAATCGAATTTCAACCCTATTATGGAATCCGTCGGATGAACTACATTATCGGTCCGCAAAACATCCCTATCGACCCCTTCTGTAATCAGCTGTTTGCTGTCAATTTTGATTTTTTGATTCAATTGTTTCGAAGAATTATTATTTATGTATTGAGTAGAGCAAGAAAATTATTCCCAAGATATTCGTTTTAAGATAAGAACTAGGGCGAAGGATATTTAAACGTAGTAGAAGAAGTCCTTTTGTAATCAACCTTCATTAATGCACCCTTCTTTCAAATTTGAAAATGATTCAGGCTGACTAAAGCAGGATATGTTATCTTGACGAAAACACTACCTGGTTAAGATCCTCACTCTTGTTTTCGGAACATAAGTTTGCAGCATGTTTAAGATTCCTAGATGAGAATGGATATCGGACCAGTACTGTTGGCAGTTGTTTCAGTTGTTCTTTCCGAGTGTAGCTATTAGAAAAATATGTATGTCCAATGGGAATAAATTAAAGCATGGGCGAAAAAACGGGAAGCGAATTATATTTGAATCAAGTTTAAATTTCGTTTGTTTCTTGTTCTAAAATTTACTTCCGCTGCAACCACACATCCTTTTTCCCTCCAAATCCGCAACTCATTTGGTTCGGATTGAAAACGTCACAAAATGTATGAAGTTGGATGAGTTGCGTTTTCTATAATAGCATTTTTTCGCACTACTTCACCGACATCCGCTCCCTTTCTGATTTGCGTTTTCTATAATAGGAAAATATGCGGATGCGAAAATTTTCCTTCCGCAGTCGAACCGCCGGATTCCATAATCGGCATGATTTTTAGCAAAATTAATAATAATTAAATGTAGTCAAAAGATTATGTATCCATTGATGAAATGAACTGAATAAATATTAATAGCAGTTAATTTACGGCTAGGTTCCAAAGAATTGGTGAAAGAACACTTCGTTGTGGGGTGCCCCTATTAACTCCTCTAGGAATCTTAGCGTCTCCCATCCGAGAGTGTGTTACCCTGCTGGTGAGTAGCTGATGAATGAAAGCCTCCAAGGACTTTCCGATCCCGAGGTTGTTAAGCGCAAGTGAAATTGCCTTTGGTTTGATATTGTTGAACGCACCTACGATGTCCAGAAATGTCACAAGTGTATGTTCTCTAAGCCCGAGAGAATTTTTCGATGGTGCCTATCAGAGAGTGGAGAGCTGTCTCCACAGACTTGCCCTTGCTGTAGGCATTTTGTACAGAAACTCCCAAGTTGAGTAATGAAAAAAATTCCTGATGTTTAATATCTCCTTGCTCTCTTATTTCTGGATGATACCTTTTGGCAGATCTTTGGCAGATCTTCTTCTTTGTATGGTGCTACAGTCCAAGTTGACCTAGTTCGCAACTAACAAGCCCCTCCAACTAGCATGATTTCTGGCTTAGTGTCCAGTTTGGCACGCCAAGTAGGTTGGGTTCGTTTTCCAGTGAGGTGCTTCACCTTAAGCGCGGGTATTCTCTGTTGCATTTCCTCACCATGTTAGGATTCGAAGATTTTTCGGGCCGGAGCTGAGTTGTCGATACGCTTTATATGGTCCAGCCACCGTAGGCATTGGATCTGAAGACGCCTGGCTAGGCTTATTTTGTTGTACAACCTGACGGACGTATTATCTTCAAGATCCTGTCAACTGGGCCAGAGATCGCACACAGAACATTTCTCTTGCCCGTTTTTAAGGTTGTCCATGCCTCCGCGCTGTATAGCAGGACTGAGATGATCAATGTTATACAGGTAGGTAGACTCTCGGGGCCTTCGAGAGAAGGCTCTATTGCTCAATTGCCTCCTCAGCTAAGTTATTTTACGCTGTACTGACGGTATTTGTCCAACTTACTCCGGAGCCGAGGTAGATGAAGTCCTTAGCTACAAAGTTTCTGTTGCCCATTACGACGCTCTGTCCGAGACGTCGATGTTGTATGTCCTTTCTTGAAGACAGTATATACTTATTGCCCTCATTTACCGTCGTACCCATTACAGCCAATTCCGTCTCAATGTTAGCAAGCGCCTTATTGACGGCCTCGCTGAGTTCTACCAATCACTTCAATGTCGCCGCCCCCCAGGCTAGGTTAGGTTATTGAACTGCAAGCGAAATTGTCAGTACACGTAGACCATCGTTGGTCCATTGTGAGTCGACAACGTATGGGATCAGTTTTCCGATCTCTTTGACAGCGAACGGACGTGTTTTTCTTTGCTCCCGGTGATCTGTGACTACGATCTCGAAAATTAAACGCAATCGCGATTCGTCGCCAAACGATATTGACTCCCATGAGTCAAATATCGACAAAATTGGCAATAAAAGTAAAAAACTTAATGCAAATATAGACAGCAACATCATGAGTGCAAATAAAAAATCCTCGCGCAAATCACGTGTGAATAGTGAGAATACGGAAAGTTATAACTCTCTGAGTTCAAATTCCTTCTATCCTCTCTCCCAGTTAATGGACAGAGATGACTCTCCTCGTGAAAGAGACAACATCATTAACAAAGTGACAGAGCCCAAACCACCACCAATAAATGTCATCAAATCCGATAGTCAAAGCATACATCAAATTTTGACAAGTAGCAAAATTGATGAGTATGTTATCAAACGGATGTCCATCGGTATTAAAATAATACCCAAATCAATTGATACTTATCAAAAAATATGTGCTTCACTCAAAAATTCAAATTGTGAATATTACACACACAGTTTAAAATCCGATCTGCCTTTTAAAGTAACACTCTCTGGTTTGGAAAAAACTGATTTCAATAATCTTAAACAATTTCTAACCTCATCTGGTGTCAAATGCAGTGATATCAAAATGATAAATAGGCAAATTAATCAAAGAGAATTTACTCTGTTTTTAGTGTACATTGAGCGAGGTACTATTACCCTCAAAGAATTGCGTGATAAACTTGGTGTAATTAATAAAACCGTAGTGCGCTGGAACTTTCAGAGAAGGCTGCCCAAAAGAATTACCCAATGCTTTAACTGCCAGATGTACGGCCATGGAGCCAAACACTGTCATATTAAAGCCTTTTGTTCATTTTGCTCAGGTATGCACCCAACATCTGAATGCAACAATCGAATCAATTTGAAATGTGCAAATTGTAAGGGATTGCATAAATCCACCGATCCACAATGTCCCAGCCGACGCTGCTACATTGAGTACCGAGAGAAAAGTTCAACAAGAACGACGAAGAAAACATTAAACGATGGGTTCAATACTCAAAAAGAAGATTTTCCACCTCTAAATAAGAATCACCCTGTTCACCATTCAACCACAAGGAATGCCTGGTCAATACCTTCTGTTAATAATGTTGCGAATAATAGTAATACTATGTCTAGAAATGGTACTTTGTTTTCAATGCAGGAAATTCAAATGTTAACTAATGAATTAGTTTCTAAGCTTAAAGTTTGTAAAGATAAGTTCGAACAGTTTAATGTTATCACTGAACTAGCCATAAAATATTTAAATAATGAATCCCAATAAAATAAAATTAATTACATGGAATGCGAGAGGCATAAGATCGAAACAGATAGAATTCTTTTCATTCATGCAAAAAAATAATATTGACATAGCCCTTATTACCGAAACTGGACTTAAAAGTAATGTTTCTTTCTCAAACCCTAATTATATTTGCTACAGGTTGGATAGAGAGAGTTCTAGAGGTGGCGGAATAGCCATCACATGCAATAAGAAATTAAAAGTGACTGTGCTACCCTTAATTAAAACAACCTTAATTGAAGCCATTGGTGTTGATGTAGAATTAACAAACCCAAATCAAACATTTAAAATAGTTTGTATATATTTTCCCGGAGGCAGAAGAAATATTCATCGTCAAAGAATATTCAAATCTGATCTACTGAAGCTCACACAACTATCTGGCCGTTATGTTATAGGCGGAGATTTCAACTCTCGACAACAGGCTTGGGGATGCCTTAGATCAAACTGTTGGGGCAATATCTTGCACGATTTACACAATAATTACCCTTTCACGTTAGCGTACCCGTTTGAGTATACCTACATTCCACGTAATGAAAGAACCAATCCATCGGTAATTGACTTCTTTCTGACCAACTCTCCTGAATTACTTTCTCAACCAATTGTAATCAATGACTTATCATCTGACCACTTACCAGTTTCTGTTGATCTATCTCTAAATGCTGACATAAATGTTCCTTATAAATATAATTTTAAAGCCATGAACATAACGCGTTACCAAAACTCAGTTAAGAGAAGATTGGGAAACCTGACTGGTTATTCACTTTCAACTATACAGCACAAAAGTGATGTTGATTCTATGATCTCGACACTGTCAAGTGTCATAAAAGATAGTATCGAGGACTCAGTCCCACGAATACCCAGTTCCGCAGTTCAATCCAATTTCCCTAGTTTTATTATCGATACAATTGCAAGAAGAAATATATCTCGCAGAAATTGGTTACGATACAGGTTACCCGTCTATAAATCAGAACTGAAATATCTAAACCAACGTATAAAACTCCTTGTAAGTGAGTATAGAAATCGGAAATGGAACTCATTACTTGCTGATATGGAAAAATGTTCAAAACCATTTTGGAATCTCACTAAAATAATCAAAAATAAGCGAATGCCGATCCCCCCCTTAAAGGAAAATGGTATGAGGTATATCTCCAATGCTGAGAAATGTGAAGTCTTATCTCAACATTTCGCATCGAAATTTACGATTTCCGAAAATCTAAGTGATCCTCAGACAATAAATTTAGTGGAATCTACAGTTAATCAAACCGCTTCATTTGAAACTCGACCTCCAAATTGGTATATACGTCCGAAAGTAATAAAGAATATTCTTAAACATACTAATGCTAAAAAAGCGCCCGGCTTCGACGGTATACCAAATGTTTGTTTGAAAAATCTTCCTCGTACAGGACTTGTTTATGTTACGTTAATTATCAACGGCTGTCTTAAGTTACTTTACTTTCCCCAAGCCTGGAAAGTTGCGAAAATAATTGCCTTACCCAAGCCCCGGAAGCCTCCTGACATCCCGTCTAGTTACCGCCCAATAAGTCTCCTAAGCAACTTGTCAAAGATCTTAGAAAAAGTAATTAAGCAAAGACTTATAGAGTTTATGGATGACAACTCCATATTGAAAAACCACCAATTCGGTTTCAGATCTGGTCACAACACTTCTCATCCCGTTTTGAGATTAACTAGACACGTGCAACATCAACTTTCAATTACAAAATCGACCGGTTTGCTACTTCTAGACATTGAATCAGCATTTGATTCTGTGTGGCATAACGCTCTCTTGTTTAAAATGAAGCACTTTGGTTTTCATAATAACCTGATCGCTCTCATCAAAGACTTCTTACATGGACGAAGCTTTAAAGTATTCATGGGTGCTACCACATCTACACTCAAATACATATCAGCAGGTGTACCACAAGGATCGGTCCTAGCTCCAATCCTATTTAATATCTACCTAGCTATTTATCAATTTTTGCAGATGATTCCGCACTATATTGTTCCGATAAACTTCCTTCGCCTATTTGCTCAACCCTGCAATACGGTTTTGCCACTACAAAGAACTACCTCCATAAATGGAGAATTAAACTAAATGTCAATAAAACCCAGGCCATGTTTTTCACTCGCAAAAGAAGTACACACTTTTTACCCAATAGTCACCTCACATTAAGTGATTGCGACATTGCCTGGTCAAATGAAGTTAAGTATTTAGGAATCACTCTCGACAAAAAACTAACCTTTAGCAAGCATATGGCATCTGTGCTAAATAAAATCAATGTTTTAATAAAAGTTCTGTATCCATTCATAAATAGAAGGTCTACCCTAAGGATTGAAAACAAAATTATTTTATTCAAGGCTATTTTTCAAGCCATTATGACATATGGTGCTCCCATATGGTATTTGTGCGCACGCAGTCATATAAAAAAGATACAAATAGCTCAGAATAAACTGTTGAAGATGATATTGAATCTACCTTGGTATTTCTCCACCTCAGAGCTCCACAATATAGCAAAAGTTGAATTAATAGAAGACAGAATTAACAATATTGCTTTCCACTTCTTTAATCGTTGTTCATATTCGCAAAATCCACTTATTCGGCAACTTACGCCAAATCCTAATTAATAAGATATATTTACATGTAAGCTAAGTTTTATATAAAAATTAAGAAAAGCAAAAAAAAAAAAAAAAATGTCATTGGGTTTAGTATGAGAATTTATTTTCCCACATTTGTTATTATTATTATTAATTCTTTTCTTTTCTGGCAGTCTATATAATAATATTGTAGTAGAATGAACAATAGTGTTCTAGCTCTAACTTGTATATGATAACGACCTTGTAAAACTGTATGCACTGATTAAGCTTCAAAACTAAAATAAAATAAATAAATAAAAAAAAAATACGTATGGGATAGCCGCTAAATTAATACCAACGCCAAGTGGTGTCTCGACCAGATTTGAAAACCAGATAAATGCATATTAACTTTCATTATCTGGTTAAATGGAATTCGAACCGGCAACCCCTACAACCAAGGGCACTCAACCAACTGCACCATCGAGACGTTGATATCAAACGCTAACATTTGTACGGGCTTATGGATCGTACTTCAAGTGCTGGCGTGTGTGCTTAGCACGATTTTGTCCAGGACGATGTTGAAGAAATCACATGACAGCGCGTCGGCTTGTCTAAAACTATTTTGGCCTCGGTGACTTCTTTACCGACTGTGATGAAGCAGCGAGAGTTGTCAACCTGCACAACAGGAATGTCAAAACCACACTGATATGGACATTACATGGCATTTATAACGAGCGGCTTTAGGCGAGTACAGAGAACGGAAGAAAATATCATCCACGCGATGTTCGGAGACTCAACCCTCGATAGTTAGCGCAGTCAAAGGAGGTCTCCTTTTTTGTGGATCGGACGAGCGACGTTGAAATTCCTCTAGTGGGGCATGCTTTCCTCAGACCGTGTCTTACAGATGAGCTGGTACGTGCGTCCTACTAGATAATCTCCAGCTGTTTTAGTATTGTGGTTTCGGGGACAGATCAGATCGTCCGCTCCCGCTGCTTTGTTAGACATCAGTCCAGCTATTGCTCGAGACCCAAAGTCGAGGGAAGAAGTGGAGATATACCTGCATGTCTGGGAGTTAATCCTGTCTATTAAGGCTATGGACATTTGCGACTCTCCGACGTGAAGGGTATTGATTCAAGTCTATGTGGAGTAGTGATGGGCGCATTCGAATGATATCTCGAGTGATAATCGATTATTACAATATCTCGAGAACATATCGATTCTCAATAAATCTCTCGAGTGACTACTAATTATTCGAACGACTACTAGGTTCAAGAGTTCAAGAGAACTCGATTAATGTATCAACAGCGCGAGAACGAGTAACAAAAAATTCTTGTCGAGAGCTACGGATCAGGAACATGAGGAGAATGAAAGTGATTTCCGACAAGCAACACTTCTGGACTCACTGTTGTTGTTGATGTTTTTATTAATGTAGTAGTTGGGTAATACTTGAGTTCTCTTCCCTTGCGTTTTTCTTTCACTCTGATGCTCATTCTACGATCCTGATGAGAATTTATCGACGAGAACTATTTGTTACTTGTTCTTGCGCTGAAGTAAGACAATTATCGAGTTATCTTGTGTTAGTAGTTTGTAATTAGTTAGTAGTCACTCGAGTGGTTGGTAGTCATTCGAGCGATTAGAAGTCATTCGAGTAATCATTCGATTATTAAATTAAGTCGATTACTAAAGTCTCGATTCTTAAAATCATTCGATTATGCCCATCACTAATGTGGAGTTGCAGATAACAACCGGATGCTACGGCCCAAGGAGTAGCAGAGGTGTTAGATGGGCCTCGCCACCCTACCAAGGTGGAGAAATAAGTCCATAAGCTTATTTCTAAATTTGGTACTTCAGATTCCTACTGAAGGCGTCTGGTTCAGCGTCTTAAAATGGTCCAAAGATTTAAATGTCTTAGTGATATAAGCCTAAGGGCAGGTGATCACGTAAAGTACTTATTACTGTCTGTCTGTAGATATTGTCCTTTTAATTCTGAGGCCATCGCTTTGTCGGGCCGTAGCACTGTATTATCGACATGCTATTTCCTCCTACGTGTGGTTGGAGGAAGATCAAATCTCTGGCCGTCTCATGTGACAGTATAAGACCTACACCGTATATACGGTTTGATCCTGGAGGCTTTACATAAAAGCTTAGAATAGCGTTACGCGCTTGGATTGGAACTCTCCTGAATCTCTTGCTCTTGCCGAGTCAAGAGCGTTTTCACATTCCTGAAGCCAATCTTGTCTGGGTGCAATTGCCAAGGATTGTCAACATCGGCTTTCTAATTACGCAAATAACTTTTCTAGCCGGGGTGTAGTTTCGATTTCGTTAAGGTTAACATTTTCGTTAATGTAGGGTGCCGACCTAAGTTACGTAGTCTAGCTCCTCTAAGCCAGTCACAGAAGCAATTTAAACCTAATGTATAAGAGTTTATACGAACAGTTACCGGGGTTTTAACTTCTCCACGCTGAGATAACCCAAGCGCAGATAACCCTGAGCAGTCAGTAATTATCCGACGCGTCGCAATGCAAACCCTTAATCAAACATCTTACACAATAGCTTTATTCAAACATTTCAAGAAAAATGTGCCACCTTTTGAGCGTCGCGCATTGTGTCTCCAATCGTTTCGCTCCGTCCTAGTTGTCGTACTTCGTTAGCAAGGTGTAATACGAGAAGGCAGTCGTTATAACCTGAAATGAAACGAGCACACACGTAAGATGTGAGACGATTACGACTCCAGCCTGAAGCTCACCCCCTTCAGACAGGAAACATCCAGTTTCAAAATTTTCGATGCGGAGAACCTTATGGGACGCGAGCACTGCGCCATGATGATGATGAAGTCGCGGTAGAAGTGCCTGGAGACTAGATGCCAGGGTCCCAGGAGAATCGCATCGCCCAGAGACTCGTTGTGCCACTGAACATGCTGCGGAGGGTAGGTGATCCAGAAAATGTCCACAAACGTCATCACAAAGTAGGCGAAGGGAATCATCTGGAAAAGAAAGAAAGAGAACAGTTTAATAGTGGTTACTGATTGATAGCAAACGCGTTAAAGAAAAAGTATTCATGCCGATTATGGAACCGCCGGATCGACGGCG
This sequence comes from Eristalis arbustorum, assembly GCA_916610145.1. NCBI lineage: Eukaryota > Metazoa > Arthropoda > Insecta > Diptera > Syrphidae > Eristalis > Eristalis arbustorum. The sequence continues at coordinate 86,685,390 of OU744316.1, read as the reverse complement.
GAGGGAGTAACTCACATCCGCAGTCGAAGTTCAACCCTATTATGGAATCCGTCGGATGAACAACATTATCGGTCCGCAAAACCTCCTTATCGACACTTTCTGTAATCAGCTGTTTTCTGTCAATTTCGAATTTTAAATTTTTTCAAAATATTCAATTGTTTGCAAGGATTGGCTTTTAACTAGTGAAATAAAGTCATTTATGGATTCAATTGGGTTTTTTATGGATCTAGACGAAGAAGAAGGGGATTTAAGGGAAATTCGGTGGAAAATAAGAAGTATGGCGAATACTGTTTTATCGATACCGGACAATCAGTAAGTTAAAATAATTTTGTTTGTTATCAACATTCATTTTTGCACCATTCCTTCAGGTTTGTGAAATACTTCAGGTTGAATAAAGCGGCATTTAAATATGTATTAGATAGATTGAGGGAGCTGCTGCCACCTGTGGTAAGATCCACATCATTGACTCCGGAACTTAAGTTGGCTGCATGCTTAAGGTTCCTGGCTGAGGGTGGCTATCAGACTGGAACTGGCAAAGACTACTACTTCACCGACATCCGCTCCCTTTCTGGTTTGCGTTTTCTATAATAGGAAAATATGCGGATGCGAAAATTTTCCCTCTGCAGTCGATCCGCCGGATTCCATAATCGGCATGATTAAGTATTAAAGCGGAATGGATGAGTTTTACAACAGATATTTGGAGTAATCCTACTAAAACTTGTTCCCAATTGACTTTTACGGCTCCGACCCGATCCGACCAAAAGTGATATTAGGAGTCATGGTTCTGGATGGACCGACGAGGCATACCAAAAAGCGGTGCAACGGAAAACAAGAGCAGCGCAAGAGCAGTACCGGGATAGAAGATGGGAGGAGAAAAAGTTTCTAAGCCTGAAGAAAAGGTCTCTCGCAACCTCCCAGCTTAAGGACATCGAAGAGTCTAGAAACAAACAAAAAAACGGGCCTTTTACAAAAATGCCAAAATCCTAGCCACAGGCTTTAGGAAAGGCACCCAGGCTCTTCGAAATTGCAAATGGTAATCTAGTAACGGACCCACAAGGAATAGTGGATGTGCTTAAGCAACCCTTCCAACAGCTGCTTAGCGAGAGTAAACCAGCAAATTCCAAGACTCCCCCAACGAAGTAGTCTTCCCACATGGCTTTGAAGAAGTTGGTACAGCCATTAAAAGGCTGATGAACAACAAAGCCGAAGGCTCAGAAGGCTAACTATCGGAGCTGGTAGAGAGCATGCAGCAGATCATTTGCCAAATTTGAGAAGACGAAAGCATGCCCGACGACTGGAATATCAGCTCCATATGCGCCATCCACAAAAAAGGCGATCCAACCTCTTGCAACAACTACAGAGGTATATCCCTGCTGAACGTTCTGTTCGGAGCTTTGAACGGGAAAGTCTTGTTCTCCCAATCACTCGTACATTACTTACCAAAATTCCCAAACGCGATCGTTCACCTAACATTGAAGACCTCGGGTCTTCAAAAACAAAAATGTTTAAGATGACTTCTGGAGAACAAAACTCTAGAAGGAATCGGTTCAAGCCCTTTCAGACCCTTCTCGACAAGAACGACGGCGGCGATGAGTGCGATGAAATAATAACTCCATCCACATCCACAAAAACCATACCGAAAATACCATCAGTGTGTGTCTTGCAAAAAAATTTAAGTGAAGTGCATACGATCCTTCGGGAAGCTGAAATTGACAATTATTCTGTTAAGAAAATGAGCATCGGCATCCGAATCAATTGCGAAAGTGTAGAATCACACCAAAAAATATGTAATACGCTAAGTACAAAAAGCATTCAATTCTTTACACATGACCTTCCCAAATCAAGGTCATTTAAAGTAATCTTATATGGACTCGAAGAGTTATCTACAGACGTGCTGAAAGACGAACTAACATCACTCGGTTTGAAATGTCAAAACGTGAAATTAATTAAAAAACACTACAACCAGTTTGTTGACACTTTTTATTTAATTTTCCTTGAAATCGGTTCCATCCGCCTTGGAGATTTAAAGAAAAACTTTAAATCGGTGTTTAAAACACAAGTTAAATGGGATTTCGCACGAAAAAAACAAAACCAAGTTACACAGTGTTTCAACTGCCAAATGTATGGCCATGGTGAGAAAAACTGCCACATTAAAACCCATTGTGCTATTTGTTCAGACTCTCACAAAACAAGCGAATGTACATCTAAAAATATCAAATGCGCCAACTGCAATGGAACACACAAATCAACTGACATGTCATGCATAAGTCGCCAAAGCTTTCTGGAAATGAGAGAAAAGCTCTCAGCCAAAAACAACCCGCAACGCGTTAGAAGAGCACAAACGCATTTCGTCTCCAATCCAAACGATTTTCCCTCGCTCCCAAATAGCCGTAATGCACAACGTGGAGTACAACCTGAACCATCATCCACCAGCATCTCATCGAATGTGTGGACCAAACCATCAAACAACACTGGCACGAAGAACTCTGAAGAGCTTTTTTCCCTTGAAGAGATCAATGCACTCACCGCAGAGATGATCATACTACTCGGTAAATGTGTTACCAAAGCTGAACAATTTAATACTATTACCCAATTAGCTATTAAGTACTTGTATAAATCCAAATGAATTATTGTAGCTTAAGTATAATATGTTGGAATGCTAGAAGCATTCGAGGAAAACAAATTGAATTCTTTAACTTCCTTGACAATAATAATATTGATTTAGCATTAATATCTGAAACATGGTTAAAGGCAACTGATCGACTGTCTAACTCCATGTATAAATGTTATCGTCTAGATAGGGAAGAGAGAAGTGGTGGCGGTGTTGCCATACTAATAAAACGTTCGATTAAGCATAATTTGCTACCCATATTAAGTACGAAGTTAATAGAAGCCATCGGCATTGAAATTCCATTTGTTAATGGACTATCATTAAAAGTCTTTAGTGCTTACTTTCCTGGCGGGGCAACTACTACTCAGAAACAAAACGATTTAAGAAATGACTACCTTAAGCTAGTTAACACTAACGACTTATTTCTTATAGGTGGCGATTTTAATGCCAGGCATAGGAATTGGGGTTGTAGTAGAGCAAATCGATGGGGCAATATTCTTGCTGACCTCCATACGAGATATCCCTTTGAAATTCTTTTCCCACCTAATCCTACTCACATTCCATCTGCCAGAAACAAGAATCCTTCAACGTTAGACATATTCCTTACTAACATACCTGAACTTTTTACATCTCCCACAACACATAATCAATTAAGTTCTGACCATTTGCCTGTTAAGTGTAGCGTAATATTGTCTCCTGCTAAATGTTCAGACCACGTATATGATTTCAAAAATGCCAACTGGAATCTATTCAGAAGGCTTACTCGTTCGAAATTAGAAAATGTTATCGTTTCAAACACAAACCAAGCTGAAATCGACGACAACATAAACAGCTTTACAAATGCTATCTTAGAAAGTATCGAGCAATCGGTACCAATGAAAACAGTAACTAGGCATTCATCCAAGTTATTACCACCTCTCATCCTCGATATGATAAAACTCAGAAATTCTTGCAGATCGAGATGGAGACGGACAAGAAACGACTTCTACCTAGAAGAACTTAAGAAAATGAATGCCCTTGTAAAATTCGCTATTGCGAATTTTAGAAACCAATCTTGGAACGACAGATTGCAGGGACTAGACAAAGGCGGTAAACCCTTTTGGAATATCGTGAGGATTATAAAAAAAAAGAAACCTTTTATTCCTCCCCTTAAGATAGGCAGATATGTACTCCTTACATGCTGTGAAAAAGCAAATGCATTAGCAGACAGCTTCCTCAAAAACCATTCGACTGCTAGCACAGGTTTAACAGACACGAATATTGAATCTACAGTCCAACAGTCAGTAGACCTAGTAGACTCATATTCCTCCCTCGAAGACAATTGTCCTGTCTCCTATGGCGAAGTTAAGGATATTATTTGCAGTCTTCAAACTAGGAAATCGACTGGATCTGACAAGATTAGAAACCTTTATCTCAAAAATCTTTCCGACTTTTCTGTAAAAATTCTGGCTGAGATCTTTAACAATTGTCTTAGATTAGGATACTTCCCTAATAAATGGAAAGTTGCTACGATTATACCCATTCTAAAACCCAGTAAAGCTCCTGACCTGCCTTGTAGCTATAGGCCGATAAGTCTGCTAAGTTCTCTTAGTAAGTGCTTGGAAAAAATCATCAAGAAGAGAATCGTCTCTTTCATTGATAGAAATTCGATATTGCCACCACAACAATTTGGCTTCAGACCATATCATAGCACTTCGCATCAAGTTCATCGTATTACAAGAGACATTAAAAATGATTTCAAATTGGGCAAAAGCACAGGGATGGTAATCCTTGACATTGAAAAAGCTTTCGACACTGTCTGGCACGAAGGCCTGATACACAAGCTAGTCAACTTCAAATTTCCTAAATATCTAGTCAAAATTATACAATCGTTCCTTACGTCTCGAAGCTTTAAGGTGTTCATTAATGAAACATACTCAGGCAGCCAATCAATCACAGCTGGTGTGCCTCAAGGATCTGTTCTGGCGCCAGTCCTATTCAACATTTACACCTCTGATTTCCCCAACTTGAGAAACTGTAATATTGCCTTATTTGCTGACGATACTTGCATTTATTCTTCAGATTCAGCTGGTTTCAATGTTGAAACTAATCTTCAATCTGGATTAAATGATATTTTAGTGTATTGTCACAATTGGAAAATTAACATTAATGCTTCAAAGACTCAAGCTATCTTTTTCACTCGTAAAAGAAAAGCTTGCTTTCTTCCAAGCAACAACCTTTCACTCAATGGTACTCAGGTTGAATGGAAATCAAATGCAAAATATCTTGGAATAAATCTAGATAAGAAATTGACATTCAGCCTTCATATCCAGGAAACCATCAAAAAGATTAATACAGCGACCAGAATTCTGTACCCCTTTATATGCAGGAAATCAAAACTAAGTGATGAAAATAAACTCCTAATTTTTAAATCAATTTTCCAACCCATAATATTTTACGGGTTCCCTATTTGGAGCAAGTGCGCGAATTGCCATTTACGCAAACTACAAACCGCCCAAAACAAATTGCTTAAAATGATCCTCAACCTACCTTGGTGTTTCTCTACAAAAGAACTTCATAAAATAGCTAATGTGGAAATGATTACTACAAGAACTGAGCGACTTTATCGACGTTATATAAATTCTTGCCTATCATCCAACAACGACTTAATTTCAAGCCTAGCTGCTTAACTCAGTTTCATTATTTACTCATTTATTTACTTAGTTATCATTTATATATTAATTTATTTATATATTTATTTATTTGCATCTTTATTTGTCTATATATCCATTTATTTATTTATATATTTATCTATTTACGTCTTTATTTATTTATTTATTTATTTATTATTTATTTATTTATTTATTTATTTATTTAGTTATTTATTTATTTATTTATTTATTTATTTATTCACTTATTTATTTATTTATTTATTTATTTATTTAGTTATTTATTTATTTATTTATTTATTTATTTATACATTTATCTATTTATTTATTTATTTATTTATTCATTTGTCTATTTTTTTGTTTGTTTATTTATTTATTTCCTTAATTATTCATCAATTTATAAATCACGTATTTATTAAATTGCCTGATGCCTGTCAGTAAGCGCTCAAGCGACTTACTTAACATTATGACTCGAACAATATGCGCACCAAGTCAAATCGGGACTCCACCTCTCTCTTCCCCCGACGAAATAAACACTTTGCATTTTCGCTACATTTTTAAATAATTTTATCTTTTAATTCTTGTTTTTAATGAAGGTTTTTAGTGGCTTTTCCTTCAAGTCATCATTAAAATAATAAAATAAAATGTATTCGACAAATTGTATTATTTTGTAGATGTAAGATTAGTTATAATAATCAAATCTCTGCATATAAACTTTGCAAACAATTGTACAATTCATGCCACAATAAAAATGTAAATGTAAAATGTAAATGTACGTCGCCTACAAGATCCTATCCAGCGTACTGTGTGAATGTCTAAAACCGTTTTGCACCGCTGTACTAAACGGCACGTACCAGTGCAGCTTCCGGCCCGGCAAATCGACTTTAGACCAGAATTGTACATGTTTCCGATTTTACCTATTCTGCAACTAATGGTTGTCAACACGCGTCAATTGATTTTTGCTTAGTTGCAATTTGACTCTACGCCAGACAATGACCATTAAGCCCTGTGTCAGCAATTAGTTGCGGAGTAGTTTGTATAAAAGACGTGCGTCTTACGAGCTCACAAGCGTATCACATTGTTTTATTTCACATTCTTTGTCCTATTGCTATCCCCCCACCAGGTAAGGTGGTCATACTGGAGTGCAAAGCTAAACATTGGAATTGGAGAAGACAGTGCGGCGGGCAAAAGTCAACATGGAAGGCACTATCTTCTGCGAGTCAGACCAGCTGCTGGGAGGAGCTGATATCATCGACATTATCGCGCGGTCCCAAAGCCCCGTTTGGGAAGTTTTCACGGCGGAACAGGCTGGCCTAAAGGTCAACGAAGACAAGACAAAATATATGCTGTCGAGCAAAAACAAAAAACGATCGGCCGCACACCACCTAGGCCAAACGTCACAATCGCCAGCTGAAATTTCGAGATAGTAAAGGAGTTTGTCTACTTCAGAGCAAACGTAAACTCCACGAATGACATCGTAGTGGAGATCCGACGTAGAATCGCTCTTGGCAACCGATGCTACTTCGGTTTGTCAAAACAACTGGGCAAGGAAGAAATCTTTGCTAGAGTCATCGGAAAACACAGCCTACACGACAACACGTCCGACAATGGGCTCAGGCTGTTGGACTTCGTGACGGGGCGAAACCTCTCTGTAGCCAGCACGCGGTTCCCCCACCTCAACATTCACAAAGGGACCTGGTGGTCCCCTAATCAATCAACCGTCAACCAGATTGATCACATTGCGATCGACGTCAGACACTTCACCAGTGTCCTCGAAGTCCGAACGTTCCGAGGTGCTAACATCGACTCGGGTCATGACCTTGTTGGAGCCAATTTCAGAACTCGGATATCGATTGTACAACGGAGTAGAGCAAGACCAAAACAGTCTGACGTCGATCGCTGCGAACTTTTCCGATCGAGTCTCCCTGAAGCTCTCAGAGAGTTGAACCCTGCCGGGCGAAACAATCGACGAACAGTGGAACCGTTGTCAAAACGCCATCAGAGAAGCTGCCTCTGATGTGCTGGGTCTAAAAATGCCATCTAGAAAAAACCCATGGTTTGACAACGAGTGTCGGTAGGCGCATTCAGCGTAGCTGGCAGCATATAAGGCGACGCTGGATAGAAGGATGAGAACGGTTCGTGAGCTCTACGAACTTAAAAGAAGGGAAGAGCACCGGCTTCTCAAAAAGAAAAAGAAGGAGCATGAAAAGCGCGCGATCGAGGAAATGGAGAGGTGGTACGGCAGAAATAATGTCCGAAAGTTTTACCAGCGGGTGAAACAACTATCCAAAGGGTACAAACATCGGACAGAAGCCTGTCGGAACGAAGAGGGACAACTCGTAGTAGAGTCGCAGTCGATACTGCGAATCTGGAAGGATAACTTCTGCAGACTGTTAAACGGCGAAGAGGACACCAATACCGCTGTCAGGCAGAATGTTCCACTCCACGCAATGGACGACGATAGAAGGGAATTCCGTCACCCCGATCTAGACGAAGTCAAGATAGCGATATCGAGACTGATGTCGAACAAAGCTGCTGGAGCGGACGGATTGTCCGCGGAACTGTTTAAAGCAGCTGGAGATGAGCTGGTAGGGTGCATGCACCAGCTCATCTGTAGGATATGGTCGGAGGAAAGCATGCCCGACGAGTGAAATCTGCCCGATCCACAAGGAAGCAGACCCCTTTGACTGCGTCAACTATCGAGAGATCAGTCTTCTTAACATCGCGTATAAGATCTTCTCTGCCGTTTTGTGTACCCGCCTGAAGCCGTTCATTAATAATCTGATAGGTCCGTATCAGTGTGGCTTCAGGCCAGGAAAGTCCACAATAGACCAAATCTTCACACTTCGGCAGATCCTGGAAAAGACCCAAGAAATGCAAATCGACACACACCATTTATTTGTCGACTTTAAGGCCGCATATGACAGTGTACATAGAGACGAGCTATACAACGCCATGTCTAGTTTTGACATTCCTGCCAACCTCGTCAGATTGTGCAGGATGACGATGTTGAAATCTCGCTGCTCCATCAAGGTCGGTAACGAACTCACCGAGACCTTCAATGTCAAAAAAGGTTTTAGGCAAGGCGACGCGCTGTCATCTGATTTCTTCAACATCGTGTTGGAGAAGATCGTGCGAAACTCACACGCCAACACTAGAGGCACGATCTTCCAGAAGTCCGTTCAACTGCTAGCATACGCGGACGGTATTGACGTGATTGGCCGAACTCAGCGAGCCGTCAATGAAGCGTTTGCTTGTATTGAGACGGAGGCGGCAAAAATGGGCTTAGCGGTTAATGAGGGCAAAACAAAGCATATGCTGTCATCAACATCGACGTCTCGGCTTAAACGTCACCATAGGCAGCTACAACTTCGAGGTAGTCAAGGACTTCGTCTACCTTGGCTCCCAAGTAAGTAGTGCGAACAACATCAGTACCGAGATTAAACGCAGAATAACTCTTGCCAACCGCTGTTTCTTTGGGCTCAAGAGGCAATTGAGTAGTGGAGCCCTCTCCCGAAAGATCAGGCTCACATTATAAGAGACCTTGATCAAACTTATTCTGCTGTATGGCGCAGAGATATGGACGCTATTGAAAGCGGATGAAGAAGCTCTTGGTTGTTGTTCTGCGTACGATCTTTGGTTATGTTTGCTTGATGGCGTCTGGTGTAGAAAGTTCAACCGCTGTATGGGCTATACAGCAGCATGCACCCAGTTAAGCGTCTTCGGATTCAACGCCTAAGATGGCTAGGCATGGACACCACTGCTCCAGCCCGAGGAGTCTTCGACCCCGAAACAGTGGGACAACGCAATAGAGGGTGACCACGAACCCGATGGCGCACTCAGTTGGAGAAGGCCCTCAACCAACTGGGAGTGCCAAATTAGAGGTACTTGGCTAAAGATCGTGCCAGCTGGAGCGGCATGTTGGTTGAGGCCCAGGTTCACCCTGGACTGTAGCGCCACAAGAAGGAGAAGAAGAGGAAAACTAAGCTCTTAATTAATTAATAATCGAAAGCTTTTTCAATATCGAGCACGATTGGCTTTTATGATATTGCATGTCCTTACAACTTGGTGTAGACTAACTCCTGTCAACAGCTGCCTGAATGGACTCAAGAGGCAAGTGAGCGATAGAGCAGTGTTTCGACTTTGTACAAGTCACTGATCACATTCAAGTCCTGCTTTACCGCGCGGAGGGATGTGTTGCGTTGTGGTGTTGGCATTCTAGAAGAAAATATATAACCACGAACTGTACGGACTGTGCAACGACATGAGCCTAGCCAGGTGACCACGGATCCGACATCGAAAGTGGCTGACCTGTGTGAAATGAATGATGCAAAAAAGTACTCGGCACGGACAAATTAGTGTAGACAACGTAGCTCTTCTCCAAAGAGTCTTTGACTCGAAATAGTGGAACAGCACAAAAGAAGCGTAAAGTGGAGAACTATTTACAGACAACTAGGCGTGAGAAACTGGAGCCAGTTAGCCAGAAATCAGAGCAGAGTTCCAGATCCACCCGGACTCTAAAGCGTTAAGAAAAACTAAGCAACGCAGTATTTAGCTCTCTATGAGTACATTAAGGACCAATAAGTGACCCGTCCAGAACGTTCTCCCACGAGTGGAAGGGACCTACAGTTTTATGCCGTCTCCGAACGGCCAAGTTTGAGAAGCTCTTCGAGATAAGAGTTCTCTTTGAGTATTGGCAGTAACTCGAAAGTGGTGGAGCCGCAAACATTATTTTAGTCGTTGACACCAGAAATCGAATCAAGACGTCGAGGTTCAAGTTCGTTCGAATCTACAGACTTTCCCACAACGCCACGGAACACCACAAAAAATTACTTACTAACAAACCGTCTATTTCTTTCGGGAAAAAGTTCAATAGCGGGCAATTCGTTCCAAACTTTGAGATTAATATACATTCGGCAATATGGAAAGTTTATAGGAAGGCAGACCTAATAACGCCACTGTGGCGCTTAGGGTGTTTGTGACCACCCCATTCTTTGGAACTGCCCGGCATTCAGTAACTCCTTGAGTTCTAGTCCTTTTCTGATTTCAAGTATTTTGAGTGGTCTTTCCGGTAGTTGGATCTAACTTGCCACCGTCTTGACGTAGAGGCTTATTGTATCGTCTCCAAAGATGGGTGTGCAGGTTTAAATAACTCAATGCCCCAAGTTGAGTCAGTGACAATGCAGAGAGACAAAAGGTTTCATCCTCCTCCCGGTCTTTGACCAGATTAAGCCATTCTGCCCAGTCTTTTGGATTAGATCATGGACAACATTGCTCTCCAAAGCATGCCAGACCATCGTCACGACATCCTTTCAAAATGATCTTAAAAAAGCAAAACAGCTCTATTCACACCCTCTGCCACTTACCGTTGAGACCTTCGGATACAAATAAGCCAGAAAGCAGATCTGCAGCGTCATCTCGGCAACCCGATAGAAAGCGAACCGATTGAAGAAGTCCTCCATTTTGCTGCATATCGCCAGGATGGCCAAATGGTGTTCGATGCAGGTGTTCAGAGCCTTTTGAAAGCTCTTCACTTCATCCAAGGTCAGATCCAGTTCCTTCAGAGGCTCTGAACTGCTTCCGGCTTCGGCGGTGATACGCAGCGAAAACTGGTCATCTTCTCGTTCCTCGCTCAAGGTGTACTCGTCGCCCTGCAAGTAGTCGCCCGTGTATCTCACCTGGGCCTCCTCGAACCTAAAAGAACCGTCTCAACACACCTCTCACAACCAAACAAACAGCCCCACTTACCGCCGATAGATGCCGCTGGTGTAGATGAGATTCTTCAGGCTGCAGCGCAGGATGTTGAACTGTCCGCACGTAAGCAGGCAGAAGGACACGAACAGGCAGCTCCCGCTGGCGAAGTTGAACACCATAATCATCTTTGCCCAGCCCTGCAGGATCACCGACACCACGTACAGGAGTGCGTTCTGAAAATGGACGCCCGATGAGCGGGGGATATGCGGGCGCTCCGTGGCTTACCTCCTGGTTGAGCGGATACCACGGCTGAGCCTCAGTGGGCTTGATGAACAGCGGCATTATGACGGAGGCAAACACGAACATCGGAGCAACAAACTGCCACACCATGGCGATAACCTTGGCGCATTTGAACGGGTTCGCTAGGTCCACGTAGGTCCTTCCTGGAAGCGGAGATTAAGATCAGAGGGGATGAGGGATTCACCGCATACTCACCTTTTGGCGATCTCCATTTGTAGGTTGCTTCGATTTCATCCAGCAGCTTGGCCAGGGTCTCCTGGTTGAACTTGTAATGCACCATGCCCAGGAAGCTGAAGAAGAACCACACGGACTCCATGGCGAAGTTGATGAATGTCAGCAGGTCGTAGTCACCGTCGCCGTCAAGGACTGTCTTCAGATAGCAGACGGTCATGTGCAGGGGCAGGAACATAGTGACCCAGGACAGGAACTCCCAGATGTAGTGCAGAGCTCGCGGACTGTCGTCGGTTAAGAAGGGTGGCTTGAGGGTGAAGATGAGGTAGTACGTGTACCGCTGATAGTTAAGAAGGCGTTTTGTTGGAAATGACATTTCGGTGGCGCTGGAAGAGGGAAGAGGAGGATTGAGTTGAGGAATGATTTTTTCGGGTCTGGAGACCTGGCAGAAGTTAAAAAGTGTCGAAGTGCGCAGGAGTTGCTGGAGCTTGAGTTGGTTTTGATAAGCAATAGTAATCAAGCGATGATTTTATCGACTACGAAGCAGAGTTTCGTTAAGTTTCGTTATTTTTTGTCACTTTCCCCTTAAGTGGAAACCTCATGAATTACTCTCTATCTATGTACGTAGGTCACAGCTGGTGTTGGAATATGGCAAAAATTCAATGACTGGACGTTTATAAATTCATCGATGGCCGATACAGAAAGCCTCTTCCAATAGAGACTTCCGAACCTCGGCAGTTGCTAACGACTTGACTTTTCTGTCATTTTGTTCAATCACCATGGGCGGACGAAGAGTTTCGACGGCGTCGTCCATAAAGCTTTAAATCTTTGAGAATGACATTGGTCAGTCCAACACTAGGTTTTACTACACTAGTTTAGTAAAGACTCTCAATAAAACGCTTTTTTGCTGAGTTTAATTTTTTCTTTCGAAAGTTGGTACGTGTGTTTATTTACATTTAGATGTCAAAATACTCTTATGCCAAAAATTAGTGAAATTGAATTCTCAAAACAAAGACAATACGCAAATAATGGATAGCCAAACAAAAGAGGTAAGAAAAAATGAAATACTGTCCAAGATTTTTGAAAAATAATACCTATCGATGATATGTTCATTATAGAATCTTCAAGCGATGAGGATGAGGATGAACTAACTTTGAAGAATTCCCTGTGAGCTCTGGTGATTCAACTACAGAAGAAACCATTCATTTTCAGCAGCAATGGGGGATTAGCAGTTTCACAAGCGATGATCTTCACCGGAATGGTACAACATGGTGTGCGACAAGTTGCTGAAGCTCTTCAGTAAATGACTAGTGTGGAGCATGTCCTTCAGTACACTGACCTTGAACAAGAGCCAGCCATTGAGTGGAAAGGTTCAATTCAAGAACATGTCAATGCGCTACGACCCAAGCAGTCCAGCAGTCTTGAAAAACCTGAACATATCCATCAAGCTGGAATGGAAAGTTGGTATTGTGGGGTTGACAGGGGCTGGAAAGTCATCACTCATTAGTGCATTGATCTAATATCGAAGGAGACGTGGTGGCCCATGGCGTTGTGGGTACGTGCGTCGACCCCAACCTCGACGTCGTAGGTTCGATTCCAACTCTGAGCGACAGAAATAATTTTCACGGCCCCACCTCTTTCGAGTCACTGACAATGCTCAAAGAGTACTTCCTGTCTAGAAAAAGCTTCTCAAACTTGGCCGTTCGGATTCGGCGTAAAACTGTAGGTGCCTTCCACTCGTGAGAGAACAATAGCACGCACAGCACGAGTGGTTGCTGAGAAGCTAGGCCCCGGCCCTCTATGGGCTGTAGCGTCACCCATTATTATTATTATTATTATTATTATTATTATTATAATATCGAAGGAGACATCTATATAGACGACGTTGAGACTGGCTCCATTTCACTAGACTCCCTTTGTTTGGAAATCTCAATAATATCTCAGGATCTTGTTCTTTTCTCTGCAACAGTCAGGAATAACTTGGATCCATTTGAACTGTGAGCTCAGACTCCGAACTGTGACAAGCGTTGGGTGAGGTAAGTTTCACATCTCAACCACTGTAAAAACAAAACGATTAATCCCCTTGATCGTGCAGGTTGAACTGAAGCAGTCGATACCAAGCCAATATAGCACGTGACGCATAAAAAAACACATCCGATGGGAAAATAATGGGGAAATAGGGACTTAAGAAAAAGGAAACAAAAACAGTTTATTTTTGCATGTCAATTTTGTATAGCGATATGCAGATGATACTGCTCCAATCGAACCAATCGCAATAATTTTTCAATCGGTATGAATACGCCACTATGTAAATGGGACCTAAAACGATGGCGCACACAAGTGGAAAAGAACCACGTCCCTGTTCTTTTAATCTCTTTTTATTGAATTGGATGTCTATCGCTAATTCACACCCTAGGGTTTAGATTCTCCACGAATGTCTATGAGCGGCTGCCTTAGTCGAAAGATCGTAATCACTTCGCATCTTGTACAATGCATTATTCTTCGAATTGAATTCCGCACATCCGGGCTTCACCCATCGCGGCTATCATCACTTTTTCAGATATTCTATGAATCTTAGGTTTTTTTTTCACAAACGTCATCAAAAAGTGAACATTTACAAGTGTCAAATAATATCTCTGGCGCGGTCTATGATTTCGATGTTTCAACGCGTCCTAGTCAGTGATGACAATTACATTTTACTGGAGACTTTTAACTCAGTGAAATGTGTTGTTGTTGCTTCAACAAAGCCTACTATCAACGGCTCGCGCTATTGGTCGTTGGTTACCAACTTCTTTGGGCCTGAATTGGACGATATGAAAACCAAAGTCATTCGGTTTCAACAAGACGTTGCTATGTGTCATATACATCAACCCACATTGGAAATTGAGCACCAGCATTTCGTAGGTATGCTCATCGCACATGAAGGTGGTGTTTGATGTTTTCATTCTAGATTTCTCGGAAGTGGACAGTTGAAAGCATTACCAAACCTACAAGCAATATCTTAGCTTTGACGTCAAGATCGTCCTTGGTAACCTTGGACGGCATCTTTGGTAGCGCAGTCGGACAACACAGCCTACACGACACCATCTCCGATAACGAATCTATTCTGATCGACTTTGCCGCGGAGTGCAAACTCAATGTAGCAAGCACACGGTTTCCACACCTTAACTTCCACAAAGGAACATGACGGTCTCCAGATCAATCCATTATCAATCAAATTGATCATATTGCAATTGACGCAAGACAATCCAGTAACATTTTGGACGTCCAGACGTTCCGAAGCGCCAACATTGATTCGGATCACTATCTATGTGTAGCTAAACTCCTAGTGAGGATTTCCCGGACCAGACGAAATCATCAAAATGCTGCCAAGAAACTTCACGTCGCACGGCTACAATCGCAGGAGATAGCCGATCGAGTCTCCCTTCACCTCTCACAGAGTCCCACCGCCGTCATCAAGCGCTGAAGACCAGTGGCAATACTGCCAAGAAGTCATCAGAAAAGCCACTTGCCACCAAAGAGAAACCGCTGGTTCGATGAAGAATGTTAGCGAGCACATGCAGCCAAACAAGAAGCATTCAAAGCGGCGCTGCAAAGAAGGACAAGAGCTGCTGGTGAGCTCCACGAGCAGAAAAGAAGGGAAGAGCACCGGCTTCTCAGAAATAAAAATAAAGAGCAAGGAAAGCGCGCAATCGATGAGATTGAGGGACGGGTTACTGCAGGAACGATGTTCGGAAACTCTACCAACAGGTACAAAGAACATGTCAAGTTCGCAAAAACCGAACGGAAGCCTGCAAGGACAAGGATGGGAACGTAGTAGTAGAATTACAGTCGGTGCTGGGAATTTGGAAAGACCACTTCGGCAGACTGTCGAAGGGTGATGACGACCAAATTACAGAATAACCCATCCAGTATAGGCGATGATGGATAAGAATTTCGCCATCCCAACCTGAGTGAAGTGACGGCAGCAATCGCCAAACTGAAGTCCAACAAGGCTGCTGGTGTCGATAGACTGCCTGCCGAGCTCTTCAAAGCAGCTGGTGATGATTTGATAAGGTGCAAACCCCAACTCGTCTGTAAAATCTGGTCGGATGAAAGTATGCCCGACGGATGGAATCTCAGCATCGTTTGCTCGATCCTAAAGAAAGGAGACCCTCTAAACTGTTCCAGTTATAGAGAAATAAGTCTTCTAAATATATCCTATAAGATCCTTTCTGTCGCTTGAAGCCCTAGGTTAAAAGCCTGATTGGTCAATATCAGTGCGGGTTCAGGCCAGCGAAGTCCACTATTGACGTTACGGCACATCTTGGAAAAACCCCAGAGTTTCAACTCACTACCTATTCACCTATTCATCGACTTTAAGGGCGCGTACGACAGTATTTATAGAGACGGGCTGTACAGCACCCTGTCTGGCTTTGGCATCGCTGCAAAACTCATCCGTCATTGCAGAATGACGATGGAGAACGCCCGATGCTCTGTCAAGGTCGATGAACACTATACCGACACATTTGATGTCAGAAAAGGATTTAGACAAGGCTATGCTCTGTCACGCCATTTCAATTTTACATCATTCTCGAGAAGATCGTGCGAAACTGAAATGTCAACACCAGAGGCATGATCTTCCACAAGTCTGTGCAACTGCTCGCACATGGCGATGATATTGACATTGTCGGAAGAATCCAACGAGCTGTCATAGTAAGACGAAGTACATGCTGTCTACAAAAAAAGGTCCATCAACACCGACACGATGTAGTAAAGACTTTGTCTATTTTAGCTCCACAATAAATTCCGAAAATGACATCACAGTGGAGATAAAACGAAGGAAAAACCGGCCAATTCTTGTGTCTTTCGACTTAGGCAGCAAAGTCCTGTCTCGGAAAACCAGGCCTTGATAGTCTCAGTCTTGATGTATAGCACAAAGCCTTGGACAATGTCAAGTGAGGACGCAGAGACGCGTGGTCGCTTCGAGAGCAAAATCCTTCGAATCACATTTGGTCCCATTTGCGAAGAAGGAGTTTAGAGGAGAAGACTAAACGACGAACTCTAGGAAATGTAAAACGACGTATGAATTAGACAAATGTAGAGAGATTGGACACTTCTACTCTGGCTCTGAAAATCTTCGAGGCCAACAATGAGGGAGAACACAGTAGAGGAAGACCTCGCCTTCGATGGCGTAACCAGCTGGAAAGTGATCTTAATCAGATCGGTGTACGAAACTGGAGGCGCCTAGCCCAAGATCGCGCTGATTGGAAAACGAAAACTGACTGAAGAAGAAAAAGAAGACACACATTTTTTGTTTGATATCATAGTCAATAGAGATACAACGACGAACTATACAGGCTTTTTTTTTATAATTTGCGCGTGCTCAAGGGGTTATTAATACCCTTAATTGTCCGGGGTCAAGACACAGCACGGGCCGAAGGTATAGAGGGAGAGAGAGAGAGGAGGTACCCGTGCACATTGGTCTTAAACATCTGCGGATTGTAATCTATGGGAAATATTGAGCTGGGAAGAGCATTCCATATTCGTGTGATGCGGCTAAAAAACGAGTGTTCACTGTGGGTCCGTAAGCAGGCTTAAGGGTAAACCGATGTGCATTCCTGGCGAGACGTGTATTACGGGTGAATTCAAGGTTGGTTAGTTCACTTAAGCATCGTTCTTTAAAATAACGATAAAACACGGACAAAAAAGACACGGTACGTCGATATTCCAGCGAGTCTAATGAACCCGCGATATCGTTGTCTCCTATAAGATTTATCGCTCACTTTTGAATTCCATCTTGTAGGTGCAGGGTGGTCTTGGGGGCACCAGACCAGATATGAGCGTTATACTCAAGCTTAGGGAGAATATACACCTCATAGATTAGAGCCAAATCAGAGGGGGTGAAGTATTTCTTGCATCGATTAAGGAAACCTAAACATTTCGCAGCATTTTTGGCGACCTCGAATATATGATCGTTCCAACTAAGTGTTGTGTTGATGGACATACCGAGGATGGCAAGTTTTCCGGTTTCGTCGATACAAGCGCCATTCATGGATAATGCCTGATTATCAGGGGTTCGCTTTAGAGACAGTAGACAGCATTGAGTTTTGGAAGCATTGAATTCCACTCTGTTGTTCTTACCCCAGTTAATTATGCTGTCCAGATCGGAATTCAATGTGCTTGACATACGCTGCCGTTCCAATATTACGTCCGAAGGGCAGGGTCGTGAATTTTGGAACGAATATGAAAAGCTGGGTGCTGTCATCAGCGAAGGAGTGGATTGGATTAGAAGTGGCAGACAGGAGATCATTTATAAAAATGAGAACGAGCGTCGGAGACAGAACAGAGCCTTGGGGGACACCAGCATTTATTTTGTGGATATCAGACTTGAACCCATCCAAAACAACTTGGATTGAACGGTTCGAAAGATAGTTTCTAATCCATAGAAGCAGAGATTCATCGACACCATAGGCACGCATTTTCGACAAAAGAGCTTGATGCCAAACTCTGTCAAATGCTTTAGAAATATCAAGCGCAACTATCTTGCTTTCGCCTGCATTGTGCAAAGATTGGTTCCACTTTTCGGTGAAATAAGCTATCAAATCACCAGTGGACCTGTTGCTGCGGAAGCCATACTGTCGGTCCTTGAGAAGCTTCCGCGATTCAAGATATTTCATAACCTGACGATTCATCAGCGTTTCCATGATCTTAGAAGGAAGGGAAGTAAGTGCTATGGGTCGGTACGAGGTGGGTGACGAAGATTCGCCCTTTTTAGGGACGGGCTGGACAAATGCTGTTTTCCATCTACTCAGAAAGACACCTGAAGAGTAGGATAGATGAAAAAGCTTACGCAGTGGTTTTGCCAGCGAAGTAGAACACCTCTTCAGAAGAATTGGGGGAATACCATCCGGGCCAGCGGATTTGTGCACGTCGAGATCTTTAAGTACTCTTGCAACTGTACGAGTGCGGAAGTGAATTTGTCCCATGGTGAAACCAACGCTCTCGAGTACAGGTGGGGACAAATTACAATCTGGCAGTGTTGAGCTGGCTGCAAAATGCGCCGCAAGCAGATTGGCTTTGTCCAAAGAGCTGACAGCTGGGATGTCATTGTAAATGGGCGTGGGAATTGAGGACGAGGCGGAATTCTTTATGTTTTTCACAAATGACCAAAAGTTTTTGCTACCCTTGAGACATTGTAGCACTTTTTGCCTCAACTATTGTTCATGGGAGAATACACGTCGGATTATTGCATTGCAGTCATTTCTGGCCCGTTTAAACTTATTCCGGTTTTCCTCAGTAGGGTTGGCTTTGTATAACCGGAAATTCAACTCTCTTATTCTGATAGCCTCTTTGCAGCTCGAGTCATACCATGCATTTAGTCTGGGTTTGATACACTTCACAGGCTGTTCAGCGACATCGACTTAGCCAGAAGAGTGAAGATCCAACGATTGAGATGGCTAAGTCATGTAGAGCGGATGGAAACCAATGCTCCGGCCCGAAAAGGCTTCGAATCCACCCCCGAGGAACGGCGCAGTAGACCGCGACTCAGGTGGCGCACACAAGTGGAAAGGGACCTCAACCAACTATGCGTGCGAAACTGGAGACAGCTAGGTAACGATCGAGCTGGCTGGAGACGCTTGTTGGTTGAGGCCCAAGGTCCACCCCGGACTGTAGCGCCACCTTAAGTAAGTAAGTAATCATAGTCTATTTTTCCAAGTATTCTATTTTCACTGGTTGTGTGACGGACTAGTTTTAAATAAGCTTAACCTTATAAGCATAACCGAGTATATAAAGGGTGATTTTTTAGCTATTATCTTTTTGGCAACACTGGTTTAAACAGCTGACTCACGTTTCACTGTCAAACAACTTTAGTTTGGTCTTTAATTTAACCATGAATCGTCTTACAAACGAACAACGCTTGCAAATTATTGAATTTTATTATCAAAGTGCGTGCTTTGTTAAGAAAGTTCATCGCGCGCTTCTTCAATTTTATGGTCAATCGACCCACTGAAGCGGCTATTCGGGCTTAATTTCGCAACAAATATCGCAGCTGTATCGGCCAGTGCTAATGATGACAATCAATTATCGATTCGTCGCTGTTCGCAGCAATAGGGCCTCTGTTACTCAACAACGTGGACAATTTAGGCGTGATGCCTTTCAAAACACAGCTGGTGCAAGAACTGAAACCGAACGAGCTACCGCAACGTAAAGTTTTTGGTGAATGGGCTCTTGGAAAGTTGGAAGAAGATCTGCTTTTTTACCGAAAAATTGTGTTCAGCGACGAAGCTCATTTTTGGCTCAATGGGTTCGTAAATAAGCAGAATTGTCGATTTTGGAGTAAATATCAGCCTGAAGCATTGCAAGAGCTACCAATGTATCCAGAAAAAGTCACAGTTTGGTACGGTTTATGGGCTGGTGGCATCATTGGACCGTAATTCTTTAAAGATGATGCGAATCGTAACGTAACTGTGAATGGTGAGCGCTACAGTGAGATGATATCCAAATTTGTTTTGCCTAAACTGCAAGAGCTTGACTTGCATGACATGTGGTTTGAACAAGACGGTGCCACATGCCACACAGCACGCGCAACAATGGACTTACTGAGAGGCGAATTCGGTGAACATTTTATTTCACGTTCGGGACCGGTCAATTGGCCGCCTAGATCGTGCGATTTAACGCCTTTAGACTATTTTTTGTGGGGCTATGTTAAAGCTCATATCTATACAGACAAGCCCGCTTAAATTGACGCATTGGATGTTTGAGCAGCTTTTTCTAGACAGGGAAAAGCATTCTCAGTAACTCGAAAGAGATGGGGCCGTGGAAATAATTTTTGTCGCACAGAGCAAAAATCGAACGTACAACTCACATAACCACAGCGGCACGGACCACCGGGTTCGATCTTCCTCTCCTACTCGAACCAGGAGGCTCGGATTCGAAGACCCTCTTCGCTGGAGCGTAGTTGTCCATTCGCTCTATGTGGCTGAGATATGAATTTTTGCCTTCCGGACTACATCCACATCCTTGTACAGCCCGTAGAGTTCGCGATTGTGTCTTCTCCTCCATTCGCCTTCCTCGCAGACGGGACATAAATATCCAGATAGTTTTGTAGAGCTTAATTTTTGTCATTCGAGTTTGGAGTTTCGAGCCCAGTTGGCGATTCTATTTCAGATCTCCAGTAGGATGTCATTGGTGTAGATAAACTCCTCACTATCTCAACATTGGAGGTGTAGGCTATGACGATGCATTGCCCTAGGTCTTGTGCGGTGGATCTTTCTTGCTCGATCGCATGTATTTGGTCTTATCGTCATTGACTTTAGGAACGTAAAAGTTTGGGAGCCCGTGACAATGTCGATAACATTTTTGTAAGCAAACATTTCGAATCCCTTGTAACAGCGAATATTCATGCCGAAATCCGATGCAGGTTTCAAGCGTGTCAGAGGTCCTCGAACCGAACTACATGGTGCATCGCGTATGTGTTAAGGTGGTGCAACACAACCAGGTCTTTTTTTCCCGGGATCCCAAACTCGGCTAATGCTTCAAATAACTCCTTGCGATCAATGCTTTTGTATGCGGCTTTAAAATCGATGAAGAAACGGTGAGCATCTACTTGAAACTCATTCGTACTGTCCGAGACTTGCGATTATTTGGTCTATAGTCGATTTTCCGGAAGACAACATTGAAGCATTTATTCGTGAGATACCGGCCGAAATGTTGGAAAGAGTATGCCAAAATTGGACTAAGCGGATGGACCATTTGAGGCGCAGTCAAGGTCAACATTTGCATGAAATAATCTTCAAACATTAAATTATATGGACCGTACTATCGATTCAAATAAAGATTTCATGCATGTTTCTGAATTTTATGTGTCTTATGTTCTTTCCTACAGCTTTTAAAAAATCACCCTTTATGTACAGACTAGGCGTTGTGCAACTCTTGTACCGACAAAAATGTCAACAATACAGTTTTCCTTTTGTTGGATGATGTGATTCCTGCTTCAAAACAAAGCTTTCACATCACGAAAGCTATTAATCTCGGAATCATGGCAAGCTGCCATCCCATAAACCCCTTTTTTGGAAACTCATCTCATCTCATCAATAAGCCACCGTGTGCCAATAGGCTGAAATCCTCAAACACACGCTGATGCTTTTGCCAGAAAAACCTACGCACATCCAGTTCTTTAACCAAATTTTGACAAGCAAAGAACGAAACACAAACACTAACGAGTGCTAAGGTAGTCACTGCACACATTTTCCATTTGATTCACCTCGAATATTCTCCAAAAAGACCACTTGTTCACTCACTTGGAAAAATACAAATTTAACTCCAAACACACTGGTTCCCAGTAATTCCCCGAAATGCAGCTGCAGTCCACCTTCAACGGTGACTTCTTGTGGTCAACTAACCCCAGAGGACGGTTCACCTGACATCTTATCTAGAATCCCTCAACCAGCTAAAGCTGAATTGCGCATTCCACTGATGCCGCACTAATAGTGTTCAGTGAACGGCGAACAATTGTGGGGAGTCATATGCTTGCACTGGTGTGGGCTGTGTGTTTCCATTTTCACTTGAATATGGGGGAAGGAACCCGTCAATTATTTAGTATACTTCAGCGACAGATGCACGAACGATTCAGGTTTTGAAAGCATTCTGCTGGCCAAAATTGGGGATTTTTAGAGGACAACAGAGGGAAAGAACAATCAGAACAAGTCGTCTTTTTCGGAATGGTCAGGATCTCCAGGGAAGCATATTCAGTTTCCCTCGAAGTTTAGTCCATAGATCGATTGAAAGAAGGGACATGTGAAAGCACTTGTTGGACACGGCAGACAATAGCAGATAGTTGGCCAACTCAACTCTGCTGTACGGCCAGTTGTCTGTCTGGCATTTTTAAAGAAATAGGGTTCTTAACAAATGTCACGGCGCGAGTACATTTTCTCGAACCTTAGACCACCAAACAAACAGAGATTGGCCCGAAATGAGATAGGCGTAGCCGACGTAGCGAGCACTATCGAAGAAGAAATATCCATTCAGCGACTGTCCGATCAGTTGAGTTGGGCGCCGGCTTAGGGTGAACAAAGCCTATATTGCTATCTAATTTGGACCTGCATCCGCACAAGGTTGATAGCTGGGTGCTGTGGGAATCGGGTAGGCACTGACTGGCGTCAACCTGGCGATGCCCAGTGTTGCAACTTTTCCTACACACCAATTGTGCTTATTTTACCTGCAAGTGGTACCCATCGTGTACTGGTTGTAGTTCACCCGAGCTCAACCTGCCAAACCTATAAGTGTGACCTCTTGTCCTAGGGGTTACAAAAAAGGAACTGGCCCTCCAGGTTGGGGGTTGTGCCGTCGGGGTAACTGCCCGGCCACAAAAAAAAAAAAAAATAGTTACTAAGCAACAACAAGCCTCGGAAACAGATGATTTTACTGATGACGAACCCTGCAAACGATATACGGACAACCACCTTCGGATCTGTACGTGGAATGTAAGGTCCCTTTATAGGGCACGTGCAGCCGAACAATTAGCGGATGCCCTAGACTGCTGCAAAGCAGATATAACCGCCATCCAAGAAGTGCGATGGGATGGACTGGGCAAAAGAAGGATGAAAAACTGTGATATATATTACGGTGATTGCTACAAGCAACAAAAACAGCGCCTATTTGGGTGTGGTTTTGTCGTTAGAGGCAGACTTAGGCAAGAAGTCTTATCGTTCAGGTCCGCGAACGAGCGCCTCACAACAATTCGCATCCAGGCTAAATTTACCAACATAAGCCTTATATGCGCACATGCCCCCACAGAGGAGAAAGACGACGACACCAAAGACAGGTTCTATGAGCTCCTGAACAAAACGTATGAGCAATGCCCTAGCTACGACATTAAAATTGTTCTTGGCGATTTTAACCCAAAACTAGGAAGAGAGAACATCTTTGGTAGTACGGTCGGGAAGCACAGCCTACACGACACCACTTCCGATAACGGATTTAGGCTGATCGACTTTGCTGCAGGCCGAAATGTTGTAGTAGCCAGTACAAAATTCCCACATCTCGATATTCATAAAAGAACATGGCGATCTCCTGATCAATCAACCATCAATCAGATTGATCACAAGGCACTCCTTCAGTATTACGGATGTCCGAACGTTCCGAGGTGCCAACATTGACTCGGACCACCACCTTGTAGTAGCCAAGGTAAGGTTGCGGATATCCCGAACACCGCCAAGACAAAGAAATACTGTGAAGAAGTTCAACGTCGGCCGGCTTCAATCGCAAGAGATTGCCAAATCCTTTTCCGATCGTGTCTCCCTTAACCTCTTAAGAAATCCCACGCCGCCAACATCAAGTATTGAAGACCAGTGGCAGCATTGCCAAAAAGCGGTTTCAATCCGCCACCACAACGAAACCCCTGGTTGGACAATGAGTGTCGGCAGGCGAATGCAGCCAAGCAAGACGCATAAAAAACGGCACTGCAGAGAAGGACAAGAGCTGCTCGGGAGCTCTACGAGCAGAAGAGGAGAGACGAACACCGGCTTCTCAGGAGGAAAAAGAAGGAGCATGAGAAAGAGGGATATTATTGCAGGCATGAGGTAAGGAAGTTTTACCAAAAGCTAAAATGAACCGGTCAAGGTTATAAATTCCGAACCGAAGCTTGTAAGGATGATCAGGGGAACATCGTAGTAGAGTCACAGTCGATGCTGAGGATATGGAGAAACCATTTTTGCAGACTGTATATTGCTTCCACCCGACCCGGATGAAGTGAGGATTGCCTTATCTAAACTGAAATCCCACAAGGCTGCTGGAGCTGACGAGCTATACAGAGCAATGTCTAGTTTTGCATCCCTACCATACTCGTCCGTTTGTGTAGGAGGACGATGGAGAATGCACGCTGCTCCATCAAGGTCGGTAAAGACCTAATCGAGACCTTTGATGTCAAAAAAGGATTCAGACAAGGCGACGCGCTGTCATGTGACTTTTTCAACATCGCTCTTGAAAGAATTGTTCAAAACTCGAACGCCAACACAGAGGAACAATCTTTCAAGAGTCCGTCGCATATGCCGACGATATTGACATTATCGGAAGAACGCAGCGTGATGTCAAAGGCGCTTTTGTGAGTATTGCAACGGAGGTCGCGAAGATGGATTTAGCGGTAAAAAATATATGCTGTCAACAAGAAAGGACACCCAACACCGACGTCTCGGTCAGAACGTCACAGCAGACAAATATAACTATGAGGTAGTCAAAAACATTGTCTACCTAGGAACCGCTATCAACTCAGACAATCACACCAGCGCTGAAATAAATCGAAGAATAACTCTTGCCAATCAAAGAAGCACCTTTGGGCTAAGAAAGCAATTGGTAAACAAAGCCCTCTCTCGAACAACCAAGGTAACACTTTGCAAGACCTTAATCGTCCCAGTCCTGCTATATGGAGCGGAGGCATGGACTCTGTCAAAAGCGGATGAAGCAGCTCTTGGTTGCTTCGAGAGGAAAATTCTTCATGTGATTTTCGGTCCCGACTGCATAGATGGTGAGGGGAGGAGGAGATATAACGACGAACTATACGGGCTGTTCAGCGACATCGACTTAGCCAGAAGAGTGAAGATCGAACGATTGAGATGGCTAGGTCATGTAGAGCGGATGGACACCAATGCTCCGGCCCGAAAAGTCTTCGAATCCACCCCCGAGGGACGGCGCAGTAGACCTCGACTCAGGTGGCGCACACAAGTGGAAAGGGACCTCAACCAACTATGGGGGCGAAACTGGAGACAGCTAGGTAAAGATCGAGCTGGCTGGAGACGCTTGTTGGTTGAGGCCCAGGTCCACCCCGAACTGTAGCGCCACCTTAAGTAAGTAAGTAAGGGGCCTAGATGACTACTCTGCGGGACTAATGACAAACAATCAATTGGTTTGGATAGCGAATTTCCAATTTAAACTCTCAGTATGCGTGGTGGCCCGTGGCGTTTTGGGTATGTACTTCGACTCCAACCTCGACGTCGTAGGTTCGATTCCTGCTCTATGCGGCAATAATAATCTTCATGGTCACTTTCACTGATGAGAGAACAATAGCACGCACAACACTAGTGGTTGTTGGGAAACTAGGCCCTGGCCCTCTACCGGCTGTAGCGCCATCCATATTTTTTAATTAACAATGAATAGTTAACCATTCACACAAATGCTTTATTAGGGTCTGTATATATTGCACCAACTTGCTTGTTGTTTTTCATCTCATTTCCTACGAAGGATGAATAGATTGACAGGTTAGTAGATGTTGGGCGACCCGGTATAAAGCCATGTTGAGCATCCGAGATACGTTCTTGAATGTGACGTCGGGTTTTCTTTTCACCATAATCTTAAGCAGGTTTGGTATGACTGAAAGCTTACAAATTCCTCTATAATTTTCGACGTTTCCTTTAGAGACGGATTTATGGATTGGGGCCAGGTGTGCATTTTTCTATTCTGCCAAGAACAGTCCTTATATATAATAGAAAAGTAATAGAGGATTGGAGAGATGACAATGACTGATAGTATCCCATCTTCTCCACATGATATAGCTAAAAATGTACACGAAAGGAGACTTCAATGTGGCCGAAAGCCCTTGGGTATATGCCATGACTTCTTATGCAAAGGCTGCGGAGACGTCGAAGATAGGGTGGTTACCAGTGTTACAACAGGTTAAATGATCTATAAGTCCCAGAAACTCAAAAATGAGTAATTTTGAAAATAAATGAGTCCCTACAAATAAATGAGTGATACTACACTGGACCACTCGTACTTAAGACTGATCCATTGTACAACAAGGCAGAAACTTACAATTCATTCGGAAGACCAGCAGGCGCTTCTGTGAGGAAGGGTCTACAGAATCAGCTCTCACCACATCAGCGCCGAAGACCTGCCACCTAATCCCAACAAAGGCGGCACAGTGACAGAAGAAGTGCTCTGCCGTGTCATTTCGACACGCGTCGCCGGGAGAACCTTCGCTTAAACCAAGCACATTACGGCTGGATGGCACAGTTTGTTGAGTGTCTGCCTTTGTTGGTTCACCCGTTCGAATCACAGTAAAAGTAGAGCTAAAATGCTTTTATCCGGTTCTTAAATCTTGTCTCGTCACCATATGCCGGTGGGATCAAAACAGTGGTCCAATAGCTGGCAGCCCAATAGCCTAGCCTAAGTGTTTGAAAAGGTGTAATCTGCATTTCTTACAGACGTTTGGGAGCAAACGCGTGGTCTGTCTCGCGTGGTCTGCTCTCGAGAGGCGCAACAATGTCAATGGAAGCCCTATCCATAGACACAGGTATGATACAAATTTTCTCTGATCTTTGTCTAGCAAGTTCATCGGTGATCTCCTTGGTGTCCTTCGACCGAGATGAGTTTCAGTGAATTTTGACTGTCAATCAAATTCAGAGAGGAGTTGCTTTTCTCAACTATCTTGGAAGTGGTTAAAGGCTTGAGTAAGTCCTTACGCTCAGCCCCAAAGCACTATCGCCTTAGCCTTCAATGGTTTTGGAGCCATCCGTAAAGATACGACCACACTCCTTTCGTGCAGCGAAGTCTTGCTAGAGCAATTCCTGGGTGCAGTCCATTTTTCACACCTTGCAAGGTCATGAAAATGGAAATATGAAATAAAATAACGTTAGGTGTTTGGATAGTAATAAAAATGAGTCAAATCTAAAAATTATGAGTCCCCGAGTTTGGCTAAAAAAATGAGTCCCTTTGACTCTATAGAGTCCTTGTGGCAACACTGGTGGTTACTCATCACTGTCCCAGCCTCTGTCAACTAAGTCACAGGACCATCGGAGAATTTTTCTTCTAGGACCCGCGAGGACTAAATGATTTGCAATTGGTTTACTTTTTCCGCTTCAACCTGCATGATTGTTGGATGAGGAAAGGAATGTCAACAACGGTATCAATGAGCACGGCAAGATTGTAAAGACCTGCAGTCCTCCAGTGGACATCACAATGGGTCAACGTGCTCCTGCCCGTATACGCCAGTACCATACTATACGATGATTTGGTTGAGCTTCGAGATCTTCGCTGCATCATGCGACCAGATTGTACTTGATTTCTACTCCGCTTAACTGTCAATGAGTATGGTAACATCATCTGGTGGTGTTTCCAAAATTGATATCACATAGACTCAAATTGAATATTCCTAGATGGTTCCACTGATTGCTTCTGATGTTGTCGTCGCCTTTCCACCAAAAACCACAAAGACTCCTTCAAACACCAGCACTTTAATTCGATTTCGCGGTCCCACTCCGCCTTGAGCCAGTTCGAGGAGTGCTCTTACTCATCACAGTCTGTCTCTTCATCGCATCACCTCGTCGCTGGAGACAGCTTGCCTCTCTGCGGCAAGTCTCCGGCGATGGGTTATGAGAATCCTGCCACTCACCCAGCACCACGAAATCATGAATTCCACCTCGCACTCGTCGCAACCGCACCGTGCCCTCCCGCCGTGGATTCCATGACAAACAACAAGGCAAACCATATCTGAAATGATTGCATTCTGCCAAGAAGAAAATCAATCACCCCTTCCGAGGGCGCGGCGCGACGACGTTCCCACAGCAGTAACACACCCTGGCGAGGCGGTTTGGGGCTTAGAACTCTCGTCGCGTCTTGTTTGTGGATTCTAGCGTTTTCCACTTGGGCACGGATTCAAATTTCAACCCACCCGACGACGAACGAAGGGTTCTTCCAAGATTTGCGTGGCACCGAACGAGCTTGAAGTTATTTACAATCGCGCTGTACTCGGGTTATTCCCCAGTGCCTAGGTCGTGTTGACTTCGATTGGAAATTGCGTTGATGCCGGGCTGCCTGAGTTGGGGGCGAACATGGGTTGGTTTTTTGTTTGACATCAAAGAAGGGACATATGAAATGGGAGTATTGGCATGATCCCTTGCCGCTGCCAGAACCAACCGCAATTATAGTTATTTATGGCGCAGCAGCTGTTGACTGGTGCTTCTAGTCAAAGGGATGGAGAAGGAAAGTCTGGGGGAAGCGAAGGAACCTGCACGGCAAAGTATTCCCGAATCGTTAATGTTTGCAAGGATGGAAGAGTCGGGAGTTAATCATCATCGCCGCAAACTGCTTGAGACTGTCGCACTTCTGCCGCTCCCGCTGTGGAATGTAATTCAGGATTGAATTCACCACTTCCCCATCCAGCAGGCTGTTAAAGTCAATGCCTGGTGTTGCATAACGTGGAGAGATTTATTCACTTAAAGCAATGCGCAGTTACTAGCTTCCTAGACATCGAAGGTGCCTTCAACAACATCCTGGGCAATTGCGGGAACGCCCGCAATTGAATTGTAGCCATGTTTTTCTGGCTGGCGCTACAGTCCGGGGTGTACCTGGGCCTCAGCACACATGCCTCTCCATCTAGACCGGTCATGTGCTAGTTGCTTCCAGCCACGCACGTTCAACTTATTGAGGTCCCCTTCTAGCTACGTGCGCCACTGGAGGCGTAGTCTTTCCTTACCGCGAAGTCCCTCGGAAGACTTTCCGGGCCGGTGGATTGGTGCGCATTCGCTCTACGTGAGATAGCCATCTGATACGAGGGATTCGAACTCGGCTGAAAACATCGATGTCGCTGTACAGTCCAAACAGTTTGTTGTTTTGTCTAAGACGTCGATGTTGATGGACCTTTTTCGTAGACAGCACATACTTTGTCTTTCCCTCACTAACCACATGCCCCATCTTGGCCGCTTCCTTCTCGATGATAACAAACGCCCCACTGACAGCCCGCTGTGTTCTTCCGATGATGTCAATGTCATCGACATATGCGAGCAGTTGCACGGATTTGTGGAAGATCGTGCCTTTGGTGTTGGCATTCGAGTTCCGCAGAATCTTCTCGCGAATGATGTTAAAGAAATCGCATGACAGTGCGTCGCCTTGTCTAAATCCTTTTCCGTTTACCGACTTTGATAGAGCAACGGACATTCTCCATTGTCATTCTGCAAAGACGGACTAGTTTTGCAAAACTAGACACGCTGTCATACGCGGGCTTAAAGTCGATGAATAGATGGTGGGTTTCAAATGGAAATTCCCAAACTTACAAGATCTGGCGTAATGGGATTATTTGGTCAATTGATGACCAATCAGGTTGTTGACGAATGGTTTCAGGCCTTCACACAAGACGGCAAAAAAGATCTTATAAACTATGTTTAGGAGAATTATACCTCTGTAATTGGCACAGTTTAGAGGGTCTCCTGTCTTTAGGATCGGGCAAACGATGCTGAAATTCCATCCGGCATTATTTCATTCGACCAGATTTCACAGATGAGTTGGTGTAAGCACCTTACCAAATCATCACCAGCTGCTTTGCAAAAGCTCAGCAGGCAGTCCATCAGTGCCAGCCAGCAGCCTAGTTGGACTTTAGTTTGGCTATTGCTGTCGTCACTTCACTGAGGTTGGGAGGGCGGAATTCTTGTCCATCATCGTGTATTGGATGGTTTATTTTGCCTGACTGCTATAATTTGGTCGTCGTCGCCGTTATACAGTCTGTAAAAATGTTCTTTCGGAATTTCCAGCTTTAGCGCAGTCCGTACTCGCCAATTACTATTTGAAATGTTTCATACAATTTAACACTGAGTACGGAAAAAAAATATCCACTTACAAGGGTAATCAGACTGTTTAACAATAGTCACACAAGCTAGACTTCAGAACAATGCATGAATTCCTTATTTGCATCGATGGTACGGTCCATATAATTTAATGTGTGGAGACTGACTTGACTGCGCCTCAATTGGTCCATCCGCTTAGTCCAATTTCGGCCGGTATCTCACGAATAAATGCCTCAATGTTGTCTTCCAATGCGTCAATTGAAGCGGGCTTGTCTGTATAGACATGAGCTATAACATAGCCCCACAAAAAATAGTCTAAAGGCGTTAAATCGCACGATCTAAGCGGCCAATTGACCGGTCCCGAACGTGAAATAATATGTTCACCGAACTCGCCTCTCAATGTTACGCGTGCTGTGTGGCATGTGGCACCGTCTTGTTGAAACCACATGTCATGCAAGTCAAGCTCTTGCAGTTTAGGCAAACAAAAATTGGATATCATCTCACGGTAGCGCTCACCATTCACAGTTACGTTACGATTCGCATCATCTTTGACGAAGTACGGTCCAATGATGCCACCAGCCCATAAACCGCACCAAACTGTGACTTTTTCTGGATACATTGGTAGCTCTTGCAATGCTTCAGGCTGATATTTACTCCAAAATCGACAATTCTGCTTATTTACGTACTCATTGAGCCAAAAATGAGCTTCGTCAAAACTGACCATAAAATGGAAGAAGCGTGCGATGAACTTTCTTAACAGAGCACGCACTTTGATAATAAAATTCATAATTTGCAAGCGTTGTTCGTTTGTAAGACGATTCATGGTTAAATTAAAGACCAACCTGAAGATGTTTGACAGTGAAACAAAACACGAAACGTGAGTCAGCTGTTTAAGCCAGTGCTGCAAAAAAGATAATAGCTAAAAAATCACCCTCTAGGTAGTGACTGCAACAGTAATTGGTGTTCGGCAATATCTTTGGTGGAGGAAACTTCAACTGATAAATGACGAGTTGGAAAATATACCACCATCGCTTTGGCCTTCCGTATGCTCCGATGTCAACAGCGGTGAATGTATAGTTCGCATTGCACACAGCTAGAAGAAGGGTGATGGCCTTTATAATCATAATACTCCGATCCAGCTCCAGGTGGACAACGTATATTTACCATATGTGTTTGCCGTCAATTGCTCCCACACAGTTCGGCAAATTCCACAGAACTGCTAACTCCGTCGCAATGGTGCTCCAGTCGGTATCGTTTGCTTGTGACATGTATAAATGCGTCAACGATGTCCAAAACATATCACACGTTTCATATATTATGCTGGAAACTGTTGAAAGTCCTAAAACTTGTTTCAGTACTCCTTGCGATAAGTATCTATGAATATCATTCAATATAAACTAAAGTAAATGAAGTAATACTGTAGAATGCTTACAGAAGAACCAAAAACAATCTAGCACTGGGTGCAGTTGGTTTCCTCCATGAAGATTTTTCTAAGAGAGGCTCAATTATCTTTCGAAATAGTTCAAACGGTTGTGGCGACATTCTTGTTATTTTGATGAAATGTTCGGGATCTTTTTCCATCTTCTTCTTCTTCTTCATCTTTGATTGGCGCTACAGTCCGGGAGTGACATGCTCTGCAGTAGCAGCATATCAACAACATGTTTATAAACATGCATACATAGGCATAGTTCTCTAAGTAGATGCATTATGGAGGAGACAAACATGTGTCTCCTAGTCCACAAAGTTTGGGTACAGTTTGCCCAAACTCAATAACAAACAACCTGTTACCAAGCAGGCTTGACCAACAAAAGACGCCGCCACAACAAGTATGTACAAACATGTATGTATGTTGTTTACGAACTATTGTCGTGTGTCTCTTTTCTACATGCTCCCCTTTTTGTAAAGCGTCCTTTTTTGTCTCTTTTTGTCGTTATTGCTTATGCTCGTATTAGCTGTTAGTTTATGTTTTAAGAAAATATAGTTCACTCTAGTTTTGGACGACATACAATAAAGTCATCTTGATTTCTAAATTTAATTTTGCGTTTTGATTCTTAATCGTTTTATACCGTAACATAACTGGCGCAGTCGGTAAAAGCCACGTATTCACATTTCCTTTGTAAATCGCGAGTGTGAAAGTGAAAAATAAATAAAACGAACATTGAGAACAGAATAAAAGAAAAAAAAAAAAACGAAATAGAACCTAGTGCATTAAAGAACATAAGTGTCTTAAAGAAGAAGAAAGAAAGCGACGTCATGGCGAATATAAATTTAATGGAGATTACCAACGAGATCAGCGATTTCACCGGGCTTCCTGAGGAACTGGATTTATTTATTAAGCAAGTAGATTTCGTCTATAATTATATTGTACACGTAGATTTAAATATAAGAGGCTTTGTCGAACTAAAAATAAGGCAAAAGGTTAAGGGTAGGGCAAACATAGTTATAATTAATAATGGCAATCCTATGAACTGGCCAGAAATTAAAAAAGTCTTGATTGAGCACTGTACAATTAACGACAGTTTTGAAACTATAATAAACGAAGTCAAAATGTTAAACTTTACAAACTCAGTGCAGGAACTTTTTGAAAAATGTTTGGGTTGCTTAACTAAATTGAACATAAAATCATCCACATGTCCAAATCCTCCAGCATGGTTCAGCAGTGGCCAAAATGAGAGTATGGTTTTAAAACTCTTCATTGGTAAACTACCTAGCGCACCAAGACTTATTCTTCACGCTAGAAATCCTTCCACGTTAAGTGAAGCTAAGACAATCCTTATTGATACCGATCATTTCTCTAACAACTTTCAAAATGTTTCATATTCTCGGACCTTTAGACGCAATAATCCTCAGCATTTTCAAAACAGTGCCAATACAACAAATTGGCAAAATAACAATACTTCATTCCCTACCAATAATTTTCGGCAAAATACTATGCCACATAATTTACCTCCACGAAATTCAACTTTTCCAAATTTAAATTCTGCTAGCCAAATTCCTCAAAATTCCAGTAATTCTCGTCAATCAAAATTCTCCAACTATAGATCGTCTAATCCAGGAAATAGCCGTGTCTTTTCAAACTCAGGGAATTTTCGTAACAGAAATAACGTCATGGAAGTAGACCACTTACAAACAGACGATTCTTCTCGTAATAGATCTACAGGAAATGAACAGAGTGAGTGCTGTAAATACCAAAATTTTCAGTCAGCCACCTCAGATCACTACCCTCTATAATGGTCATGACAATCGTTGGACCAATTAGATTGCTTATTGACTCTGGAGCAAGCACCTCACTGATTAGAAAAGGACTTTTCCACAAATCCTTCAAAGCGGTACTGGAAAAGCCTATACAGTTGAAGTCGATAAATTCAAATGTCATTTGTAATTCAAAAATTACAATTCCACTCTTTAAAGAGTTTAACAAACCTTCGAGTACAATTGATATGCTCGAAACCGAGTTAAATGGTAATTTTTGTGGAATAATTGGCTGTAACATTTTAAGGCCGTTACAAGCAAAGATCGATTTTAACACATCACAGCTTATTACAAGAGAAGCTAGCCTACCTTTAATTTTTGACAATTCACCATGTCAAACGGTACCGGAGGAAATAATTAATTTAGCGAAAGATGAAATTGACGTAAACTTTAAAAGACCAAATATAGAGGAAATATTAGAAAAATTACAAATTCAAAACCTTAATTCGGAAGAATCCAAAAGCTTAATTTATATAATTAAAAAGTATAAGGATGTATTTTACTTTGAGGGTGACAATTTATCATCGGTTGTCACCTTTACTCATCAAATACCCACTAAAAACGATATACCTATTTATTCTAAGCAATACAGGTACCCGGAAGCTCTTCGAAATGAAGTAAATAAGCAAATTTCCGAAATGCTTAAGTCTGGCATTATCGTTAAGTCAACCAGTGCGTACAATGCTCCAATTTGGATTGTTCCCAAAAAGATTGACAATTCCGGTGAGCAAAAATGGCGCATTGTAGTTGATTACAGAAAGCTTAACGACATAACTATAGATGATAGGTTTCCCATCCCTCATATTGAAGACATATTTTCAAAATTAGGCAATGCTCTTTATTTCTCCACTCTTGACCTTGCAAAGGGTTTTCACCAAATCCCAATAAGCAATAAAGACCAACATAAGACTGCCTTTTCAACATCGAGCGGGCATTATGAGTTCAAGAGAATGCCGTTCGGTTTGAAAAACGCCCCATCATCGTTTCAACGAATGATGAACGAAGTCCTTCACGATTTCGTTAATAATATCTGCGTAGTTTATCTTGATGATATTCTCATCTTTTCCACCTCACTTCAGGAACACATGGACTCGCTTTGTAAGATTTTCAAAAGGCTTCGTGAGTATAATCTCAAGGTACAAATCGATAAATGCAGCTTCTTGAAACGTCAGACAGAATATTTGGGGCACATTATTTCTGAGGATGGTATAAAGCCCAATCCTAACAAAATAGAGATAATAAAACAAATAAAAATGCCCCAAACGGCAAGGCAAATAAAATCATTCCTTGGTATAACAGGATTTTATCGAAAATTCATCAAGGACTACTCTAAAGTCGCACTTCCTATGACTAAATGTTTGAAGAAAGGTTCAAAAGTTAACATTAAAGACAGACTGTACATTGAGTCCTTTAATAAACTTAAAGAACTTATATGTACATGTCCAGTCTTAGCATATCCAAATTTTGAAAAAACCTTCACTTTGACTACCGACGCCAGCAACGCAGCTTTGGGAGCGGTTCTTTCCCAAAACCAACATCCTATAGCATACGCATCTCGAACTTTAAATCGTCACGAATGCAACTATAGCACAGTTGAAAAGGAGTTACTTGCAATGGTGTGGGCAATAAAGCATTTTAGGCCATATTTATTTGGACGAAAATTCAAGATTCAAACAGATCATAGACCGTTGATTTGGCTTAATTCACTAAAGGAACCCAACTGTAAGCTGCAACGCTGGAAGATTAAACTTAATGAGTACGATTTTGTTATAGATTACATTAAGGGTAAGGAGAATAAGGTTGCCGATTTTTTAAGTCGTCTCCAGACCAACTATGTAGAAAATGATGATATTGCATCAGACAAAGCAACTATTCATAGTGGTGTTGAAAATCTGAACGACCATATCTTCATTACGGAAACTCCTGTGAATATCTATAGGCATCAATTGATTTTAAAAAAAGGTAATAATAACACTCACACTAACCACATTTTATATCAAAAGAAACAAAGATCAATAATATCCATGATAGATTATAATGAAGATTACGTCCTAAATATTCTAAAGACGATTCTTCCAATTAAAGGAACTTTAGGGCTTTATTGCTACGATGATGACATTTTTATCAAATTTCAAAATACTGTAGTAAGCTATTTTTCAAATACACCTGGTATGAAAATTATGAAATGTACTAAATTTCTTAAGGACTTGACTTGTAAGGAAAAATTATTGGAATTGATTGAAACGACTCATATTGCGAAAAATCACAGAGGAATCGAGGAAACATTTTTAGAGTTAAAAGATCTGTACTATTATCCCAACCTCAGACTGGAAATTCACAAATTTATTAACAATTGTATCCTTTGCAATATGTGCAAGTACGACAGGAGTCCTATCAAGCCATTGTTAATGGTAACAGAAACTCCAAATAAACCAAATGACATAGTTCATATAGATATATGGTTTT
Organism: Eristalis arbustorum; assembly: GCA_916610145.1. Lineage (NCBI taxonomy): Eukaryota > Metazoa > Arthropoda > Insecta > Diptera > Syrphidae > Eristalis > Eristalis arbustorum. The sequence goes on along the minus strand of OU744316.1, from coordinate 86,649,715 downwards.
TAAATAAGAATTGCATGTTCCTGACTTGTATAGATAAATTAACAAAGCATGTTTCGATTCACCCTATATCGGATCGAAACTCTATAACAATAGTCGATGTTCTCCATCAGAGATTTTCAATATTAGGTAAACCAAGTAAAATTATAGCTGATAATGAATTTAATACTGCATTCATTAAGGACTTCTTGAATAAAGAAAACATACATTATCACTTCACATCCCCTAATACACACACAGGTAATTCTGTGATAGAAAGGTTTCACTCTACACTGAATGAACATATTCGGTTGTTTAAACTTAGCAACGATAATAAAGATACGGACAACAAAACGTTAGCTTTTAAGGCAGTTCAATTGTATAATGATACAATTCATTCTACTACTAAGCATAGACCCTTCGACCTTCTGCATTCGATGTTAAATAATTCGGATTGGCAAAAGATAAAAGAACTTTCCCATGAACATAAAAATAAAAGAATAAATAGACTGAATGAGGTACGAAAGGATCCTCATAGTTTCAAGAAACGAGAACTGGTAAAGAACTTAGGTTTTCACAATATAAAACACCTACCAAGATATATCATAAAAGAAGTAAAAGAAAAAGGTAACACTTATTTTAAAGATAAGGATGGCCTTAAACGAGACAGACAAATAATAAAAAGACCATACAAACATCAGACTTCAATAAAAAGTATAATATTTGATCGAAAGCTAACAGGAAGAGCCTATAAAAAGAAAATAAAAAAATAAATATACTAAAGCTTTTAACCCTGAACTTAACCATTTGCCTAACATACTTAATTTTCTATGAATTCATTGTATCTTAATATATCTGTACACATGTATTTTTGTTTTTCTTTTGTGTTCAAATGAAATCACTGTACAAATTATACTCTAAGCCTAGAAATAAGATTGGTTATACATGTAAAGTCAAATCACTTTCACCATTCATTATCTATTCATCAATATTACATTATATCAGTATATCCAAATATAAATATACCAATTATGTAACTACTCACATCTACATATATATATGGTTTTTGTTTTTGTTAATGCAAACTCTAAGAAATACCTTAACTCTATATTTTCATTTGTATTTTCACATTGTTTCATATAATTATCATTATTAAAATATTGTACACAGCCAAATACAGCATAAGCAGATAAGATTAATAATAGAAGACATCGGTTAAATTTTGTCACAAGAAAGGGAGCACGTATACGACACAGTACGCATCCATATATATGCATACAAAAATCAAAGGACATTCACGTCGAAACGTTTTGTCCACACAACGGCGGGAGGAGTGACATGCTCTGCAGTAGCAGCATATCAACAACATGTTTATAAACATGCATACATAGGCATAGTTCTCTAAGTAGATGCATTATGGAGGAGACAAACATGTGTCTCCTAGTCCACAAAGTTTGGGTACAGTTTGCCCAAACTCAATAACAAACAACCTGTTACCAAGCAGGCTTGACCAACAAAAGACGCCGCCACAACAAGTATGTACAAACATGTATGTATGTTGTTTACGAACTATTGTCGTGTGTCTCTTTTCTACATGCTCCCCTTTTTGTAAAGCGTCCTTTTTTGTCTCTTTTTGTCGTTATTGCTTATGCTCGTATTAGCTGTTAGTTTATGTTTTAAGAAAATATAGTTCACTCTAGTTTTGGACGACATACAATAAAGTCATCTTGATTTCTAAATTTAATTTTGCGTTTTGATTCTTAATCGTTTTATACCGTAACATAACTCGGGGTGGACCTGGGCCTCAACCAACATGTCTCTTCAGCCAGCATGATCTTTCGCCAGCTGCCTCCAGCTGCGCACACCAAGTTGGTTGAGGTCCTTTTCCGCTTGTGTGCGCCATCTAGTGCGAGGACGTCGTCTGTTGCGTTGACGCAATTGCTCAGTGTCGAAGACTCTTCGGGCCGGAGCTGTGGTGTCCACCCGCTCTACATGATCTAGCCATCTTAAGCGTTGGATCCGAAGACTCTTAACTAGGTGCATGCTGCTGTACAGCCCGTACAGTTCGTGGTTGAACCTTCTTCTCCAAACGCCATCAACGCAAACAGGACCAAAGATCGTACGCAGAACTTTTCTCTCAAAACAACCAAGAGCTTCTTCATCCGCTTTCAATAGCGTCCATGTCTCTGCGCCATAGATGGTGGTGTTTCGAGAGATGGCTCTGTTACTCAATTGCCTCTTGAGCCCAAAGAAACAGCGATTGGCAAGAGTAACTATGCGCTTGATCTCGGTACTTTTCCACCCTTTTCCATTATTTGTTTGAAATTTGTGGAGTAGAACCCACCTATATCTCTGCAAAGATTCAGCTCACGAATCCACCACCTTCTTTCCGATTTATATCTGTTTTCTTGCAACATATCAGATTAGAAAGATAAAACATTTTTATTTGAGATTTCACAAACGAAAACTGCTGACACAACAGCTGAACAAAGACCTCATCATCGTCCTTTGTTACACTTCTCATTTCATTGCCAGGGCCTTCTTTGCTATTTTGCAAGGCACCCCAAATGAACCATGACCTGCGCAACGTCTGAGAAACACTCAGCTCAGTGAGGAGAACATTTTCAATCCTCAGCAGGGCAATGAATATATTTCATTTTTGTAAAACAGAAAAGCGGAACTTTAATTTTTTCTCCTCACGCAACATGGTTCGTCAAAAGTCACGCAAAACAGCCGAAGAGCTCTTCACAACAGCCCCGCCGCCGCCGGTAAACGCGACGCGATTTGACGAGAACTTCTATCAAAATTCGAAACCAGGCAAATGCAACAAGGCCTCGGAAAAGCCAGACATAACCCCACATTGCCGCAAGAGGAACAAGGGTGGCGCCCAAGGGAAGGACGAGAAGACGTTCATGAACGAGGAGCGACTGCTGGGACGGACGGCTAAGCCGAAGAAGTCGCCCCTGCATCTGGACAACAAGAATTCTGTGAGCTTCGTCGAGGAGACTGAAAAGGACGTGGACACGGAGGAGTTTTTCGATCTGATCCGCGAGACTGTCGAGACTGCCGTTGGGGTGAGTATTCGCACAGCTTGCTACCTGCAACTTCGTCTACGTCCATTTGAACGCTGTTTAGAAAATCCTGTCGGACGTCTTTGGCCGGAACTTCCGTGAGATGACCTCGAAGATGGACGACCTGCGGGCCGAGCTGGACAAGCTCCAGTCCGAGATGAACAATAGTAAGAGTCAGAGACAGCTTGCCAGCGAAAGCAGCCTGACAACAAATTTAGCTTTCAAAACGTTAAATGTCGTTCCAGAGATCGTTCACTACGGCGAGGAGAACTCGAGGCACTTCCGCTACCTCTGCATGAAGTCGGAGTACGATAAGATGTTCTACCAGCACCAGAACATCATGACGTCGGTGCCGGTGGACGCTAGACCGGACCTGGTCAATCCGTATCCACCGAGCTTCGCAAATGTCTCTCAAGTGCCAAATGCACAGGCGCCGCCATCACAACCCCCGGCGTGCAGCTGTCACGTGCGCGGATTTGATGACTGCGGTGGTGGGGATCCGTCCAAGTCCAGTGTCAGCACGAAATCGTCGGAGATGGGCATCAAGGAGGTTAAGGAGCTTCTCGAGCAGCTGCAGAAGTTCTACGAGCATCAGCAGCCGCTGAAGAAGCAGTCCGCCAAGGAGGCTGGCGGAGACAACGATTTTGACATCCCGGACGACAGCGGGGATGAGGACGACGACTGCTCTGACGAATCGTCCTCGGCGAGTATTGAGGAAAAATTAGGCGCCGAAGGCGACTCCTAAGCCTATTGTTGTTTAATCTTTTGTACTACTGAGATTTATTTTGATACGCCGAAATAAACGAATTTTTGGAAACCATTGTTTTGCAGCTGGGATGAGAGGACTCCAAAATCATCTCTCACCTCATCAGCACCCACTAATTGCCACCTACTCCGATCGAAGACGAGACAAGTGCGCTACAGTGCCGTTGTTTTCTCCACCGGTGTCGCAGATGTTTTCAACGCTTAGAGCAGGCGCAGCTGGCGGTTTAGGGAAAGTAAAGGGACCTGTACGCCGATAAATCGACTTTCTTACATACGATTGGTAGCCTGCGCTTAATCTGTTCACATCTAGCAGAGTCATAAGCAATACCTGAAAAACGAATCCTTACCATCTTACAGAATAGGGCTTCATAACGCACTGAGACCGTACGATCTGACACAACGTCTGTTTAACCATTTTATCGAATAGATTGTCAGCGACGAAGCCCATTGCCGAGTGTGGTACGAGTATGAGTACTGTACGTAAATGCGTTGCGTGACCGCGCGTAGGATGACGCCTATGTATACCCAGCCTTAGTGAAAAAATGAAGCGAGACCAGCTAGCCACGATTGCAATGGCAGTTGAGTCGTTAAATACGCCACCAGACTGGCAACTGGGAGGGCATAGGCCTATACATCCAGGGCGTAGTTGTTGATTGTTCGATCTCTGTGAATGTACTGGTCAATTTGACGTACAACCTCCTCGCGGCGCCGTCTGGATAGCATATACTGCAACCGCTTAGAGGTAAACCAATGTATGCAGCGGCCCCTTGTCCAGGGGCTTAAATCCGGACTCGGTCCGCCAGGTTCGAGGTTTCGCGTGGGGCTAACTTTCCCACCGTGTGAAAATAGTCTAGTTCAGAGACGGCAACAAGCCTCGAATACGGATGACCCTACTGCTTACGACCATAGACAACGAAGCAAGGACAACAATTTTCGGTTCTGCACGTGGAATGTGAGGTCACTTAACAGACCATGTGCAGCCGATGAACTTGCGAAAGCCGTATAAGCCTATAAGGCTGATATCACCGCCATCCAGGAGGTGCGATGGGATGGGCCGGGCAAAAAGGGGATGAAAAACTGCGACCGTAGTATAAGTGATTGCTCCAAAGAGCGAAGGCAGCGCTTGTTTGGATGCGGTTTTGTTGTTCGAGGCAGACTTAGGCAAGAAGTCTTAAGCTTTAGATACATAAACGAACGCCTCACAACAATCCGCATCAAGGCAACATTCGGCAACATCAGCCTAATTTGCGCCCACGCCCCAACGGAGGACAAAGACGATGATAGTAAGGACGACTTCTATGATCTCCTAGAAAGAACATACGATCAATGCCCGAGCTACGACACCAAGATCGTTCTAGGAGACTTTAATGCAAAGCGGGGCAAGAAAGATATCTTTGCTAGGGTCATCGGGAAATACAGCCTACACGACACCACGTCCGACAATGGACTCAGGCTGTTGGACTTTGTGACGGGCGAAACATCACTGTAGCCAGCACGCGGTTCCCTCACCTCAACATTCACAAAGGGACCTGGCGGTCCCCTGATCAATCAACCGTCAACCCGATTGATCACATTGCGATCGACGTCAGACACTCCTCCAGTGTCCTCGATGTCCGAACGTTCCGAGGTGCTAACATCGACTCGGATCATTACCTTGTTGTAGCCAAGGTCAATCAGAACTCGGATATCTATTGTACAATGGAGTGGAGCAAGACCAAAAACAGTTTGACGTCGGAAAGGTACAATCGACCGCTGGGAAGTTTTCCGACCGAGCTGCCAGAGAGTCTAACCCTGCCAGGCGAAACAATCGACAAACGAACATCGGAGAGACCCTGTCAAAACGAAGAGCGACAACTGACAGTAGTCACAATCGATACTGAGAATCTGGAAGGATTATTTCTGTAGACTGTTAAACGGCGATCAGGACACCAATACCACTGTCAGGCTGAATGTTCCACTCAATCTGGACGATGACAGACGCGAATTCCGTCCCCCAGACTTAGACGAGGTCGAGAAAGCAATATCTAGACTGAAGTCTAACAAAGCTGCTGGAGTGGACGGTCTGTCAGCTCATCTACCAGCTCAGCTGCAAGATACGGTCTCCCCGAATAATGGAATCTTAGTATCGTTTACCCGTTCCACAAGAAAGGAGACCTCTTTGACTGCGCCAACTATCGGGGGATAAGTCTCCTTACGTCGCCTACAAGATCTCCTCTACCGTTCTGTGTGAGCGCCTGAAACCATTCGTCAACAACATGATAGGTCCCAATCAGTTCGGTTTCAGGCCTGGGAAGTCCACTATCGATCAAATTTTCACATAACGGCTGATTCTCGAAAAAAACCCAAGAGATGCAGATCGACACCCACCACCTATTTGTCGATTTCAAGGCCGCATATGACAGCGTGCATAGAGACGAGCTATACAACGCCAAGTCTAGCTTGGACATTCCTGCCAAACTCGTCAGGTTGTGCAGGATGACGATGGAGAACTCTCGCTGCTCCATCAAGGTCGGTAACGAACTCACCGAGACCTTTAATGTCAAACAAAGGTTTCAGGCAAGGCGACACGCTGTCATGTGACTTCTTTAACATCATACTTGAGAAGATCGTGCGAAACTCAAACGTAAACACCCGAGGCACGATCTTCCAAAAATCCGTTCAACTGCTTGCTTACGCGGACATTGACGTGATTGGACGAACACAGCGAGCCGTCAATGAGACGTTTGCTGGCATTGAAACGGAAGCGGCTAAAATGGGTCTAGGGGTAAACCGGGGCAAAACAAAGTACATGCTGTCGCCACGGAAGGACGCACAACATCGACGTCTCGGACAGAGCGTCATATTGGGCAGCAGAAACTTTGAGGTAGTCAAGGACTTCGTCTACCTAGGCTCTCTAGTAAATAGGAACAACAACATCAGTACCGAGATCAAGCGCAGAATTACTCTTGCCAATCGCTGTTTCTTTGGGCTTAAGAGGCAATTGAGTAACAGAGCCATCTCTCAAAACACCAAATTGACTTTGTATAAAACCTAGATAATCCCAGTCCTGCTCTATGGCGCAGAGACATGGACGCTATTGAAAGCGGATGAAGAAGCTCTTGGTTGTTTTGAGAGAAAAGTTCTGCGTACGATCTTTGGTCCTGTTTGCGTTGATGGCGTTTGGAGGAGAAGATTCAATCACGAACTGTACGGGCTGTACAGCGACATGAGCCTAGTTAGGCGTCTACGGATCCAACGCCTACCGTGGCTAGGTCATGTAGAGCGTATGGACACCACAGCTCCGGCCCGAAGAATCTTCGAATCCGAACCTGTCGCGCAACGCAACAGAGGACGGCCGCGTTTAAGATGGCGCACCCAAGTGGAGAAGGACCTCAACCAACTATGCGTGCGAAACTGGAGACAGCTAGCAAGAGATCGCGCTAGTTGGAGAGGCATGTTGGTTGAGGCCCAGGTCCCCCTCGGACTGTAGCGCCACACAAATAAGAAGAAGAAGATCCTTAACGGAATGGTTTCCGACTTCTGAAAGTTCATATATATCCTGCAGTCATCACAATCTCTCATGAATGAATCGAAGTCACCCTGCGCGAGCGTAGTGATGTCCTCGATCTTTTTGCCTGATCTGTACACTACCCAGTCGTCGGCATACGCAATTGCGTGAGGTACAGGACAGGAACGGCGAATTGACGGCACCCTGTTGGAGACCATTTTCTACTTAAAAAATGTGTACCTTTCTTGACGACGAACCACCTACCGGTGAGCATATTAAGTTGGTACAGCAGTGGCTTGCTAATGCCTAGCCGATTGAGCTTACAGAAAAGTCAATCTAACCATACGGTGGCGAAGGCCTTCTCCAGGTCAATCAAGCACGCTTCCGTACATTGTTTCTGGCGCTTGTTCCATTGGATATCCGACACCAGTGTCGCTTTTGTCTCTTTGTGTGTTCGGAATTATGCAGTGGAACATCCATGCATTGCGCGTCCAAGACGTTCGTCAAAAGAGGTCAGTACACCGCCCATCGGTGGCTCTTGTCAAATGCGAAACTTAATGATCCTCGTGTCTGTTTTATCATAGAGGGAAAGTCATCTAGCCATTTTCCTCGCTTGCAGTTTTTTTCTTAATTTGGCTTTTGCATCTTACTTACTTAGGTGGCGCTAGGTGGCGCTACAGTCCGGGGTGGACCTCGGCCTCAACCAACAAGCGTCTCCAGCCAGCTCGATCTTTAGCTAGCTGTCTCCAGTTTCGCCCGCATAGTTGGTTGAGGTCCCTTTCCACTTGCGTGCGCCACCTGAGTCTTCCTTTACTGCGCCGTCCCTCGGGGGCCTAAATTGATAGCGGTTCCTAGGTGGTTGGCATCGATTTGTTGCTCCTGGATTTTCTCCAAAATCTGCTGAAGTATGAATATTTGGTCGATGGTGGATTTTCCTGGCCTAAAGCCACACTGGTATGGACCGACCAGGTTGTTGACGAATGGCTTTAGGCGTTCGCACAGTACGGCAGAGAAGATCTTATGGGCGACGTTAAGAAGACTTATCCCGCGATAGTTGGCACAGTCAAAGGGGTCTCCTTTCTTGTGGATCGGGCAAACAATGCTGAGGTTCCATTCATCGGGCATGCTTTCCTCCGACCATATTTTACAGATGAGTTGGCGCATGCTCCTTACCAAATCATCGCCTGCGGCTTTAAAAAGCTCGGCGGGTAGGCCGTCAGCTCCAGCAGCCTTGTTGGATTTCCGTTTAGATATAGCAATCCTCACTTCATCCGGGTCGGGTGGACGGAATTGTTGATCTTCATCGTCCCTTTCATTGGGGTTGAATGGTTCTTTCTGCTCGTAGAGCTCCCAAGCAGCTCTTGTCCTTCTCTGCAGTGCCGCTTTGTATGCGTCTTGCTTGGCTGCATTCGCCTGCCGACACTCATTGTCAAACCAGGGGTTTCCTTGTGGTGGCGGATTAAAACCGAGTACATCAGAGGCGGCATCTCTGATGGCTTTTTGGCAATGCTGCCACTGGTCTTCAATACTTGACGTTGGCGGCGTAGGATTTCTTAAGAGGTTAAGAGAGACACGATCGGAAAAGGATTTGGCAATCTCTTGCGATTGTAGCCGGCCGACGTTGAACTTCCTCACAGTATTTCTTTGCATCATCGTGCGCACGAAGTACCCATCGAGCGTCATCTGATATCAACGAAGCCTAAATTGCAGTTTAACTTCTGTACATTGGCACAAGCGCAGCACAGGCAACGGCAATGAGTTGAGTGGATCCCAAAAGTCATTTCGGATGTGTTTCGGAACCTTCAAGGTAAACTTCAGAACACATCCAACACGATTCATTAAAATTCGAGAAGTCGTTTAGTCTTCATCCAGCTTCACAGATATCCAAGCCAAGAAGCCAAGCATTCCAGCTCAGTACAATCTGCTTCGTGGCTTGTGTGGTAAAGTAGTCTCTGGTCACCCCTAGAACAGCCCTGTCGAGTATCCCTTGACTGCAGCTTACTTCAGTCACAATTTCTAACAAATTCCCCCTCCCTCGCCACTTGCAAGCCCAAAAGAGCATCGCTCTTTCAAACTCTGCTTTGACGGCGCGGCGCTTTTCCTGGAACTGGTGTGAACTCGAAAACTTCCGCAAAGTAGCGGGGTTGCGACAGCGCCAAGCTCAGCGCAGAGCATCGCAAAGGTACATGTTTCGCCCTCCAGCCGTTGTCATAAAATTCTGAGTGTATGTCGCATGGCTGCATAGACATGGATACACGCTCGTTTTCTTCAAATTTTATTCCGCCCGTCGACTCCGCTGCGTGTTCGTGTGTAATGGCGGGAATGTGCGGAAGAATTTCATCAGTTTTCCCATCGGAAGCGATGCCAGCTACACACGTGGATGATTTTCGATTTTTGAGCAAAAAAAAGAAAGGAACATCACGTGTCGGGAGAACACACAGACGCCGATGGGGGGCGGTGTAGAGTGACTCCGAGGGTTGAAGGTGGCTCGCAGTTCGAAGGTAAGTCACGTCTTTAATGAGGTGTTCGCAGCGGCATCACATGTAAGGTGGGCAGGGCAGGCGTGCCGTGATACGGATAAGATTTCGGAAATGGGATAAAGTTGCAATGATCGAAACTTTTGCCAAGACTGAGACTTCGAGGGGAAAGTTAGAAATCGAACATAAATTCAGGCGGTCTGCCGTGTCGGCGAGGTGCGTGAAAAAGAGAAAAATTAGTTCGACTTTTATTTCAGGAACATAAAGTGTTGGCTTTATTTTTGGGTTCAGTTTTTCGGGGAGGGATAAGACTTTGGTGCTCAAGTAGAGGCTTTGAAGCATTATCTTCTGCGTGGTTGTTTACGTCCTCGTAGCTTGAGCCTGATTCAGAATGCAAGTATAAACGGGAAGTTAATAGCTCGTTAGCGTTGATTTGAGACTCTCAGGTGGGAGACGGTAAGATCCATAGAGGGGATAATAGGGGCACCCCACTAGGAGGTGTTCTCTCACCCCTTCTTTGGAACGTAGCGTTAAATGAACTGCTATTAATACTGGAAGAGGTAGGGTGCAAAGTTATTGCATATGCGGATGATATTGCCATAGCGGCATCCGGCAAATTCGTCTCTACCCTAAGAGACATCATGCAGAATGCCTTCGACAAGCCAGAAGCATGGACACAAACATGCGGGCTCGGTGTTAACCCAAACAAAACGGATATTGTACTCTTCACCTGAAGATACGCCCCTGCTGTGTACCACTATACTACAGCTTACCCCAGTGTCAAATTTCTGGGCCTCACGCTCGATAGCAAGCTAAATTGGAGGCTCAACATCCAGGAGAGAGTCAAGAAAAGCCTCTTCTGCCTTTTTTAGCTGCAAGAAAGCCATTGGAAGCAAATGGGGCCTTCAGCCACGCATCGCTCACTCGATTTACACCTCTATCGTCAGACCGACACTTTTGTATGGTGTCTCAGTTTGATGGACAGCACTAAACAAGGCTATAAACTGCAATGCACTCAACCGAGTACAAAGACTGGCCTGCCTGTGTATCAGCGGGGCACTGAGAAGTACTCCTTCAGACGCACTGAATATTCTAGCAGTAGCAGCTAGAGTAGCAGCAAGCACAGCCAGTCGATTGTGGTCCGAACTCAATACTGGCCACTCAACCATTCTCAAGGAATTCAATTTCCTACCTAGCGACACCGACCGCCTACTACCCCAGGCCATCTTCGAGCAGAAATTCTCAATCAATATTCCTTCCAGATCGGACTGGATGACTGACATGCAAACGCTGAAAGATCCTATGCGCATTTCACAGATGGATCGACGACAAAAGAAGAGGTGGGTGCGGGTTTCTATTCTCAAGACCTCAACATTGCTATCTCCGTGAAGCTCCCTGATCACTGTAGCGCTCAGAAAGGAAACTTTGAATAAGTTTAATAAGATATTTCGGGAAACCAAATACAAACAATTTTTGTATCAACCCTTTATGCCGTACGGAGTCGAACGCTTTTTCGATGTCCAGTAGCACTAATCCAGTTGACTTATTCGTCTGAAAACCATGCCTAATGTGGCGCGTTAATCGGTCAATTTGATGTATTGTGCTGTGGTGATTTCAAAATCCAAATTGCTGCATGGGGAGAATACTCCTCGAGTTAAGATGGCTTTGGATTCTTTTATGAAGGAGATTTTCAAAAATTTTTATTAAACAACTTAATAAACTGATTGGTCTGTAACTCAAAGAACAATTAGGTGGTTTTCCTGGCTTTAAAATCGGCATAACCTTTCCTTTTTCCCAGACTGTTGGAAAATATTGCAGTTTAATACAAGAATTAAATATATAGAGTAGATACTCGATACAAATTTTTGGTAATTGCTTAATATATATATTCTTGATGTTGTCCAAGCCGGCTGATTTACGGGTTTTGAGTCGTGACACAATGTCCTTCACATTATCAAAGGTAGCATAATGACCTTCTTCAATTTCTGTGGACATTGAACTTAAAAAGTTGATTGTATTGACACACAGGCATTTCGGTGTCTGCGTCGGACATTGAACTAGACACAAGGTGATTTTTGTAGAACGAAACAGCTAGGATATCTGCACCTAGGGAGGTTATCAGGGGTATTCTTCCTCATTACTTTTGTAACATTCCAGAATGGTTTGCTACATTTATCAAGCTCTTGTAGTTTCCTATTCCACTTATTATTTCGGAATTGTTCAATTTCCCTTTGGATTATGTTGTTATAAAATTTGACATGATCCAAGAAGATGTAAGCACGCGTTCTTTGCCAATTTCTTCGAAAACGGTTTCTTAATTTTATAAGATTGATAACTGAACTGGGAAGATTTGCGCTGCGAAAATTGATGGAAAATTTTTTGGGAATAGAAACATTAACTGAGTTATCAATAGTTTCTACAAGAACTGCAATGGATGCTTCAACATGAGACTTATCCATAACAGCTTGAACATTCGTGTCATGATTAAGCAACTTCCTTCTAACTACTCGCCTATATCTACACCAATCATCGTTGTTGATATCAAGACAGTAGTGATTGTTTAATTCAGGTATTTGGTGCATGTTGCAAACAACAGGAATGTGGTCAGAAGTTAGGGCAGTAATGGTGTTGGGCTGACTGAACAGTTCAGGCGCATTGGTAAGGAAAAAGTCAAGGGTGGAAGGGTTCCCTCTACCATTAAATGGGAAATATGTAGGAGAGGGAGGAAACATTATTTGAAATTGATGGCTACAGTGAAGTTCGTGTAGTACGTTGCCCCATGCGTTAGCTCTTAGGCAACCCCAGCTTCTGTGACGGCTATTGAAATCTCCTCCAATCAAGTAATTTTCATTTACGCCAATAAGTTTTCTGATATCACTTTTCAAAATTTGTCTGTTAATGATGGTGTTGTTACGACCAGGAAAATAAACAGAAAATATGTTTAATTTTCTGTCATTACTAAAATATACTTCTAGGCCAATGTTTTCTATAAATTCGGTTCTCAAACTAGGTAATATTTTACGTTTTATTGTTTTCTTAATAAGAATTGCTACACCCCCGCCTCTCATTGAGGTTCGATCAAGGCGATAACACTTATACAAATTACTGGATAAAGTAATGTTAAACGTAGTACACTTTCTATGAAACTGAATACTCAGTACAATGAAATTAAATATAATTTTGCCAAAGCCAATTATGAAGGCTTAAATAAATACCTAGCGTCAGTTGATTGGTTGAAGATTCTTTCCGGGTTAGACCTTAAAGGAATGAATACAACTGTCTTAAATGTATTAGAATTCGGATTCATTCAATTTGTACCAGTTTTGTTGAAACTACCATGGTACAACAAAAGGTTGGTTAATTTAAAAAAAGCAAAAAAAAACATTCAAGCTGTTTAAAAAAACAAATTCTGAAAGATCCAAAAAACGGTTTTGTCAACTACGTCGGGAGTACGAATTTTTGAATAAATTTCTGCATAAGGAATATATAATTAACACTGAATCTAATATATCCAGCAACCCAAAATGTTTCTGGCTATTTCTCAACTCGAAAAGGAATGAAAATATTACTTTGCAAAATATGGAATTCAATGGTATAGTATCTCATAGTTTAGAGACAACCTGCGAGCTATTTGCAAAATTCTTCGAGTCGGTATATGTTGATCATACGAATATTAATCCACCTTCACTTAATGAAGATGTTTATAATACTAGTATTGGATCATTATACCTATCTACAGATGACATCTTGCAAGGTATTAGATCTTTAAACTCTTGTTTGAGTCCTGGTCCTGACAATGTGCCCTCTGTCGTTCTTAAACATTGTAACGTATGTATGCCTGTGCCTTTGAAATTAATGTTTAATTTGTCATTATCCACTGGAACATTTTTAGAGGAATGGAAAAGTTCATTTATAACCCCTATATTCAAAGCGAGATCTCGTCAAAAAGTAGAGAACTATAGGGGTATATCAAAATTATCAACGATACCAAAATTGTTCGAATTAATTGTGACAAAAAAACTTAATTTCATATTTAAAGACCAAATATCCTTACAACAACAGGTAGATCTACATTAACTAACTTGACTCTATTTACAAAGTATCTTTTTGACTCATTAGAGTCAGGCTATCAAGTCGATGTGATATTCACCGACTTTCAGAAAGCATTTGACACAGTTTGCCATGCAATTTTGTTAAACAAATTTAAGTCATTTGGAATTCACTCCATGCTTCTCAAGTGGATTTCAAACTACCTCTCAAATAGAGTTCAATCTGTTAAAATTGGTAGTTGTCAGTCAAGAAATATTAATGTCTTATCCGGTGTCTTATCCGGTAATCATTTGGGACCACTACTCTTTAATATGTTTGTCAATGATATTCCTTCAATGTTTAATCATGTTAATTGTTTGATGTACGCTGATGACCTCAAGATTTTTCTTCGGATTACCAACGCACAAGACTGTTTAAACATTCAAAACGATTTAGACAAGTTAGTTAAATGGTGTGACTTCAATTTCACATTTTCTGTTTACCATGTATTGTCGCCTATTGTTTTTGAATATTCTGTACGTGGGACAACTCTCTGTAGACAAACAGAAATAAAAGACCTAGGTGTGATTTTTGATTCAAAACTTACATTTTCTTTTCACATAGATTACGTGGTCTCCAAAGCCAACTCAATGCTTCGATTTCTTAAGCGTACATGTATCGAATTCTCAAATCCATATACACTGAAATCTGTCTACATGTCTCTTGTTCGTCCATATTTAGAATACTGCTCTGTTATATGGGGTCCTGTCTACTCAAAACATGTTTTACGTTTAGAAAGGGTTCAAAAGTCCTTTACAAGATTCGTAATAAAACGAATGAAATGGAACCTTGATTGTGTGCCGCCATATTCAACCAGGTGTGCACTGATTGGATTAGATACACTAGAAAATAGGCGAAGTGTTCAGTGTATAATGTTCATCCATGATATTCTTTCGTACCGTATTAACTGTCCTGATATTCTCCAACATGTTAAATTCTATGCCCCGGAAAGAAATCTTCGATCAAGAAATCTGTTACTGCTACCAAGACACGTTTGCAGTTATGGTCTAAATGAACCGCTTACTAGATGTATCCGTAATTTCAATTCTGTTTGTCCAGTAGTAGAACTATGTGATGAAAGATCAACTTTTAAAAAATCAATACCTGTATTTTAGCAAACTTTGTGCACCAATTACTTATTACCTTTTGTTTATTCATTTGTTATTTATTTATTATTTGTTCATTATTCATTATTTATTAATTATTTATTTATTGTTTAATTATTGTTTATTATTTATTTACTATCATTAAATTGTGTACATACTAATTACTTATATATTTCTTATTTTCGATTTGTTACTAGTCAATTATATTAAACACATTTCTTGTCAATTCACACAGAATCAATAATTGTGAATGTATATACTTAGGAAGACATTATATCTCAATTATACTGTTAAAACTTTCAGCAATCTGTTAGAATCAAATTCGGTAGATGAAATAAAGAACCATTATTATTATTATTATAACATCTTAAAAAAAAAAAATATCATTTGTTAGCACTGTCTCCGAGATAAGGCCAACATCGATATTATACCTGGACAGGAAAGATGTGAATTCAATAAATTTCTTACGAATACTTCTAGCATTCCAACATACTATTCTCAGACTTACAGACATATTTACTTATTATTAGGAGAAAGATATTTCAAAGCTAGTTCTGCAATTACATTGAATTGTTCGGATTTATTTTTACATTTGGACAACTTACTAGTCATTTCAAAAGTGAGGGATTGAATTTCCTCAAATGAGAAAAGCTCTCCATCAATTGTTTCCGCTTTTGCATTGCTATCAATCGATCGAAGGGCGGCCTCTTTCCGCATTGACTGATGAGACGATGCGACGATTACCTGGTGGTCTTGCTTTGTTTGGTAGCGGAGGGAATTGTTCCAGTGAAAACAAAGACGACTGTGTTCGTGGTAGATGATGTGCGTTCTGCGAACTTAAAGCTTTCGAAGTTGTTGATCGAGACGAGCTTTTATTGTTGGCTTTCTGCTTGATCTCTAAAAACGTTTGCCTGCTGATACACGAGCTGTCAGTCGATTTGTGTTTACCTTTGCAGTTCGCGCAAAGTGTAGAGTCGGGAGTTGGACAGTCAGCTGTTTTATGATTCCCAGCACAATTAGAACAAAATGTTTTGCTGTTGCAATTTTTTTCTCCATGCCCATACATTTGGCAATTTCTGCATTGTGTTATTCTATTCGTTTGTCTGCGATGAAAGTCCCACTTGACCATTGTCTTAAACAGCACTTTGAAGGTTTTGTCAAGTTCATTCAGTCTTATCGAACCATTTGTAAGGGAAATTATGTAGAATGTGTCAACATAATGTTCATACGTTTTTTTCACGATTTTAATGTTTTCGCATTTAAGATCAAGGCCTATGAGTTCTTTTTTTAGTGGTTCAGTTGGGATTTCATCCAAGCCGAATAACACTACTTTGAACATCGCTGTCTTCGCTTAAAAACGATGTGATATCAAAAAGGGATATCACCATCTGTTCCGATAGTCAGGCCGCCATATAATTCCTGGACAATGTCATGTTCTAAAATCCCATAATCAAAAACATCCCATAATTGCAGGCTGTCTCTTAACGAGATGGCAGAGCATTTAACATTCACCTCATGTGGGTGCCGGGACACTGTGACATACCAGGAAACTGCAAAGCCGACGAACTTGCTAGGTGTGGTACAAGCTCATCCCTATCGATAGCAGGGGTACCTCCTTCCATGCCGATAGCCACAGCCTATCATCTTTTAAAGATTCATACAATTAAAACCACCAATGACAAATGGCTAGAAGGCACCATCTGCCTTAAAACAAAAGAAATGTGGCCATCACTCAACCTTGGACCTTGGACTCAGCAAGCCCTCATTAAGGACCCTCATAGGAGTCATAACCGGGCACTGTGCAATTGGCACTCATGCTCGCAGGATGGGTGCCCCATATAATAATTTTTGCAGAAGCTGAATGGATGAAGAGGAGGAAGAAAACACTCATCACCTTCTCTGCTCCTGCAGTGCTCTTGCCAGTCGTAGGTTCCTGCACCTAGGAGCCTACTACTTCAGCGGCCGTAACGAGCTAAAAAGTGCCAGCATTGGCTAACTAAATCGTTTCATTAGCAGCACCAACTGGTTGGCGGAGAAGTCAATCCGCGTGATATCACAATGGGCCTACTCTGGCCCAAGTGTGACTGCTCTGCAGCAGTCAGCCACTACTACCTAACCTAACCTAGCGTTGATTTCTGCTTCAGGGAGTAGCGGATAAGGTTTGCGACTTGTTTGTGGAATAATTGTCGTGGCACCGCCATGCTTATGAATTGCTTGCATCCGTGTAACCAATGCATCCGTTTGCACAACTTGCAACATGGAGTTACTACAGCATGGTGTGTTCTATTTAGAAGCCGTTTGCTATCCTTGTTGTGAAATCTTGGTTGTCTTTGTTCTTTTATATCTTTGTTCCTTCCAAATTTTCCAATGCATGGATCCAATGCATATCGACTTCGTCGGTTGCAACTCCTTTGGATTTTCAGCTCATAGACTTTCCTCGTTTCATTGTCTAATTTTTGGGAAACTATGAAGACAATCATTGGATCCCAACGCATTCTAATGTTCTGTCGTGCAGTTGTTTTAGTTGCTCTGCCGTTTCATAGGAATACTCGCTTTGATTGTGTAACGCCTGAATCTGGGCATTTACCAGCAGTCTAGTATTTTCGTATCTGTTTATCAGCATCACCCGCGCTGTTATATAATTGCTGTCGGCTATTTGAAGGTGTTGGACAACTTCTGCTGCTTCTCCGGTGATGTTAGTTTTCAGATAATGCAGCTTTTGTGCATTACCAAGTTGATCGTTATTGTGGATCGCTTGCTCGAACTAATCTGTGAATGATTTCCATTGTTGATAGTCCCCTCCAAATGTTGGTAGTTTAACTGTGGGAAGTTTAATATAACCGCCTGATGTCCCATTTTTGTTGAGATTGTTCGTTTTTCGTGACGATATCGATGTTCTCTTGAAGCTGCACCATGGAATTTTCATAGAGTTGCTCGAACTTTTCGTAGTCATCCAGAGGTTAGTCTTAGTGATGGGCGCATTCGAATGATATCTTGAGTGATAATCGATTCAACATCTCGAGAACATCTCGATTCTCAATAAATCACTCGAATGACTACTAATCTCTCGAGTGACTACAACACTCAACATTGAAAATATTTTACGATGTTTTAATTAATGCACCGAGTAGTGAGGTACTACTTGACAGTGTTGCCACAGGGACTGTATAGAGTCAAATGGACTCATTTTTTTAGCCAAACTCGGGGACTCATCATTTTTAGATTTGACTCATTTTTATTACTATCCAAACACCCAACGTTGTTTTATTTCGTATTTCCATTTTCATAACCTTGCAAGGTGTGAAAAATGGACTGCACCCAGGAATTGCTCTAGCAAGACTTCGCTGCACGAAAGGAGTGTGGTCGTATCTTTACGGATGGCTCCAAAACCATTGAAGGCTAAGGCGATAGTGCTTTGGGGCTGAGCGTGAGGACTTACTCAAGCCTTTAACCACTTCCAAGATAGTTGAGAAAAGCAACTCCTCTCTGAATTTGACTGACAGTCAAAATTCACTGAAACTCATCTCGGTCGAAGGACACCAAGGAGATCACCGATGAACGTGCTAGACAAAGATCAGAGAAAATTTGTATCATACTTGTGTCTATGGATAGGGCTTCCATTGACATTGTTGCGCCTCTCGAGAGCAGACCACGCGAGACAGACCACGCTATTGCTCCCAAACGCCTGTAAGAAATGCAGATTACACCTTTTCAAACACTTAGGTTAGGCTATTGGGCTGCCAGCTATTGGACCACTGTTTTGATCCCACCGGCATACGGTGTCCAGACAAGATTTAAGAACCGGATAAAAGCATTTCAGCTCTACTTTTACTGTGATTCGAACGGGTGAACCAACTAAGGCAGACACTCAACAAACTGTGCTATCCAGCCGTAATGTGCTTGGTTTAAGCGAAGGTTCTCCCCGATGACACGGCAGAGCACTTCCTCTGTCACTGTCCCGCCGTTGTTCGGATCAGGTGGCAGGTCTTCGGCGCTGATGTGGAGAGAGCTGATTCTGTAGACCCTTCATCACAGAAGCGCCTTCTGGTCTTCCGAATGAATTGTAAGTTTCTGCCTTGTTGTACAATGGATCAGTCTTAAGTACGAGTGGTCCAGTGTAGTATCACTTATTTTTTTGTAGGGACTCATTTATTTTCAAAATTACCAATTTTTTAAGTTTCTGGGACACCACACATGTGGTAACACTGCTACTTGAGTTCTGTTCCCTTGCGTTTTTCTTTCATTCTGATGTTCATTCTACGTTCCTGATGAGTATTTATGGACGAGAACTATTTTGTTACTTGTTCTTGCGCTGAAGTAAGACAATTATCGAGTTATCTTGTGTTAGTGGTGGCCCGTGGTGTTGTGGGTACGTGCGTCGCCCCCAACCTCGACGTCGTAGGTTCGATTCCTGCTCTGTGTGACGAAAACAATTTTCACGACCCCACCTGTTTCGAGTCACTGACAATGCTCAAAGAATTTCCTGTCTAGAAAAAGCTTCTCAAACTTGGCCGTTCGGATTCGGCGTAAAACTGTAGGTCCCTTTCACTCGTGAGAGAACAATAGTACGCACAACACGAGTGGTTGCTGAGAAGCTAAGCTAGGCCCTGGCCCTCTATGGGCTGTAGCGCCACCCATATATTATTATTCTTGTGTTAGTAGTTTGTAATTAGTTAGTAGTCACGCGAGTGATTAGTAGTCATTCGAGTGATCATTCGATTATTAAAATATCTCGATTGCTAAAGTCTCGATCCTTAAAATCATTCGTTTATGCCCATCACTAGTTAGTATGCGTGACTTTTTCGTGTATATTCGCGTTCTCCATGATGTCATTGTGGGTTTTTTTGTTTGCAATACGCCTTAGATAGATAGATCTTTTATTTCGCATAATATTGATGACATAAGTATTGTTACCGCACATTTTACAGATTAGAGATATGATATTATAATATCTTTTTCTATAATTGTTTACAAATAATTATACAAAATTGTGTTTTTCAAAATAATACGATTTTACTTTGGAGGAAAATACGAAAAAAAAATCTCCAATGTGAAAAAAAAAACAAAAGCAAAAGTACGTAAATAAGTGAAATGAATAATAAATAAATAAATAAATAAATAAACAAATAAATAAATATAACACAGTAACATTGAATAAACAATAGAGATTAACTATCACATAGAATATTATTAGAATATTAATTAGCGGGTTTTCAACAAAACTACAGCGTTCTTTGAATTTTAATTGCAGTTTCTATATCCTATCAAGAATCAATTCAACATTCGCTTTTTTTGTGTAAGTCTTTAGTTGAGTGATGCCAATTCAAATTTAACATCATTTTAAGAAGTTTATTTTGAAGTAATTGCAATCTTTTTGTGACATTTCGAAAAGTTACCCCATACCAGAGATAATGGAAGGAGGAGATATGCCACTTCTACGTTTCTTGCCCCTCAGATTCATCTGACAGCGTTTTTTATAACATTTCACAGCTGTTTTCCTCCTGCTTCACATCCGTTTCACAGACAGAGTCTGTGAATACGTGTAAAGCTCGAGACCAGCTGAATGTGAATGTGAATGTGTTTATGTAAATGCATATTAGTTTATGAGAGCGGTTGATGAAGTGAATTATCCGGAATTTCCGTCTTTGCCACTAATTTGAACGCCAAATATTCACCTAAAAACAAAAACGGAAACTAAGAGACAAGTGTATGTTCGCAAAATGCATTGAATTATGTTCTTATTATGAGGCTGGAATATTCCATTAAAAAGGACGTTAAATTTGAAAACTAACAAATTCAGGATGAACAAAATAGGTCTGTTCCCGTAGTTTCTGCACCAAATTTTGAAGACTGTCATTTTTTAAGGAGTTGAGATAAAAATCTCTCAGAATGAACAAAAATGTGTAACTTATGCTTGTTGGTTTCTGTATGATGTGAGAGACGATATATATCAAAAGTTACAGCAAAACATGTACATTAAAAAAACAGGGTTTTTTTTGGCACTTAATTCGGTTTCTATTCTTCTGAACTACTTGTTCAAATAAACTCAAACTAATTCAAAATTGTTGAATAGCCGCCAATACTATATTCGAGATTGACACATCAAATGATTTGACAGAAAACCACAAAAAAAAAACCAAAACTACCCATAGACATTTCTTGGGTTAAAATGGACAGGGTAGGGACATTTTTTACTCTTTCCTGACAGCGCTCTTTTGATATAAATTGTTAAAATTTCGTACATATATAACTTTTAGTCTTACCTTAATCCACAATACGTACTACTACTACTACATACATTAACATTGTGATAATAGTTCCATCAGTATACGAAAATAAATTGTAGTATTTTTGTAAATGTTTTCACATTTTTCCTGACCGTAATGTTCGTCAATATACTTATAACAATTAGTTTGTTAGAATGAGTGGCATTTATTGACGACTTTTTATAATGAAAAATTAATAAACAGCTACAATAATTCCTTTTAAAAAGTATGAGCTTAGCGAACAGTGTCCTGGAATACTTTCCAATCGGGGCCATTTCCGACATTATCATGGGCAATCTCGCAAATTTTTGACACTATTGAGGGCAGATAATAAAAGCAAGATGGCGGTGCTCTGTATATAGAGTAGTATTAGTGACTTGAGAGCGGAAACGCTTAGAATCTGAGGTGGATTTGTGGTGGACAAGGGGTTTTCCAATGGAAAGATGAACATCTCTTTCATTCCATTATCTCTGCCCCATACTTGACACTCATATAGGATAATGGTTTGAAAAATCACCTTATAAATAATCATTTTATTTTCAAGTGAAAGTAACGATTTCCTATTTATAAATGAGTATAACATTTTTGTTGCTACCCCTACCTTTTTAATTGTTTTACTAATGTGACGGTGCCCGTGGCGTTGTGGGTATGTGCGTCGACCCCAACCTCGACGTCGTAGGTTCGATTCCAGCTCTGAGCGGCGAAAACAATTTTCACGACCCCACCTCTTTCGAGTCACTGACAATGCTCAAAGAGTATTTCCTGTCTAGAAAAAGCTTATCAAACTTGACCGTTCGGAGTCGGCATTAAACTGTAGGTCCCTTCCACTCGTGAGAGAACAATAGCACGCACAACACGAGTGGTTGCTGAGAAGCTAGGCCCTGGCCCTCTAGGGGTTGTAGCGCCACCCACCACCACCACTAATGTGATCATTGAAAGTTAGTTTCGTGTCTAGATTAATACCCAAGTAACGTACGGACTTTTCCCAATTTATAGACAATCCATTTAACTGCAATTGCCTTGTAGGAACAAAGCAGGACTTTCTTTTTCGTCTGCCTCTTTTCCTCATTCAATTTGATGTTCCATTTGCTGAAATATTTTGCCACAAGTTTGATCACATTTAAGAGATTGCTCTCAATATTGAGAGCTTATTCATGCGAAGAAAATATGGCGGTATCATCTGCAAAAATTACTGTGTGACAACTTGGCAATTTTGGAAAGTCTGATACATAAATATTATATAAAATTGGAGCTAGAACTGAACCCTGTGGAACACCAGAATTGAAAAACATAAGGTCGGAAATACCACTGTTCACTTGGACTACGAAACGACGACGAGCTAAGAAACTTTGGACAATTTTACATATATAAGGAGGAAACCGGAAGTGTATCAATTTATACAAAAGTCCGTCATGCCAGACAGTATCAAATGCTTTCTCTATGTCAAGTAGAACCATTCCAGTTGATTTGCCAATAGCACGGTTTGACTTAATGTGATTGCAGATTCTTAATACTTGATGGGTGGAGCTGTGGTGTGCCCTAAATCCAAATTGTTCATTGGGGAATATGTTTTTTGCAGATATATGTTTTAAAATCACTTCTTTAAGAACTTTCTCAAAAACTTTGCTAAAGTTACTAAGCAAACTTATTGGTTTATAGCTTTCAGGATTTTCAGGAGGCTTGCCAGATTTTGGTCTTGGAATAACTTTGGCTAATTTCCAGGAGTCAGGAAAATATTCCATTTTGAGGCACGCATTTATAAGAAAAGTTAAGAACTTTATTCCTGCAATACGCCTTTCTTTCCCTGGTCTGTTTTCTTCATTCGTTCAAGCGACCTAAAGAAGGCTTGTTTTTGAGCTTCTAGTCGTTATTTGCTCATCATCTTGGCGGCTGGTGTTGTTTTTGATACTTTCTTCTACAGTATCCCCCACCTTTTTTCGATTCGTACTTTCCACTTCTTCCAGTTCGTTTAATTTCGTCTCCAGTTTAGTTTGAGTTGTCAGCATGTTATCTTGTCATACATCATGTAAAGCAGTGGTTTACTTATGCCGACCCTGATCAGCTTGAGGAAGAGGGCCTCCAACCCTGGAGTTGGATCCCTGGAGTTCTTCTTGGAGAGATCAAGATGTGATGTCCATAATTGGTGACGGCAATATCTGCCATAATTTTCTGGTCGATCATATTCAATAAGGCATTTTACACTCTCTTCGACACCGAGCCATTGGGACAGCGCAACAGAGGACGTCCTCGCACTAGATGGCGCACACAAGTGGAAACGGACCTCAACCAACTTGGTGTGCGCAACTGGAGGCAGCTGGCGAAAGATCGTGCTGGCTGGAGAGACATGTTGGTTGAGGCCCAGGTCCACCCCGGACTGTAGCACCAATCAAAGAAGAAGTGCACTGCATTCGACGGCAGTTTGCAGACTGGCTCTAAACTGCGGATCAAAACAAGTAAGAAAAAGTGCAACGATGATATGGACGTTTTCTTTGGAGTGCCACAAGGTTCATAGCTCGGGCCAATCATGCTTATTGTTCCCATAGAATTCCAATGTAATAACAATAGTTCCTGATTAATAATAATAATATGGGTGGCGCTACAGCCCATAGAGGGCCAGGGCCTAGCTTCTCAGCAACCATTCGTGTTGTGCGTGCTATTGTTCTCTCACGAGTGGAAGGGACCTACAGTTTTATGCCGACTCCGAACGGCCAAGTTTGAGAAGCTTTTTCTAGGAAAGGAAATACTCTTTGAGCCTTGTCAGTGACTCGAAAGAGGTGGGGTCGTGAAAATTATTTGTGTCGCTCAGAGCTGGAATCGAACTTACGACGTCGAGGTCGGGGTCGACGCACATACTCACAACGCCACGGGCCACCACTAATGGTTCCTGATTAGACCATGCAAAAACAGAGGTGATGAACATTGCAGGAGCTCTTCAAAAAGTCACTCGTTAAAACGTTGTAGTAGCCGTGTCACAAGGACAATCTGTCAGTCCTCAATTTAGCCGCCCTCAGATCTCCCAAATCTAGTCTCTTAAGTCGCACCGCTTGCCTCTTGACTCTTAACGCTTCATTCTCCATCTGTCCATTCGAGTTCATTCCACTTCGGCAGAAAGTCTCAGCCGAATAAAGCCATAAATATAACCACCCTCAACTTCCCGGTAACACGTGACTTAATAACTTCCTCGGGGCTGCCTTGGAGATGAATCATTTCCAGTCGTCAGGAACACAAGTTCCTCCCCCTCTCACTCTCCCGCACTCCCCCGCACACGAGCATCGGTAATTTGTTCACAACCACCGGCGAGGTGAAGCACACAAAACATCAAAGCCGCACGCATTCAGCCGACCCACTGGATGTAGGTGTACACCGTTCACTGTACACGTCCCGTCTACATCTTCCCACCGAATCAGCATGCGACAGCTCTTTCGGAATATTTATGCAGATCCCTTCGAATCCTTTGACTCCTCTGGTGTGAACGCAATTTTCTATCTCGAGAAATCAAAGCGCCGACCCCGCCCGTCGGGCAAGCCGGCTCCTCGTGCGAATTTCCCATTCGAATGAATGGCAGCGATTTCAAGATCTGCAAACAGGATGATTGGCATGAATTCGGTTTTTTTTTCCTCGGATAACCCGATGCCGCAGATACTCGCACATCGGCCGGGATGATTGATATCGTGGGCGGGCGACCGGGACCGGGTGGGCGTCCTGTGTGCGAGAGAGGGTATCTGATGACGAACGACCGGCGGAGGTCGGAGGGCGCACACTTTTTATGGTAAATCCATCCAATAAAGGATTAAGTGATGTGTGTTCAATTTTCGGCAGAAAGGGACTACGCAGCCGAACCGAGGCCATAATGTATGCGAAAGGGTTCGGTTCAGAATCCCTTTTTTTCGGGGGAAGCGGGTGGCTTAGATTCTCTCCCGAATTGGAGTTGGACACAACGATGGGACATCAATCGATTAAGTGCGATGGGCAGTAAGGGCATCTGCCGCTGGTGGAGGGAGGGCGAGTTCAATGAGTGGAAAAGGACCCGAATGCCGAATCGATTAGATGTGATGAATGGTTGCGGTCCTCTGGCAGTGAAATGAATCCGGCTGCCTAGTCTATTCTGTCTACTCAAGGTCCATCAGATGCAGATAATTGTTCACTTTGATAAATGAAAAAAATCGTTTGCGTTGCTTTCTTGTTTGGTGGGTGGGTGTGTGACTGTACGGTCGAGATGCTTGGGAGGAATTTGTGTGCATTCGGGGGGTGTTTGTGTTTCTGTAGTGGCAAAAATAGAAGATGTTGATAGCGTGACGAGTGAAATGAGGATTTCAGTTCCGAACGACCATGACGATGTGACTCCCTTTGGATTCTGATGATGCGCTACAGAGACGAGTGGCTACTGGTTCGCCTTCGCTACGATCAGATGGCTGTTATTAGGTGCAGGTGAAGTGAGAGCTGATGATGTAGGCTCACGGGGCTGCTGCTGTCGCCGTCGTTCTTGTTGCTGCTATTGCTGATGAAGCTTAGAACAACGCAACAAAAAATGCAATTAAGACATGTCTCCTTAAAGCAATAGTAGCCGTAGGACTCTGCGATTAGAACGAAATAATGCTCCAGTCCCGGTAGAGATCGAAACATCTCTAGGAGATCTATGCTGCACCAAGGCGGTGAATAGAACGTCACTCCAAGGAGGGATCTTCTCACCCAGTTTTCTTGGCGAAACAAATAAAAGTAAAACGGTGTGTCTTTAACACAATAAAAAAAAACATAGCATAATCCGAAAGGTATAGACAAATTTACGATTAGAATACCTTAGAGTACCCGTATAGGGTCAGTAGGTTAGGAGTAAGAACATTTCTTAAGTTAGTTAAGCTAGCTTAAAGCATTTTTGTCTAGCATGTAAGTTAATGAATTCAAAATAAAACAAAAATGAATGACAAAAAAAAAGGATCTTCTCACTAAAAGGTTCAATGACGATCACATGTCAAATATTGCCGTCGCCAATGATGGATATCGCGTCTTGATTTCTCAAGAAGAACTCCAGGCAATCTTTGCTCTCTGAAAAAGGTAAAGTCAGTGGGAATCGATGGTACTCCGAATATTGTGCTTCGTCATCTTCCCCCCGAAGCAGTGCAAATTTATGCGCTAAGTAATTCCCATTACCCGGCACGCTGGGAAACAATATGGTGCAGCCAATCCCCAAACGGGTCAAATATAGATCCATCCCTACCAATCTTCGGTCTATCAGTTTTCTTCCTTGTATAAGCAAGGTTTTTAAAAAGATAGTCATTCGAGTTCTGAGAGAATGCTAAACAATCATACAAGACATCTCTTTGGGGTTAATGGCGGGGCATGAAACCGTACATGCCGCATCTAAACTGGTGTCCGACATTCACCAGTGCTCGACTGCTTGCCTGATTGACTTGGAAAAGCGTTCGACACTGGTTCGAAGACCTCTTCCTCTGCTGGTCAGGCTGGGCATAAATAACGCATAATCTATGACATGATAACAGGTATAAAGTTGTAAAAAGATATAACGTCCTTGACATCAACAACGGTCAGCAAAAGCGAGTGGAATGCCTCACTTAACGTTGTAAAAATATCCTTTTGAAGTGAAGGTAATTTGCTACATGGCCCTCATCAGGCCAATAATGGCGTCCGGTTATCCACTTGAGCAACTTTTGCATTGATTTTTCGCACCGTTGTCAGCTCACCTTCCATTTTGACGTAAGATATACATATACAAATTTAATTAGGTTCGTCGGTCCGCTGTCAGACCATGTCCTTAATGGAGAAACTGAAGAGTGAGCCAAAGATCTCAAGCTTGATGGTTGATGACAGTTTACACCCGGACTGTAGCGGCAGACAAAGACCTATGGCACAGAGCAATAAATGCACATGGTACTGACATTCGGTTTCGCTCATTGAAGTCGCGGGGGTCATTTAAAAGATTTCATATCATTTTCACAGATACGGATGTTGCAGCAGGCTAAGCGGGTATGCCGTTGGGGCTGCCGTTGCAGAACACGAACGGACCAATAAGGAAACGGTAGAGAAGACGAGATGAGTCAGCAAGATGAAAGATAAAGGTTTTGAAAGCTAAAGCGAAGCTAACTAAACCTAAACTAAAATATAACCTGCCTACCTCGCAGCCTTTCCTCAGCTAAACCAAAACTAACATGAAAACCTAGCTCAGCCTCGCGTAGTTTTTCAATCGTGCTTGGTAAAGCATCCGCCATCTACCTCTGCAATATACCGCTTGAGGCAGGTCTTATCTAATGCTATCACTGCGAAGGATGGAGTCTTTGGACTGACTTGAGAGCCTGGTGTAGGTCAGCAGCTATTCAGAGTAATAATGGTAGCTCAACGAAGAGCACCGGCTTCTCAGAAAGAAGAAGAAAGAGCATGAGGAGCGCGCGGTCGTGGAGATGGAGAGGTGTTACGACAGGAAGGAGGTCCGAAAGTTTTACCAAAAGGTAAAACAAGTATCAGCAAGATACAGACCTCGGACTGAAGCCTGCATGGACAAAAATGGACAACTAGTAGTAGAATCGCAGTCGATGCTGAGAATTTGGAAAAATCATTTCTGCAGACTGTTAAACGGCTATGACGACACAAATTCCGCTGTCAGGCAGAATGTTTCACTCAATTTGGACGATGATGAACACGAATTCCGTCCCCCCGATTTAAACGAAGTTAAGATAGCGATATCTAGACTGAAGTCGAACAAAGCTGCTGGAGCGGACGGATTGTCCGCGGGACTGTTTAAGGCAGGTGGATATGACCTGTTTGGGCGCATGCACCAGCTCATCTATAGGATATGATCGGAGGAAAGCATGCCCGACGAGTGGAATCTCAGCCTCGTTCGCCTGATCCACAATAAAGAAGACCCCCTTGACTGCGCGAACTATCGAGGGATCAGCCTCCTTAGCAACGCGTACAAGATACTCTCTGCCGTCCTGTGTAAACGCCTGAAACCCTTTGTCAACAACCTGATAGGTCCCTATCAGTGCGGTTGCACTATCGATAAAATTTTCACATTACGGCAGATTCTCGAAAAAACCCAAGATATGCAGATCGACACCCACCACCTATTTGTCGACCGTAAGGCCGCATATTACAGCGTGTATAGAGACGAGCTCTACAACGCCATGTCGAGTTTTGACATTCCTGCCAAACTCGTCAGATTGTGCAGGATAACGATGGAGAACTCTCGCTGCTCCATCAAGGTCGGTAACGAACTCACCGAGACCTTCAATGTCAAAAAAAGGTTTCAGGCAAGGCGACACGCTGTCATGTGACTTCTTTAACATCATACTTGAGAAGATCGTGCGAAACTCAAATGTAAACACCCGAGACACCATCTTCCAGAAGTCCGTTCAACTGCTTGCTTACGCGGACGACATAGACGTGATTGGACGAACACAGCGAGCTCTCAATGTGGCGTTTGCTGGCATCGAAGCGGAAGCGGCTAAAATGGGTCTAGCGGTAAACCAGGTCAAAGTAAAGTACATGCTGTCATCACGGAAGGACGCACAACATTGACGTCTCGGACAGAGCGTCATATTGGGCTGCAGAAACTTTGAGGTAGTCAAGGACTTCGTCTACCTAGGCTCCGGAGTAAATAGGGACAACAACACCAGTACCGAGATCAAGCGCAGAATTACTCTTGCCAATCGCTGTTTCTTTGGGCTCAAGAGGCAATTGAGTAACAGAGCCATCTCTCGAAACACCAAGTTGACTTTGTATAAAACCCTAATCATCCCAGTCCTGCTCTATGGCACAGGGGCCTGGATGCTGTGGAAAGCGGATGAAGAAGCTCTTGGTTGTTTTGAGAGAAAAGTTCTGCGTACGATCTCTGGTCCTGTTTGCGTTGATGGCGTTTGGAGAAGAAGGTTCAACCACGAACTGTACGGGCTGTACAGCAGCATGCACCTAGTTAAGAGTCTTCGGATCCAACGCTTAAGATGGCTAGGTCATGTAGAGCGGATGGACACCACAGCTCCGGCCCGAAGAGTCTTCGACACCGAGCCATTGGGACAGCGCAACAGAGGACGTCCTCGCACTAGATGGCGCACACAAGTGGAAAAGGACCTCAACCAACTTGGTGTGCGCAACTGGAGGCAGCTGGCGAAAGATCGTGCTGGCTGGAGAGGCATGTTGGTTGAGGCCAAGTTCCACCCCGGACTGTAGCGCCAATCAAAAAGAAGAAAGAGCAAGATGGTGCTCTTCAGTTACAGGCGCAGTACGTTGATGTGCTCACTCCAAAGAAAGTTCTCGTCGATAGTATTTGATACTACTAACTTCAACTTCGTTGCTGTTGGCTGATTGCGGACAGCCGAAAGTTCGATCAAAAACTTGGAGACTTCTGTAGGTGTTGATGGAGTACAAATGTGCGTCGCCTTTGTTTTTGTAGCATTTATGACTAGGCAATTATCATGACACCATTCGGATGATAATAATAATATCGGTGGCGATACAGCCCGTAGGGGGCCAGGGCTAGCTTCTCAGCAACCACTTGTCGAGTGAAAAGGACCTACAGTTTTATGCCAACTCCGTACGGCCAAGGAAATACTCTTTGAGCATTGTCAGTAACTCGAAAGAGGTGGGGTCGTGAAAATTGTTTTCATCGCACAGAGCAGGAATCGAACCTACGACGTCGAGGTTGGGGTCGACGCACATACCCACAACGTCACGGGCCACCACTGCGGAACCATTCGGATACAGCGTTGAATTCGTCCTGCATTATCTGCATAGCTGCATACAAGTTTCGGTGTTTCACCACGATTGCTATGTCGTCGGCATAAGCATACGCAGTAGATTTCTTCAATAACTTCAGTAGCTCGTTCGTGAAAAGGATGAACAAAATGGGGCTCAATTGTGAACCTTGTGTGGTACCCCGTATTTGACTTCCTTTTCAGTACTCGATGTATCGGCTACCTTGACTTAGATAGTTCTGTCAGTCAGATAACTTTTGAGCCAGTTTGCCAGGAGTCCTCTCGTTCTACTATCTTTTTATGTGTCAAAGTATCGAATGCTTTGCTGAAGTCGATAAATAGCTAAATTACGTGATGATACTTGTAAAGGCCTGCATTGATGACATTTGTAAGCTCCCCCAGCAGTGATTGGGTGCTCTTGCCTTTTTGGAAGCCGTACTGACACGATTAACAAGTACTTCTTGCAGGCGTTTTTCGGCCATGGGTAGAATTGCAATCTGTTTCAATTGGCCTGCAGTTCCCTGTTTTTCATTTTACCCCTACCTAGTAAATTTGGCGAATTATCGACCTTTTCATGAGCCTTGGCAAATGACTATTGACACATAATCTTGATGATAACTGCGGTGAGACACATGGCATTCAGTTTGAGGTCTATTGGTCTGATGTTATTTGCTCCAGGACCTTTTGTAGAATTCCATTGGGGTCGACGCACAAACACTGTCAGTAATGCCTGTACTTTGTCACTCTTTCCCAAAATCCTAGTTCGCACCTCTTCGTGTTCCTGTGGCCGCAGATGAATTTTCGGGATATCCACCTTCGTCTGTTGCTGCATTTGTCCCAGTTACTCCACTAAATCTTACGACGGCGATTGGCTAGCCCCGTCTGATATATTCGGAGCAGAAAGGCAATTGAAGACGTGTCGACTTGTGGCTGAGGGCTTAAGCCGATCATCGGGCTTCATTGTCCAATATTCTACACCCGCTCTGAAGCTAGACGGAATCAATTTGATCTCACGAGCCGGAGTTTTACCTTCTTGATCTAGAATCCGCTTAGCTCATGACCACCCTGCTCGGTCTTTTTTTACATCGACGTCATACAGAATACAGTGCTAGAGCCACAAGCCATCACCTTAAGTCCAACCCCCTCCGAACATAAGTTTCAACCCGAAGTCATTCCCAACCATGCCGTCCATTTCGCATAGAAAATCCGAAAAGCATTCCATGGCCAGCGGCTGACTGCACTTGACGAAGTGCTAATGGATTTCAATCAAGGGACGTGCATTGTGAATAAATAAAATCACTTAGGACCGTTTAGGAACAAATTAAAAACCAATCAACGTCGTTGCACTCTTAATTACCCATCAGCAGCCGGCGCGTGGGAACACCACCAGTAAAGGGGGCCGTTCCAAACTGCTGCCTTCAGCTGGAAATTAAATTAAATCGACAACAGAATGGACACACTTCGAGAATAAACCTATGCGGGCGGCTGCCTCTAATAGAGGTGCCTGGGCGAGTTCCCATGGAGTAGGTGTAGTTTCGCCTCGTTTACTGATTTGTTTGAATTCAATTTGGGGACCTTGCATGGCTGAAGGCGTTATGATCTTAGGACATCTTGCTCCGTCCTTTTCGTTGACCGTACGCCCCATCGCTTGATGTATTCATCCATTCATGCATTTATCGGATTTGATTGTTTTGGGGACGGTTCCTGTGACATCGGGCGCACATGTTGGACAACGTCTAGCCTCTCAGCTACGCCCCGATAATTGGTCTATTAAGGGAATATCGATGGTGTCGGCAACCGGTAATTTGTTGGGCCAACAGTTTAACAAATGTACTCCCACTTGAAACTGGTTTCGGGAATCTGTGACAAGTGCGAGTGTGGGGAGACATGTTATAGAAACCCATCATTAAATTAAGTACTGAGTTGGGATGGATGGAGTGGGTGGTCGAGACAAGGGGTTGATTATCCAGTATCCAGATTATCCAGATTTTTCAGTAACCCACTTCTCACGAGTGGAGGCATTATTCCATTTACGTTCAACCGAATCGGGGGTAGTTGGAGAAACATTGTTGGGCATTTTTGGAGTTGTATTGCTTTTTGAAAGGCCATTTCTGCGGACTGTGCAACGGCGATCCAAAAAAAAACATAAATACCGCTGTCAGGCAGAATAATCCATCTTCATGTTGAACAAGAATTCCGACCTGAATAAAGTGACGGCAGCAATCACCTGACTAAAGTCTAACGAGGCTGCTGGTGTGAATGGACTGCCCACCGAGCTCTTTGAAGCATAAGGCGCATATACCAACTCATCTGTGAAATCTGGTCGGATTAAAGTATGTCCGACGGAAATGTTGCTTCGAGAGAAAAGTTGTTCGAATTATGTTCGGTCTCGTGTGTACGGATGGTATTTGGAGGAGTCTGGTCGAATTAGTTCGTCTCACATGGCTAGGTCACTAAGCGCGAATGGACACCAATGCTCCGGCCCGGAAAGTTTTCGTTTCCAATTCCGAGGCGCAACGCAGTAAAGGAAGACCACCACCCACCACAACAACTTGGTTGAGGTCCTTTTCCATTTGTGTGCGCCATATCGTTAGAGAACATCCTCTGTTGCCTTGTCCCTGCTCAGTATCGACTACATGGCAAAGCCATCTTAAGCGCTGCATCCGTATTCGGCTGACTAGGCACATGCTGCTGTACAGCCGTATAGTTCTTCGTTTAAACTTCTTCAGTCGCCATCAACGCAAACTCTCTTCCCGGTGAGCGAATTCAAGTTGACGAGATGATATGTCATCTTGCTGTTGTAATAGTTACTCGCCGGGGTAGGGTGAGAAACACGCGAGTTCGCTGGGAACTCAATGTCGATAAGCTACTTCTCCGAACGGAAAGAGCTATGGTGTGCACACGTTTCACATTCCCATCGTCACGTCATAGGAGGCGTACCTTAAATGCGACTACATCAGGGAAGCGATCCTTTTGGCAGACCCAGGACGAGGTGGTTGGACCAAGTCCAACAACTCACTTAATTCTTTTGAGTTAGAGTCAATGATGGAAGATGGAGTAGACTGCAGACTATTAAGTCTATTAAGCCAAGGTAGATGAAGTCCTTTACAACCTCAAGGTTGTAGCTGTCTATGGTGAGGTTTTGACCGAGTCGTCGATGTTTCTCGACAGCATATACTTCGTTTTGCCCTCATTCACCGCTAAACCCATTTTTGCCGCCTCCGTTTCAATACGAGCAAACGCTTCATTGACGGCTCGCTGAGTTCGTCCAATCACGTCAATGTCCAGGCTGCGTATGCTAGGAATTGCGCGGATTTTTGGAAGATTGTGCCCCTAGTATTGGCGTGTGAGTTTTTCACAACCTTCTCAAGTACAATGTTGTCACATGACAGCTCGTCGCCTTGCTTAAAACCTTTTTTGACATTGAAGGTCTCGGTGAGTTCGTTACCGACCTTGATGAAGCAGCGAGAGTTCTCCATCCATGCACAACCTGACGAGTTTGGCAGGAATGCCAAAACTCGACATGGCGTTGTATGGCTCGTCTCTGTAGATGCTGTCAAATGCTGCCCTGAAATGGATGAATAGTTGGTGGGTGTCGATCTGCATATCTTGGGTTTTTTTCGAGGATCTGATGGTGGACTTCACAGACCCGAAAGCGCACTGATAAGGACCTATGTTTTTTAGGCTTCATTCAGGAAATGAAAAGGCGGATGAACTGGCTAGGAAAGGTTCCTCACTTCAGAGCTCGTTTGCAGTCTGTACAAGTCACTGGCCGGTAGTGCCAACAAATTGGGATACCTACACATAATTAACACTGTCGCTGCTGCAATAACACTGAAGAGACACCGAAGTGACCTTGGCACGTTTTTTTTTGTGCATGCCTGCACTCAGTAGAGGCAGACAGCAAGCGCCTGACAGACCCTTCTTAAACTCGCTTGATGAGACTTCTTCAATGGATATTAGGGAGATACCCCTCAACAACCCTCAATAGAGCGGTGGCATTAAAACAGTAGCCAGTGCTAATTAGGTTTCATATGAACCACCGCTACAAACTACCTACCTGGCCTGCCGCTCAAACACTGTCTTTTATCGTCTGTCTACGACTTTTGGCACCAATATGCAATAAAGAGAGAGCTCTTAGTGTTGGGCCTATCAATCTTGCCTGCTTAATGCTGCAACGACCTAATCGACACATAGCTGCTTAACGAACGTCCTTCCAAATCGACTACAAACAATGCAAGCACTGGAAAATACCAAATGAGTCCAAATCGACTCGACTCGAGCCGGCCTCTTCGGGATGTCGCGAACGTTGCCATGCGCAATGCGTCCTACGCTTCGGTCCACGAACATGAGCCTTGCAAGTGAAAGAGTCTTCTTTTTCTTCTTCTTGATTGGCGCTACAGTCCGGGGTGGACCTGGGCCTCAACCAACATGCCTCTCCAGCCAGCACGATCTTTCGACAGCTGCCTCCAGTTGCGCACACCAAGTTGGTTGAGGTCCTTTTCCACTTGTGTGCGCCATCTAGTGCGAGGACGTCCTCTGTTGCTCTGTCCCAATGGCTCGGTGTCGAAGACTCTTCGGGCCGGAGCTGTGGTGTCCATACGCTCTACATGACCTAGCCATCTTAAGCGTTGGATCCGAAGACGCTTAACTAGGTGCATGCTGCTTATAGCCCATACAGTGGTTGAACCTTCTCCTCCAAACGCCATCAACGCAAACAGGACCAAAGACCGCACATAGGATTTTTCTCTCAAAACAACCAAGAGCTTCTTCATCCGCTTTCAATAGCGTCCATGTCTCTGCGCCATAGAGCAGGACTGGGATGATCAGGGTTTTATACAAAGTCAACTTGGTGTTTCGAGAGATGGCTCTGTTACTCAATTGCCTCTTGAGCCCAAAGAAGCAGCGATTGGCAAGAGTAATTCTGCGCTTGACCTCGGTACTGGTGTTGTTGTCCCTATTTACTCCGGAGCCTAGGTAGACGAAGTCCTTGACTACCTCAAAGTTTCTGCTGCCCAATATGACGCTCTGTCCGAGACGTCGATGTTGTGCGTCCTTTCGTGACGACAGCATGTACTTTGTTTTGCCCTGGTTTATCGCTTCCGCTTCAATGCTAGCAAACGCCTCACTGACGGCTCGCTGTGTTCGTCCAATCACGTCAATGTCGTCCGCGTAAGCAAGCAGTTGAACGGACTTTTGGAAGATCGTGCCTCGGGTGTTTACGTTTGAGTTTCGCACGATCTTCTCCAGGATGATGTCGAAGAAGTCACATAACAGCGTATAGCCTTGCCTAAGAGCTTTTTTGACACTGAAGGTCTCGGTGAGGTCGCTACCGACCTTGATGGAGCAGCGAGAGTTCTCCATCGTCATCCTGCACAGCCTGACGAGTTTGGCAGGAATGTCAAAACTAGACATGGCGCAGTATAGCTCGTCTCTATGCACACTGTCATATGCGGGCTTGAAATCGACAAATAGGTGGTGGGTGTCGATCTGCATCTCTTGGGTTTTTTCGAGGATCTGCCGTAATGTGAAAATTTGATCGATAGTGGACTTCCCAGGCCTGAAACCGCACTGATAGGGACCTATCATGTTGTTGACGAATGGTTTCAGGCGCTCACACAGAACGGCAGAGAGTATCTTGTAAGCGATGTTAAGGAGGCTGATCCCTCGATAGTTGGCGCAGTCAAAGGGGTCTCCTTACTTGTGGACCGGACAAACGACGCTGAGATTCCACTCATCGGGCATGCTTTCCTCCGACCATATCTTACAGATGAGCTGGTGCATGCGCCCAACCAGGTCATCTCCAGCTGCCTTAAACAGTTCCGTTTGATTTTACACATAATTATTTATTGAAAAATAGAAAAAAAAAACACAAATGAAGATTACAACTGTGCAAGCGGTGCGCGGTACAAAAGGAGAAGTAAGTGCCTAGTAAAAAAAAAATGAGGGGTGTGTTCATGAATTCGTCTCTTATGCGTTGACAGGATGCTTAGCAAAAATAAGCAAGATTGACTGAATTAATGGTTGTTTTTTGGCCTCGTTCGGCTGCTCCTTCTAGTCGATGTTCAGCTGCCTGAAGGTTCCCTCGACGCCGAAGAGCTCGTCGGAGGTCTTTGGTGCACCGGGACGCAGTGACTCGTCGGCCTTCTTGTCCTCCTGCTCCTTGAACCAGGGCGTGTACTCGGCCAGCTTCTTCTTCCACTGCTGGTTCAGTTCGACAATGCTGCCGACCTCGCCGCCGTACTCGTTGGGCAGCAGCTCCTTGGGCACCACCTTGTACAGGCTCTCCATGTCGCTGTGGAACGTGATACGGCTGCGGATCTTCTCGCTGAGGAACGGCTTGACGAAGTTCATGATCGTGTCGACCAGCGGCGAGATGTTGATCACGTGCACCTCCTTCACCTTGACGGGGTACGCCTCCTGGACGGCGATTAGGAACTTTTTCACGATCGATGGCGAGAACTTGGCGAAGTTGGCCGCGGTCGCGACGGCGGCGTCCAGGATGAAGATGTCGCCGGCGATGCCGACCTTCTCCTCGAGCAGGCGGACGTCACCGATCATCAGGGCGACCTTCATGGCGTCGTTCACCTGATGGGGCTGGAAGTCGCAGTCGATGGCACGGATGAAGGTGATCCGGCGGCCGTTTGGCGTCAGTCCTGGAAGGGTTGGGCAGTGCCTAGAAGAGACAAATGGAACTCGGTGAGTGCGCGTCGATGATGGGAAGGCGCAGGCGAAAAACTTACACATAGTCCAAGACCATGGCGAGGTTCTCCTTTGTGATGTCCCTGTCGGAGAAGAACTCGGGCACGGCGTTCCTCATGGTGTAGTACATGTCCAGCTTGCGCTTGACCTTCTCCAGGCTGAACTTGCAGCCGCGCAAGAATGTGCGCAGACGTCCGTCGTCCATGTCCTTTGGCAGATGGGGTTGCGTCTGCAGCCACTCGTGGACGAGTGCGATGTCGCGGTCAATGTCGGCGACATTCTCGGGCTCACGGAGCTCCTCACGGATGGCGACGCGTTGAGCTGGGGTTGGCTGGATGAGAATCATCTGAAAAAGTAAAGAAAATAAAAAATGAGTCACCAGAGAAAGGGAAGACGCCGTCAATCAGGCGACCGAATGTAGGTTATCCAACGCTTGCGGATAACCGGACAGACTTTCACTTTCATTCTGCATCGCGGGCCAGAGATCGCCACCAGCAGCAGTCGGCGACGAACGGGGCTTATGCAATCGCTTGGAGAAACCTCGTGTGCACACGATGCAACAGTTAATGCACATCGTCTGAGGACCACGACGGGCGCGCTGAGTTACGTCGCCAGCAGGTGGTGGCGAGAGATTTTCGAGCAAAATTCACTTCGACTCAGCACTGGAGCCGTGCAGCAGTGACGAGGAAGTCATCTGTGGCCAGTCGTTGACTTTGTCTCTGTCGATTTGCGGAGGAGGAGGGGAGTGCAGATGGAGCAGCATAATGCATGGAAAGCTGATCAAGCGATTGCTTTGAGAAATGGCATCAGATGCCTAGATGGCTTGGGGATCATGAGGTTCAGGCGCCAATTCACCAGATGATGATTGTGGCTGGGATGGAGAATGGAAGGAGCTGTCGAAGGGGACTTGGAAGATGATTAATTGAGCCCACTGATGGTGGCGCTACGAGGGAATTGGGCATGATGAAATAAGGAGATGCCTTCATTTAGATGACTCGTGAAGTGGGTCGAAATGTCTTTGGAATTTAAACTGCGATGAGTGATTGGAATGAGCTGACGGTAAACTGATCACTCTTTGGGACTCAGCACACTCGCTTGTGTTCTTCGGGGATGAACAAGCCTCTTTGAAGATGGGTGCGATCAGGAATTCACACTTGAAAGGTCATGGACCAGCCGATACGGATCGTGCTTACGATTCGATGTGGGGTTTGTTCAGAAGTCAGTTTGATTTAAGCTGGCGAAAGATAAGTAATAGAGCGAAATGTTTGTGCTCGTGCAAAACTCAAAATTTTAAAGAAGGCATGGGAAGAGTGCTGTGAAGCACGGGCAAAAACCAATCAGAGATTTTCTCTGGGATAGGCTTGATATGGCTTCTGTCTGGGAACTAAGAAAAGGCCATCGAGTCCACTGGAGGACTTGACTGGTGCAAAATTCGATGAAAAAGTCCATGATGTTGCATCTTTTTGTTCTCCTTTCGTGCTGAACTGTAGTCCGTACTGATCGTGGTCGCCTACCATCTAGCTAGCACGATCTGTGCACCATTTCCTTTTTGATTGAGTGGCACCAGAGTCAATCGTGGACCTCGATCTCATCCTGGAAGGTTCTCTCTCTGCCACGATCAGTAGATGCTTTATTTCCTCTTGTTTGTCAACAGTCGTAGGTGAGCGCTGACTTCTTCCGTAAAGCCCCTTCAGCTGACGCCATCATTAAAACTTCTTCGAGGTGCGCCACAGATCGAGAGAGTCGTGGATGCCTGACAGTAGGCATACGTACTTTGCACAGTCAATAGATGCCTTTGGTCTTCTTGGTGTCACGGCACAGTCCGAACTGGACCGACATTTCTTGACAGCCTAGAGTTCAGGCTCTCCTGCTATCACCATCACTTGATCATTTTACTATTGCTCGAGCAGAGCTATAATCAGACGTGAGCTGGAATGAGGAGCAATAAGCCTCATAAATTGGTTCGATCAATAGATCGGTTGGGCCTCGTATTTGTCTGTAGTCCAAAGATTACCCTGACTTCAACTGCAAAGCCTCTCCAGCTGACGGAAAAGTTATGACGATATTCAGGTCTTCTTCGAGAGCTAACAGCAATCATAAGCACTTGGCACGATCATAAGATCCTCTTCTACGTCTCATGACACAGGCCGAAATGGACATGGGCATTTCTCGGTGGCCTGAACTTTACCAAGCTCTCCGGCCACTATGATCACTTGATCATTTCATTCTTCCTCGAGCTGCCTTTTAGTCAGAAATGACTTCGATCAACGAGTTTCAGCATTTGTCACGATCACTAGACCTCTTTCGTCTCCTTGCTGCCACTGCACAGTCCGAAGTGGACTAACATTCCTCGGCAGATTGCACTCTAATATACTCTTCTGCTAACACGATCACTTGATCATTTATTCGGGCGTGGACGTAAGCGTCGAAAAACAAGCCTCACCATCTGGCACGATCAATATATCATGTTTCCCTCCTGCTTGGCTGCAGTCCGACGTGGACAATCTAGTCTTTGGATGGAGGGATTATGCTCCCGAGCTGACATGATCACAAGATCTTTTTCGATTTCTTTGTGACGTGTCATAGCTCGAGGTGGACATGGTCTTCTACCGATACACCTCCGGAGCTGACACGATCAGTAGATTTCAGCTTCATCTCCGGATGGGACTTTGGTCTCTTTTACAAAGTCCTCCTTAAGTGGCACGATCACTAGATCTCCTTCGTCTTTTTCATGTCACTGCTGACACTCTGAAACTAGAGGCTGACACCTTGTCTTCTTCTCCACGAGGGGGCTACAATCAGAGATGAATGGAGGCCCACATTGCAGCTTTCCTCTTAAGGTGGCAAGATCACTTGATGATTTGTTTCTTTCTGAATCAGCTCTGCAGTCCGTGGAGGACTCGGCAACACCAGTCGACTGCAGTTGACACGATCACCAAGTTGTTTGCTTCGTCTTCGTGTGACACAGTTTGTTGTCGTCATGAGCTGAGTTCAGCTAACCACTCTAGCTGGAACGAGCAGTAGACCCTTAAGCGTCATCTCCAGTCCACAGCGACCACGCGCCTCGGAGAAGCCTGTTTGATTGCTACGATCACTAGAACTTGGTCTGCCGCTCCGTGAGGAGATGAATGGGGTACGCACATCCAGCGGGCTTCTTAAGGTTGCACGATCCCTTCTACGTTTTGCTTCCATCTCGACCATCTCTGCTGTCCGTGAGGACCAACAGTCGTCTGGAGTTGACACGATCATAAAGTTGTTTCCTTCATCTTCTTGTATGACGCTGCCATCTGTTGTGGACATCGGCCGAGTTCAAATAGCCACTTTATCTGACACGAGCAGTAGACCTTCATCGTCATCTTCAGTCCGTATTGACCAAGCGCCTCTACGGAGAAGCCTGTTTGATTGACACGATCACTAGAGCTTCGTCTTCCTCTATGGTACATCAGGAGCTACAATATAGGCGCCTGGACGACGATCTGGTACAGGCAGTCTCTCTAGCTGGCACGATCAGCAGACCTTTTCATTCATCTTCACGCAGTTTTACAGCCCGATCATCAGACCTTTTCCGTCTCGTTTTGTTACGCTACAGCCTGTGATGCTCATCTAGATCTTCCAGCAATCGGGACAATGAACCAAGCGATCAGCTACCTAATGTCGCATCACATCTACTAAAGAACCCAACGCCGTCACCACTACAATGCCCTCATCAGCACACAAGAGTCGATGATCGATGCCAGAATAGCTACGCACATCTGAACGTTAAACAACCTTTCATCAGCCGCCACAAATACCTTCAAAACTTCCGCAGAGCAGTGCGGCCAATGTTCAACTCTTGTGTAATGGGCAATCGTGAGGCCACAAAGATCACTGCGAACAGGATAATTACACAGCATCGATCACAGAAGCGGAAGCCAGTCTAATTGATTTGCTTACGTGAACGTAATTGAGTTGCATACTGGCGAGGTGTGTGCGATGCGAAGATATGCAGCTCTTAGCGCTGCGGTTGGCTTTTGCACTCGGCAAGGAAAACAAAACTAGAGAAAAACTGGTTGTTGTTTGTGAGAAGGGCAGTTTTTTTTGATGAAGTGCGAGTACAGCGGTGGTCTCAGCATAACAAGTGATGGTGTCGAAGATTGGTAGTAGACTGGCAGCTGGTTGGGTCACCAAGAAAATCACGCTAAGTTTCTCAAGCAGTATGATGTCTCATTTTGGGTGCAAGTGAGTCTGGAAAGGGCACCATTTTGGCAAATCGATCATTGGAGACCACTACTGTTGTCACCACCCACTCATGCGATATTTTCCACGGCTCTTTCAAGTGGCTGGGCTTAGTGATCCTCTGGAGTCGTAGTTTCATGTGCCTCGATGGACGTTATATCAAAGATTAACGTGTCACTGAAGCGATTCACTTTATGCTTTGTCAGGCGGGCCTAATGAACTGGATGACCGATCTAGTGATCTTCGCCACTCTCTTAACTCCCTTAATACATGTCCTTGAACACACGGGTACCACCTACAATTACCATGTGATGTCCTGCTCCGAGACCGCTCTAGCTCACAATGAACGTGCGGTGCTCGAGGATCATCACATAAGCCCCGCGTTTCATGTGCTTAAAGAGGACGATCCTCCATTTCCGAAGGTACGATCATCGCCGTCAAAGGCCAATAGGCAAAGCTACACCATTCAAGCAGGATGTTCTGGAGCGATGAGGCTACTTTGGATTCCGGACTAGGTGCAGGAGCCTTTGAACCCAACACAAGGTCCTACACAATAATGGGGTAGATTTTGTCTGGCGTCGAGTTCGGCTTAGAACAATGCCACAAAATGCGTCATTCAACAGATATTATCTGACTGTCAAGCAGCACTAAAGACACTTTCGTGCAACTTGGACTGGACGCTAAAACCTGACGCTCCACAATCCCTTGCCAGGCACAACAAAGTGGAGCTTAACTGGGTCCCCGTACACAGAGGGATAGCAGGCAACGAATCCACAGATGAGCTGGCTGCGTTCATCCGTCATGTATCGTACTGCTATGGCAATTGGACATGGCCTGGGTTGTACAAGATAAGCAGGAGGAATGACAAACAAAACTTCGTCCAAACCAATGGACAGTGGGTCATGCTCTAAGTCCATCCACCTTATTCATACAAGGAGACACTGCTTCTCAATAAAGATAGCATACGAAGGCTAACAACCTTTCTTACTGGACACGGCGCGGCTGTCTGAAATATCATCTTGCCAAATTAACTCTGTGCCAAGAGTAGGTTAGTTGGCTGTGCCTCGAAGAGGATGCAACTTCTGAGCACTTGCTGTGGGAACGCCCTGGGAGAGTGTCCTTAAAGGAGCAATCGTCTTTAAGATCTGGTTAAGGAAACGTATGTTCCACAGGGGGATACTCACTTCAGTGGAAATTAACAACTCCAGTACAAGTGACCTACTAGCTTTCATGATGGAAGCACCAAATCCTTTGTTTTAACACGATCGCCTTCGTTACCCTCCTAGTGGTGGCGAGGCCGTCATGGCCTGGGTTGTACATGAGGAGGAGAACAGGGCTAGTTTGACTTGTGAGTCGCTGGTGTTAACTAGACGGAAGGGTGAAAGAATCCAGTCTACAGCACATGATCGTGGAAGATCACTCCACTTACAGCACTCAGGGGGTATTCTCCAAAAACCCTTGAAAGCACCTAAACCTAGTCAGCCTTTGGAGAAGAGCATTGGCTCAAGGTGTCTCTTGGCATCGCTGATTTCATGTGAGCAAGTGTTCAATAAGATGCTATGTTGGCTAAGAGTTGGACTGGATCTCAGGCTTTTTCATAGCAATAATTTGAAGCTAGCCTGTTTGACTGATCGCCTAGAAGAACCAGATTTGTCCTTTGAAAGCAAGCGGCGAATCCATGCTTATCGCCTGAACTTGATGTGCAAAGTCAGACCCTGAGGCGGTCGAAGAAGGAGAAGAAGCCGCACGCGTTAAATACGTCGATCATGCTCATCAAAATTACTTTTTTATGGAAGCTGGGGGAGATGTTCACTTCTTGAAGGAGAAGACAATCTAGGGTTCGTGTTGCTTAGAGAAGTCTGTTGGAAGAGGCTGAGGCCAGCCACGGTCCACCAAATCATGTGATCGTGTCTACAGAGGTCCACACGAATTCGATCTAGTGATCGTGTCAGCTGGAGAGTCTCAAAGCTTTCTTGTGAACAAGTGGAAAACCAGAAGCTGTATTGGCTCAGAGATCGGCTGTTTCTGAGGCAATTGGCAGATTTTATCGGAAACTTAGCTCTTTGACTGATCTTTCCAGGGTTGTACTGGCAGCTAAGCAAGGAAAGACAAGCCGAACCAGGGGCTGGTCGACGTTGATCGCTTTTACAACTTGGGGCGTAAGGTCCTAAGCCCCAAGGCGGTCGAACAATGCGCAGAGGATGCACATGTTAAAGGTGGCGAACATCCTCTTTGAAAAAGCATATTGGAGGGCTCTGGTTAAGATGCTTAAAGAATGATACAATCTAGGGATCATGCCAGTTAGAGAGGACTGTTGAAAGAGACCGAGGCTGATCATGGTCCACCACATCTAGTGATCGTGTCAGGTACAGAGGCCCACATGAATTGTAGCGTCATACGACTAAGACGAAGGAGAGGATCGGTGGAAGATCCAGATGACCACTTCGGCCTGTATCATCACACGAAGAACTAGGAGGAGATCTAGTAATCTTAGCAGGTGGAGAGACTTGCTGGAAGATCCGGATGATCATCTCGGACTTTGGCGTCACACGAGGAACTAGGAGGAGATTTAGTGATCGTGGCAGTTGAATGGACTTGTTGGAGGATCCAGGCGATCACCTCGGACAGGAGCGTCACATGGAAGGAAGAGAAGATCTAGAGATTGTGCCAGCTGGTGAAGATAGGTGGATGCGTCACACACAGATGGAAGAATCAATCAGGAGATCGTGTCAGCTAGAGAGGCATGTTGGAAAAGCGAGAGGTCTATGGTGCACCGCATTTAGTGATCGTGACAAACGGCAGAGATCTACCTCTGACTGTAGCGTCACAAGAGGAAGAAGGATAAGATCTAATGACAGTGTGATAAGTGACAGCTGGAAAGGATCGGTGGGATTGTAGCGTCCTACGACTAAGACGAAGGAGAGATTTGGTGGGAGATCCAGATGACCACCACGGGCTGCAGGGCACTACGAGGAAGAAGGAAAAGATTTCACGATCACTAGGTGCCAGCTGGAGAGGATCGGTGGAAGATCCAGATG
This sequence comes from Eristalis arbustorum, assembly GCA_916610145.1. NCBI lineage: Eukaryota > Metazoa > Arthropoda > Insecta > Diptera > Syrphidae > Eristalis > Eristalis arbustorum. The sequence continues at coordinate 86,605,821 of OU744316.1, read as the reverse complement.
ATCACCACAGACTGCAGCGTCACCCGAGGAAGGAGGACAATATTTGTTGAACGATTGCTGGAAGAGCATCACGGGCTGTAGGGCCATATGAGCAGAAAGTGATCGTGTCAGGTCCAGAGGACTGTGGGTAGAAACATAGATCCATCACGGTATGGCGCGACACGAGAAGAAAAATGCAACCAACTGAAAATCATCCTTATAACAGGACGAAAACATGGAGACTCAAGAACATTCTCCACAAAACACGCAGGAAATTCACCCGTTCGCTGAATTACATTGAATCTGACTTAAAAGTGAAGTCGAAGCAGGAGTCAAGTGTTCACACAAAAGACTTCCAAGAGGCAACCAGAAACAAAAAGAGGGCAAGTGAATAAAAAAATTTCACAACCTCATAATAACCATAATTGCTCGTCATGCATACACACAAAATGTTGCACAACGGAGAAATTGACGGCAACACCGACGACCCAGCAATCTGCATCGCCGATCTCCCGCACAGACCTTGAATTGGTCCCAAAAAAAAAAACAAACCAAATCTCATTCGGTGTCGATAAACAACATCGTCGACGCAGAGCAACAAAACGCGTTCCCCAAAAGGAAACGCGACACAGCCCAACATTCGGTGGTACGATGAGGCATGCATAATCACTTCCGAGTGCGAGCGCTCAATTTGGCTGCAGACGAAAAGAAAATCACTGGCAACCTCGTTTTGGATTTACCCTCGATTTGCCATAACTGCGGCTAGTCTCCACCAAAACGGGCGGACTAAGGAGGTCAGTCTTCTGCGGACCGTTAGAATTTCACCTTTTTTTTGCAACAGACCCCAATTGGATGCATGATGCGAGAGGAAAACAAAAGAGTTGGCCAGCGAACTTCGGCCGTGGTGTCCTGATGTCGCGGCGTCGTTTGAATGTGAAAACAAGGAGAAAAATGCACTTACATTGAATATTTGTACGTTGGGTAATCCAGGGAAGACGAGAAGGACGAGATCTGCTGGTTAATCCACAGAGGGAGGAGGCGCACAGAACAGGTATCGGCTGAGGAACGTCGAACGAGCGTCGAACTGAACTTAGCACACGATTTAGCACCGGAACTTGAACTGGGAATATACAACACACAACACTGGCTGGCTAGATGCGGTGCACTGGATGAGGCGACTTGCTCGGCGTTGATTGAAGCTGCAACTGAACTATGGAAAACCGGCAGTACCGCAATATATATACGAAGAGAGCGAGCGCAGCCGAAGAGAGAGTTTAATTACGGATCACGATGTATTCCTCTTCGCCGCTGTTGTTCGGTCGTTCGTTCGTGCCCCCCCCCCCTCGGAGCCCCGGTCATTCGGAACGAATCGTTAAGTTGCGGTGGATGGTACGAGCGAGGAAACGAAGAAATGGACGGAGAAAGAAAAACGCGACTCGACGCTCGACTGAAGAAAGTGGTGGGATGGCTGAAATGAAAAGAAAACGAACCTCCTTCGGCTTCACCCTCCGCTGCGAGTGGTGCGAGCCTCGGCCTGGCGAAGAACACACTCATTACACACACTCGGTGTACTTGTAACTTTTTTATGACACAGACCTTTGGGTCTTGGACTTGGATGCAGTGGTGTTTACATGGCGACCGCCGCGCGCGCCTTCATCTCCCTTCTGGAGCATTGTGTCTGTTTCTCCAGCGTGTGGCAATATGTGTCATATGTCAACATAGATGTCATTGCAGATGAACCAGTGTCCGCAAGTTAGCGCACACGCATGGCCATGTATGTTGTACTCGGGAGAGCGCGCGCGCAAGCGGTTGCCGATTGCGCAACGTTGGTGATTTGCATGAGCAAGTTTTCGGAAATGAAGCGAAGCATAAATCAAGAGCAGTAGGTTCCCAGCCAACTGTTGTGGTGAGTGGCGCACTGGCGCTGGTTATGATGATGATGGGGTGTCCGTTAAGAAACGAAAAAAACACAAAAAAACAGAATCAATTTGAATTGGAGTCATGGCAGTGGCCGAAAGTCAGTTGGGGCACTTTCTGCAATAACCGTACGAAATAACAATCCATATTCATTGGCGTGCGGAGTCCGTTCGTCCGGCTAAAGTGAGATTGAGTGCAAATGAGTTTCCTGTTACCGATCATTAAGTCTCGATGAACTTGAGCTTGGATCGATGGGGACGCGTGGCTTCCTTTGGTGGTTGGCTCTTCGTTTCGTGTGTTGAAGAAATTGCGGTTGGAAATTGGCATGACGGGAAGAAGTAGACGAGGTGACCTGGTTGGCTGCTGACTCCTATTTGTGACGCGGTACAGTTTGAACGTGAACCAAATTGATTTTGGCATCAACATGCCTGTGCCACCTTAAATGGCGTGGTCCTGTGTTGAGCTGTCCGAAAGGTATGGAGTCAAAGACTCTTCGGGCCCGAGCTAACTTATTCATGCGCTCTACATGGCCCAGTCATCTTAGATCCATAGACGCCTGCTCAGACGAATGGCGGTGATGTCTGCTTGATACCAGTCAGAGGCCTCCGCGAGTTCTTCGGCTGCACGTGATCTCCTAACTTTGCACTTGCAGAACCGAAAAGCACTGCCCTTTGCTCATTTGGGACATCTCCTAAAATTAGGCAGTTCTCACACATCCATCCACGAAGGTTCTTGGCGGTCCGGAGATCAATTAACTTTCATTGCGATCGACGTCAGATACTTCTTCAGTATTCTCTGACATTTTTGCAGACTCCCACCATTTCCTTGTTGCTCCTAAGGCAAGAACACGGATTTTTAGAGAACAAAGGAGTCGAGTCAGGACACCATGGTTTGTCTTTGGAAAGCTGCTATCGCAACAGACTGCTAGGATCTTTGCCAGTCGAGTCTCCCAGAAACTCTCCATAAGTTCCACGTCGCCTGAGCAAACAAACATTCGAAGAAGACCGGAGGCGTTGTCAACAAACCGTCAAAGAAGCTGTCACTGAGGAAAAACTCATGTTTTGAAAACGGGTGTAGGAAGGCACATGCAGCCAAAGAGGAGGACTACAAGTCAATGCTGCAACAACGGGAGCTGTTTGTGAGCTCTAAAAACAGAAACGAAGGCAAGAGACCCGGCTTCTCAGGTAGACAATACAAGAGCATGAGAAGCACGCGGTCGAGGCGATGAGCGTTATGGCAGGCATGATGTCCAAGGGGTGAAACTAATTATCCACTGAAACTCCACCAAACTCATCGAAAAAATGCCCCATGAAACAAAGTCGCCGTTCCAACACATCATCATCCACCCCGTAGCACAGAAAACAAAAGTCGATCCGCCCAGGCAGGGCTATCCTACCATGCCACAGTGCCAGTGTCCACCCAGGAGTGGCCTTTAACTGCTCGGACAGGAAATTTGGCTTCACGTGTTAGTGTCGCATTCCCGAGAAACAGAGTCCCCCAAGAGAACTTAGTCTCTGTTGTCTCTGATGTCACCAGCTACCAATCTAAAGCTCTTCACTGAGCAAAATATACATATCAAATAGTAGGGGACGGACATAGTTTCTGAAGTCTCTGTGACCTTTTAGCCACAATCTTGGTACAAAACTTTGAAGCTCTCAAGAGAAGAGGTGTGGATTTCTTTTAACGCTATTTTGGTTTCTTCAAATTGGCCCTCTTCTTACCGTCGATGCAGACACAGTCTGGCTTATGATGATGGTAAGAAAGTCCGAGGCGTATGTTACATGTTACGTAAGACCTCGCAGTCTAAACATTACACAGCAACCTTCAAGATCCCTTGGTGTCGGTATCTTATCTACTAGTTGGGCAATCAGTTTACTGAAAGAGGGAAAATAGGGTGAAATAGAGGGTGGCTGGGTGCTGTGGGAATCGGGTAGGCACTGACTGGCGTCAACCTGGCGATGCCCAGTGTTGCAACTTTTCCTACACACCAATTGTGCTTATTTTACCTCCAAGTGGTAGCCATCGACCTCTTGGTCTAGGGGTTACAAAACAAAAAGGAACTGGCCCTCCAAGTTGGGGGTTGTGCCGTCGGGGTAACTGCCCGGCCACACAAAAAACTATAGTTACGAAGCAAAAACAAGCCTCGGAAACGGATGATTTTACTGATGACGAACCCTGCAAACGATATACGGACAACGACCTTCGGATCTGTACGTGGAATGTAAGGTTCCTTTATAGGCCACGTGCAGCCGAACAATTAGCGGAAGCCCTAGACTGCTGCAAAGCAGACATAACCGCCATCCAAGAAGTGCGATGGAATGGACCGGGCAAAAGAAGGTGATTGCTACAAGCAACAAAAATGATTGGATGTTGATTTGTCGTTAGAGGCAGACTTAGGCAAGAAGTCCTATCGTTCAGGTCAGTGAACGAGCGCCTCACGACAATTCGCATCCCGGCCAAATTTGCCATCATAAGCCTTATATGCGCACATGCCCCCACAGAGGAGAAAGATGACGACACCAAAGACAGGTTCTATGAGCTCCTGGACAAAACGTATGAGCAATGCCCTAGCTACGACATTAAAATTGTTCTTTGGTAGTACGTTCGGGAAGCACAGCCTACACGACACCACATCCGATAACGGATTTAGGCTGATCAACTTTGCTGCGGGGCGAAATGTTGTAGTAGCCAGTACAAAATTCCCACATCTCGACATTCACAAAGGGACATGGCGATCTCCTGATCAATCAACCATCAATCCGATTGATCATATTGCGATCGACGTCAGACACTCCTCCAGTGTCCTCGATGTCCGAACGTTCCGATGTGCCAACATTGACTCGGACCACCACCTTGTAGTAGCCAAGGTAAGGTTGCGGATATCCCGAGCACCGCCAAGACAAAGAAATACTGTGAGGAAGTTCAACGTGGGGCGGCTACAATCGCAAGAGATTGCCAAATCCTTCGTGTCTCCCTCAACCTCTTAAGAAATCCTACGCCGCCAACATCAAGTATTGAAGAATTGGCAGCATTGCCAAAAAGCGGTTTCAATCCGCCACCACAAGACAACCCCTGGTTTGACAATGAGTGTCGGCAGGCGAATGCAGCCAAGCAAGAAGCATACAAAGCGGCACTGCAAAGAAGGACAAGAGCTGCTCGGGAGCTCTACGAGCTGAAGAGGATAGACGAACACCGGCTTCTCAGGAGGAAAAAGAAGGAGCATGAGAAGCGCGCGATCGGCAGAATAGAGGGATATTACTGCAGGAATGAGGTAAGGAAGTTTTACCAAAGAATAAAGTCAACCAGTCAAGGTTATAAACTGCGAACCGAAGCCTGTAAGGATGATCAAGGAAACATCGTAGTAGAGTCACAGTCGATGCTGAGGATATGGAGAAACCATTTCTGCAGCCTGTATAACATTGGACGAAGAACCAAATCCCTCTGTCAGGCAGAAAGAACCATTCAACCCCAATGAAAGGGACGACGAAGATCAACAATTCCGTCCACCCGACAAGGATGAAGTGAGGATTGCCATATCTAAAATGAAATCCAGTTCCAGCTGCTGGAGCTGATGGCCTACCTGCCGAGCATTTTAAAGCTGTCAACGAGAAAGGACACCCAACACCGACGTCACGGTCAGAACGTCACAGCAGACAGATATAACTTTGAGGTAGTCAAAAACATTGTATGCCTAGGAACCGCTATCAACGCAGACAATCATACCAGCGCTGAAATCAAACGAAGAATAACTCTTGACAATCGGTGCTTCTTTGGGCTAAGAAAGCAATTGGTGAACAAAGCCCTCTCTCGAACAACCAAGGTAACGCTTTACAAGACCTTAATCGTCCCAGTCCTGCTATATGGCGCGGAGGCATGGACTCTGTCAAAAGCGGATGAAGCAGCTCTTGGTTGCTTCGAGAGGAAAATTTTTCGGGTGATTTTCGGTCAAATTACAGGCTAATCCATGGCATGTAACCCTGAGACCCTCTCGTTGACAACTGTCTTCCCAGATACAACTTCATCCAAAATTATAAGGTCAGTCTAATCTCATGACACAACTGGGAGCAAGACAAACCCACCTTCATCCGAGAGACACTCAACTGGTACACAATCGGCTCCAAAGTAGATGAAGGCCTTGGGGCTGGATTGTATGGAGTCGCAACTCAGTAATTCAAACAGAGAAAATATAGACAGAGCTACTTCAAACAAGCGGCCCGTCGCATTGACGACGTCGTAGGTTCGATTCCTGCTCTTTGCGACGAAAACAATTTTCACGATTCCACCTCTTTCGAGTTACTGACAATGTTCAAAGAGTATTTCCTATCTGGATAAAGCTTCTCAAGCAAAGCCGTTCAGATTCGGCATAAAACTGTAGGTCCCTTTCACTCGTGAGAGAACAATAGCACGCACAACACGAGTGGTTGCTGAGAAGCTAAACCCTCGCCCCCTACGGGCTGTAGCCCCACCCATATTATTATTATTTCAAACAAGCTTCTCTTCTAGCCATCAAAAGGTACGAAGTCACCTCTAACTATTGGGGGACTGCCTACAATTGTTACATCAGCTGGCCAACACAGAGTCCTTTCTCATTTTGATGCCATGTCACACCGGTCGTAATGAAAGAGCAGCCCTAGTAGCCAGAAAAGCATCCGCGTCAATGGTGATTATGTCGTTTTGTGGCACACCCATCACCACTGCCAAGAGGTCTCAAAATAGTTCGCTCGGGAACATGGTCAACAATTAGTGGACCCGCACGGCATGCAAAGGCAGGTTAAAATATTCCAACCAACTGTTTCCCTGAGTAGAACTAAAGAACTCCTCAGGCTCACAGGGAGTCCGATTCGTATAACCACAGGTTTCCTTACCGTGCTCTGCCCAGTAAAAAAACGGCTTAAAACCATGGGCCCAACACAAGATGCCACCTGCCGAATGTGTAACGAGGATGCAGGAACTGCAAAACACATCCTTCACCATCATCACCACCTAGGCGGATACTATCAGATAAAATTGCTGCCAGTTCACTTCAAAATTTACCAAGTTGCATCATGAACTCAGGCCTTCTGCGTGATCACTGAAAGGGGGGTGACCACAATGGGCCCATTTAGGATGCAGTGGTCGGGCGATATCTTCCCAGCCCTTCAAACATTCTAAATGCTTCTAAATTCATTCTGTGGTCATTGTCTACATAGTGGAAGTGCTAGGTACTGTTGATGATTATTTTTTTTGGAGGTTTTAAAATACTACACTGGAGCACTCAAACTCAAGATTGGTACATTGTACCAGGCAGAATTGCTGTAATTCCGGGCGCTTCTGCGATGAAGGGTCTACAGAATCAGCTCTCACCATCATCATTGACTACGACCTGACACCTGATCCGACTAAAGGCGGGACAATGACAGAGGAGGAACTCTGCTGTGTCGTCGTCCTCTCCACGAGCGTCGCAGAGAGCTTCTTCGCTTAAACCAAGCACATTTGAGCGTTCGGCAAAGGTGTAGTGCAGACCGGTAAGTCGTCTGCAGTCTTTTCAGTCAAGGGAGACCAAAAATGACGCGGATTTATACAGACTTTATGAAGCATACGCTTGGTCTGTCAACATCCTGGAGAGTCATGCCATCTCCGATTGTGCTCTCGGGAGGCCCAACGATCAGTGGTGGCCCAAACCACAGACGCACACAGTCCGAGCGTAGGTTCAGGCTATGACAACGTTTCCTCTGATCCCTGTCTAGCAGGTACATCGGCGATCTCATTTTCAGCGATTCCTTGGTGTCCTGTGACCCAGATGAGTATCAGTGAATTATGACTGCAAATCAGATTCAGAGAGGATTTGCATACCTGAACTATCTTGCAAGTGCTTAAAAGTTGCAGTAAGGCCTCAAGCACTGCCACTACAGGTACAGATACGTCGACCAATTCACCTGTTCTTCACAATATCGTTCGTGGTCATTAGGATCGCATAGGTTTCCGCTTGGTAAACCGACGCAAACTAATGAGGTGTACAGTCTAATGTTGTCGCTCTCCACGAAAGCACCAGCACCGGCCCCATCATTGGTCCTGGAGCTATCCGTGGAGATACGACTAAATTCCTTTCTTGGCTCGAAGTCTGACTAGAGCCATTCCTAGGTGCGGGGAATGTAGTCGATTATGAAATTCTGGTGTATGGGAGTCAAACGGCGCATCCAAGAGAATGTTATCAAATTAAATGCGGTACGCACGGTCTTCGAAATTAAAGTGTGTGTTATACCAAAGACGTCCTCTTTTAAGACGAAAGACGGCCTTAAGAGTTCAGCTCATGATATAAATACCAAGACTTAGCAATGCACCTAGAGCAGAACCAGTCATGCTAGGGAATGCCCTTATGCAGCCAAGACAGAAGGTTCTTTGAAGATTTGTGGATGCAGCGGTACGTATTTACGTGAAAGCTTATTCCTCCAAACGATCGATGCATAGGAGAGAGCGAGCCTTATCATAGCCAGATCGATTCGATGGCCATTGTTGGTCCATTAAGATACCCAGTGCCATTAATTTGATCCCAACTGCAAATGATGATTGGACCACATTTTAAAATTAGACAAAAGCATATTAACCCTTGCGTTCAGTGGGATTTGAAACTGGGACTAGAGGTCTGCAATGAATGTCTTGAAACCAGTTTCAAGACATTCATATTTTTTCGAGCACCATATTCATTCCACTCATATCTTGAAAACTAAAATGAATACATCACCCGATATTTGATTACCCACTGAATACTGTACCCACTGACAACCAAGCATTTAGTGCAGTGTACTCACAAAAAATGAGTACACAACACTAAGTACACCGAGTGTAATGAATCCATTCAATCCATTCAATACAATGAATGGATTCAAAATTTTTACTGTTTCCAAATAAATGTATGTTTTCTGACAAATCTTTATGAATATCATTTTTTTAACACTCTAATGTAAAAACATTATTTGCTTCACTAATATTGGGTCGGAACCAATTAAACTTCTTTTTCAGGTATTAACTGTCTGGCCGAAAGTTACTTACTTGCCCGAGGAAAATATTCGCTCTGATGAAGCACTACTCACTGGAGTAGATAGAATTTTGCAGCTAAACTTATATAACAACGGAAACTCTATTTGGTGCAAGCGCCACCATTGTAACACATTAAAGCCATCATAATTCTGAATGAATAATTCTTTATTCGCTTTATCTGAAGAATTCATAACTTCCACAGGTGGAATGATATCTTGAAACAAGTCTTTATAGTCCGATAAAAGTCTACCCAGCTCTTTATTTAAAAATCGTTCTTAATCTTCATGTTCCCTTATTTCGTTGGCATATGTTTTCGTGATACCTTTACATTAATCTTTGATACATTTTATTTCCTCTTCATTGAAGGAAGGAGGAAGCAGAACATTGGCGATGAATATGAACAGTTGTTAAATGAAGAGTCGGGTAGTCTTTACCTTCTATTAGGTCTATAACTTAATTCGTGCAGTGAGAGTGAGAGTGAGTGGAGCAGAATATCAAAAATTGGCTTGATTCATTCTTGGCTACCAAGCGGGCTCATTTCTTTGGGATAAGATCCACAAATTGCCAGAAAGATGGCTAGATCAAGGTTTCAGACGCAATCATTTTTTGGAAGTTTCTTCGAAAGAAAAACTTGTTTGCATGGTGATATTGCTGGCTATTGAAATATCCGAATCGTTTGCTGAATAAGAATTTCTTGTACATGTTTGCAAAATAAAATTAACTTACATTACACATCAATTTGGTTACCAACCTTTTTGTCTTCATTTGCTTAAAGCTACAATTCAAATACCCGCTGCGTTTATTTAGTTAAGTTTAAAATGAATGCATTCATTTCACTCAGTGTGCTCGGTGTATTATTAACAGTTAAACTGGTACATGTTTTGTTTGAATGGAGAACCCACTTGTATGAATGGCAACAAACAGAGTATTCATTTTGAAATCAGGTGATCGAATGGTGTACAGTGGTTGAATTTTTTTATGTTTTAGTTACTTGTACAGTATTCTTATTCATATGATTGTAAAGAATAGAGTACACTGAAGTACTGTACATGTTTAGAGAAATAAACGAGTCCATTCGTGCAGACCTCTAACTGGGACCCCTACAAGTGCGCCATCTCCTTACACTGCCAGAAAACTGACAGCGACTTGGCGATTTTCTTCTCAATGTGTTTCTTCTCGAGAAGTTTTTTTTATTCTGCAGTAACACATAAATATTTAGCTTCATCGGAAAAATGGATGGTGAACCCTTTTACCAGGTGTACCAGTTTGAAGTGAGCGTCAATATACAAACGTCTCGATAGGGAACATTTGTTGTGAACGAGCCCTTACTTTTTTTCTTTGTTTGCTATGACATCTGTGAAAAATATTCAGTATACATCAAGTCATTGAACAGACAAAATCATATTTTTTCATCGTGTTGTACCAGAAAGTGATGATTTGCGGCAAGCATTAATTTTTTGTTTTCATTTGAAGAAAAGTGCTGCAGAGTCGCATCGAATGCTTGTTGAGGCATATGGTGATCATACTCTATCAGAAGCAACATGCAAAAGATGGTTTTAACGTGGAAGACCACCAAAAAAGTTTGAAGACGCCGAATTGCAAACGATATTGGATGGAGATGACACTTTGAGTCAAGAGCAAATGGCAGCAATGTAAAATGTTGCACAACAAACAATTTCTGACCGATATATAATAATAATATGGGTGGCGCTACAGCCCATAGAGGGCCAGGGCCTAGCTTCTCAGCAACCACTCGTGTTGTGCGTGCTATTGTTCTTACACGAGTGGAAGGGACCTACCGTTTTATGCCGACTCCGAACGGCCAAGTTTGAGAAGCTTTTTCTAGACAGGAAATACTCTCTGAGCATTGTCAGTAACTCGAAAGAGGTGGGGCCGTGAAAATTATTTTTGTCGCTCAGAGCTGGAATCGAACCTACGACATCGAGGTTGGGGTCGACGCACGTACCCACAACACCACGGTCGCCACAGTTAAAATATTCTTACCAACTGTTTCCCTTAGTAGAACTAAAGAACTCCTCAGGCTCACAAGGAGTCAGATTCGTATAACCACAGGTTTCGTTACTTTACACTGCCCAATAAAACATCTTAAAACCATGGACCTAGCACAAGATGCCACCTGCCGAGTGTGGAACGATGACGCAGAAACTGCAGAACACATTCTTCACCATCATCGGCACCTAGGCAGATAGTATCTTGAAGCAAGCAAAATTGCCGCCAGTCCACTCAAAAATTTACTATGTTGCATCATGAACTCAGACAATTTGCGTGAACTCCGAATGGAGGAAATCACAAAACGCCCATATGAGGCGGCAGTGATCAGACGATACCTTCCCAACTTAAACATTCTAATTTCTAACTAATGGTCATTGTCTATATTTATATTTATATTTTATTTATCTCTATAAAAACTTTACAATAAAGCCTTGGGGGCTTATCAGCAGAAGGTTGTGTCACGTAGTTGCAAATTAAATTTAGGTAAGTAAGCTTGGTATCTTGAGCACGTCTTCTTGTATTTCTCTCGTGATTGATTGGTGATATAAACCGGTTATCGTCGTAATACTCAAGGATCAGAGTCATCTTGAAGATATCTTCAAGTTGGAGTACATTCAGCCTTTCTCCTTCAGGAACATTGCGACGATTGTCTGCACATATTTGCTTCAACGCTGTATTTTGAATTTTCTGAAGTTTTTGTAAATGTGTCTTCGATACGTTGCCCCATGCCAATATACCTTATCTTAACTTCGACTCAAACAGGGCGAAGTACACTTGTTGTAGAACTGACGTTGGGGCATGATATTTAAGATGGATAAGCGCATACACAGCTCTTTTAAGGCTCACGCGGAACTGGTTAATATGTTTGTCCCATAAAAGATTACTGTCGATGATGACTCCAAGATACTTGAGCTGCCTACAATGTCGATTACGCAACTGGTTGAACTACTGCAGCTATCATTCCTATATTTGTTGGATAGCTTTAAACTGAGGACTTCTGATTTGCATCATCTTTGTTTTTGATGCGTTGATCATCAATCCCTTGTCACGACAGCACTTCACTGCTAAATCGAATTCTCCCTGCATAATTTCCATAGCTGTCTGTACGGATCTGTGACGCACTATTATCGCTGCATCATCGGCATAAGCAAATGGAATGCTCAGTTTGAATATTCTGAGAAGCTCGTTTGTGTGCAGTATGAAAAGGAGTGGGGCGAACTTGGATCCTTGAGGCGACTCCATATTGAGTGGGTTCCTTGGACTATATGCCTCGTTAATTTTGACGCGAAAAGATCGGTTGCCAGTTTCTAAGCCAGTTTGCCATTAGTCTTCGTATACCTATGCGTTCAAGTGCTTGAATTAGCCTTGTATGGCTTAGCGTGTCGAAAGCTTTGCTGAAATTCATGACCAAAACTAGTACGTGGTAAATTTTATTTAAGCTTTCGTTGAAGGTACTGGTAAGTTCTCTTAAAAGCTTACCAGTGCTTTTAATTTTTTTGAAGCCGTAGTGACTGTTATGTTGTCCGATGAAATTCTGTAACCTGTTAGCAATTACTTCTTCGAGGCACTTTTCGACGACAGGTAGTATTGAAATCGGTCTATAATTTTGAGATTTTTGACACCACCCTTGTGTATCGCCCAGATTCAGATTCAGATTCTTGAGATATTTAAATATATGTAAACAAACGTAAAATGGTTGTGTTAAATAGCACATTTTGCTTAATAAATGATTGTTTAAATAAAGGCTTTTAATTGTTTATTTTTTATATCAAAAACTTATTACTGAGCAAAACTGAAACACCTCTTCACATACTAAGCTCACTTCTCTTTATGTCTACACAGGGGAACTGCTAGTAACTGTTGACGACTATTTTTTTTTTTTTGACGTTTTAAAATACTACACTGGAGCACTCAAAGTCAAGACTATTCCATTGTACTGCCAGACAGAAGCCTACAATTGCTGTAGCAGGCGCTTCTGTAATGTAGGGCCTATAGCCTCCGAGGACCCGCAAATGACAGGAAGCGCTCTGCCGTGTCGTGTCCACAGACTTCGAAGAGGGTGTCTTCGCTTAAACCAAGCAAATTTGAGTGTTTGATAAAGGTCCTAACCACAGACACACGTAGTCCGAGCGTAGGTTCAAGTTATGAAAAAGTTTTCTCTGATCCTTGTCTACCATGCATTCCTTTGTGTCCTGGGACCCAGATGAGTTTCAGTGAATTATGACTGCCAATCAAATTCAGATATGATTTGCATTCCTAAACTACCTTGGAAGTGGTTAAAGGGTGCAGTAAGGGCTTAAGCACAACCTGGCTAGCACTACAGGCACAGATACAATGTATCACAATGTAGTTTGTTGCCATTACGAGCGCATAGGTTTCCGTTTGTAAAACCGACGCAAATTTGCTTAATAAGGTGTACAGTCTAATTTTGTCGCCTTCCACGAAAGCACCAACCCCGGACTCTTCATTGGTTTCGTAGCCATCCGTGAAGATACGACTACATTCCCTTTCTGTCTCGAAGTCAGACCAGAGCCGTTCCTGGGTGCAGGGAAAGTCGACTGCGTAAGTGGGTCGCAGCTGAAGCTCTAGTGTCCGTGCGTCAGACGGCATATCCACAAGTCATGGGTGCGTGTTGTCCCAATGTAAATCGGAAGATGGCCTTTTCATGATGTGAATTCAATGGGAGGGAGATTCAGCAGTCAAGCGTCAAGAGTATGGCCAGGCGTGCTAGGGAAAGCCTCTATGCAGGCGAAGCAGACTGTTCTTTGAAGCTTGGTCAAATCAACAGTTACATATTTAGCCCTATTCAAAACGACTGATACATAGGAGAGAAGAGGTCTTATCATAGCCGTCTGGATTCATGTGGATCTTTTTTGTGATACTCCCCAGTCTTTGGCAGTAAACTGACAACGTCTTGGCGATTTTCTTCTTAATGTCTGTCTTCTCGAGAAGTTTTTTTGTATCTGCAATAAAACTTAGATATTTAGCTTCACGGATGGTGGTGAAATTTTTTACTCGCAGATGGATCAGACCATCCTCGACATTCTTCTCATCGTGAAGAGAACCACCTCGGTTTCTGAAAGCCCATATCTGTTACACCGGTCATCGATCCCGCCGAGAGCTACCTGCCATGTCGAGGATTCATCTGCTAGACCGGATCCGACAGATAGTAGAGCTGCACCATTCGCGTAGCTATTGACAGCGTCAAGCACAGTGTCAACCAGTGTGCACCAAAGCGGAGGAGATAAAACGCCGCCTGCGGGCAGCCCTTATTTACTCCCGCATTTATACATTGGCCAGAGTCCGCATGTACAATTTTGGTTCTATTCCTCAACACCGTGTTCTCTGGCTGAGTTACACATGCACATAATCGGTCTAAAGCTCTTGGCGAGTGAGTAGTCCCCCCGATCACATTCATTTTGGTATGAAGGCTACTTTAACTCTGCTAGACTGGCGGCACTGTTGACGACAAAAACGATTTCGCCTGTGTACTGGATCCTAAAGAAGATCACTGCCTACTAATCATCCCCGCCAACTGCGCCTATTGTGCCTAATCCTCATAGATCATCCACGCTAAAGAAACTTGCAGGTTGTCGACCAGATCCACAGCGAACTGCACATGAATCATCCCCACGAGGCGTTGTCTCACCTCGTTGCACGCTGGCAACGATGTCCTGATAAATATACCAAATCCAACCTGAAATAACCCCAAGCCATTGCAGATTCAGCGTGTAAAAGTGAGAGTTTCGCCACGACACGCGGCGCAGCTCCTCTCTTCCCCACGCAGCGTCAAGGAGCCTTAGCTAATCTAGGCTAACGACTTATACAATATGAATTGCTCTTCATGTCTGACTGCCTGACTGGCTGACGGTAATAAACGCATATCGTATGAGCACTCACCAGCCGCGATCCCGCTCTTAACCAACACTCCAACAAAACGCATTCAAAGTGCGCCTGTCAGAGCCCGCCAGCTCGTCAGTTCGTCAGCGGCGCTCTTACATCAAGTCGTCATAACGAAAAGTTTACACTTCCCTTGAGCAACCGGCGCTACTGCCAGTCTGTCCGTGGCCCCCTCGCTTTCGGGGCATTTGCTACACTTTTCCAAAAACTGACACTGGCCAGGTGGCGAGGCGCGCAGGTGAAGCCACCAAACCTGTCCAGGAAGCCTCTGAAATCAGAAAACAATTCGAAGGCATTTCACACACTTGCACCGACCTGGACTGCTGCCGAATCATGCGGTGACTCATCATCGTCGTCACCGGCCGCTGGTCGGTGCAAGTGAAGAAATCTTTGAATTTCGCCGCACCGTTTGTGTATCTCTCCGTCGGATTGTCTCGCTTCAATTACCGCGCACGTTAAAGTCGAACACTCATTCCGTCAGCCGGAGCGGTGGCGACGGCAGCGGCGAAGCCGTAATTAGCTGGAAGCCAAGAGCAGGCAGAGACGGCAGCAATTAAACCAAATGTTCATAGTTTCACTACAAAAGAAGTCGATTATTGCTCATAGCTCGTTACCCGAGTGAAAGAAGCGAAAGAAAGAAAAGAAAAATAAACTGGAAGCTATGGATAATTAAACGGATTTCCATTCGGGTTTGGTCGCCGGAAAGAGCTCGCCGCTGAGCTCTGTTATTTGGGTTCAACACGTGTTACGTGACCACAGCTAGTTTTGGGTATTTCACTGGTCGGAGAAGCATTGGCAGGCAATTGGATGTCGAAGCTGGATCCTCGCTCTCGCAGTGCACCATGGTTACAGGGCAATTACTGGCGTATCGGGATTAGGTGTGGGATCGCTTTAGTTCCGCAGCTTGGCGCTGGCCATCCGTGCATCCACCGGTTGACCGTGACATGTGCAGTCGAAGGCAACTCACTCTATTTGGAGACTATTGGGGTCCGATGGATGCTTAAATGAGGTCATTTATTACGCAGAACACATAACATTCTCATCTCACGTGCTGCCGTCAAATTAATCCGTTGCAGATGCCTTGCGTGTGAACTTCTTGGAGAGAGTTTCAGTACAGTCATCAGCATCGCTTGCTCTGGGGAACATTTCGTTTCTGGTGACGTAAGTAGGCCCCGCCGGCCCTGTCCGTGTCTGCTTTATACCCTCGATTTGGGTTCATGTTGCCAAGTTCATCAACAATCTGAGTTAGTTTACGTGATATGGACCGAGGCAGTAGG